>JAJEJO010002240.1:198651-247916 GCA_020662805.1 Glaucomys volans | reverse complement strand
TCTCTCCCTCTCCCTCTCCCTCTCCCTCTCCCTCTCCCTCTCTCTCTCTGTCTGTCTAACAGTGAGCTCTCACTTCTCCAAAATTTCCACCTGAGCCTGTCAGAATCTGCCCCCAGGCTGCATTCTGTCTACTTCACTATTCTGGGTTTTGTCATTATTGTTCATTTAAAAATGAGGTCCTCATTTTTAAAGGACCTCATTCACGTCCTTTAAAAAGGGAAGAGTCTATGAATCCCAGAATTCTTGTCAATTAGGCTTGAAAAAAATGGATTTGGGCCAATTCCCTGGAAGGCATTCTGTGGTTCTCGCCTCTGGCATTGGGGTAGGCAGGGGAAATCCTGTCTCCTGGCACTTTCTGCTTTTTTAAGCGCCTCTGGACTGCAGGAGGAAACTTCCTTCCTGCTCTGCACATAGTTAATCCAAAGACTGGCTTCTGGGATGAGCACTAGTCCAGCCATTTTAGCTCTTTACTTCCACAGCATTTGGGTCACATTCAGATGAGAATGAGCTTAGAGCTGTTCATAGCTCATTTGTGTTATTTTTATGAAAGACTGTTTCCCAAAACAATACGATACCTGGTCACATAAGAATTGCCAATAGGAGACTTCTGTACCTAAGATGTCAGCCCTGAGTGCTCCGTGGGACTTCCTCATGGGGGCAGCCAGCACAGTGCAGAACTGGGAGATTTAGGCATAGGGGAAGCTGGCAAAGCGTGGACACTTGAGACTTCCATGCCAGGAGGCCCAGCCCAGAGGCCCAGACATACCCTAGCCCATAGTCTAGTATTACTGAAGACTAGGAGGTAAGGTATTGGAAACCTGCAGGGACACAAGTCTATAGGGGGGAAGCTGCAGTACCTCAGATTCTCATGAATAGAGAGGAAGATACATGAGCAACATGAGAAAACAGGGGAAGAAAGTGTCTCAAACAAACCTAGATGCTACATCAACAGAATCCAGTGAAAGCATCACAAAAGAAATGTCAGAAAGGGAGTTCAGAGTGTACATAATTAAAATGATCAGAGAAGCAAACGATGAGATGAGAGAGCAAATGCAGGCAATGAATGATCATACCAATCGACAGTTAACAGAACAGATACAGGAAGCAAAAGATCATTCCAATAAAGAGATAGTTTTTTTAAAAAAACAAACAGAAATCCTTGAAATGAAGGAAACAATAAACCAAATTAAAAACTCAGTAGAAAGCATAACCAACAACTAGATAACCTGGAAGACAGAACCTCCTCAGACATTGAAGACAAAATATTTAATCTTAAAAACAAAGTTGACCAATCAGAGAAGTTGGTAAGAATTCAAGAACAAAGCCTACAAGACTTATGGGATATCATGAAAAGACCAAATTTAAGAGTTTTTGGGATTGAGAAAGGCACAGAGATACAAACCAAAGGAATGAATATTCTATTCAATGAAATAATGTCAGAAAATTTCCCACATCTGAAGAATGAAATGGAAATAATCTTATAATAATATAATAGTATTATATAATAATTATATAATAATAATCTTATACCTAGCAAAACTTACCTTCAGATTTGAAGATGAAATAAAATCCTTCCATGATAAGCAAAAGCTAAAAGAATTTACAAATAGAAAGCCAGCACTATAGAATATTCTAAACAAAATATTCCATGAGCGGGGGAAGAAATGAAAAACAACAATGTAAATCAGCATAGGGAGGAACTACCCTAAAGGAATAGCCAAATAAAGGAGAAACCAAGTCAAGTTAAACACCAAAAATAAGCCAAAATGGCTGGGAATACAAATCATATCTCAATAATAACCCTGAATGTTAATGACCTGAACTCATCAATCAAAAGACATAGACTGGCAGATTGGATTAAAAAGAAAGACCCAACAACATGCTGCCTCCAAGAGACTAGACTCATAGAAAAAGATACCCACAGATTAAAGGTGAAAGGATGGCAAATATCATACCACGCACACAGACTCAGTAAAAAACTGGGGGTTTCCATCCTCATATCAGATAAAGTGGACTTCAAGCCAAAATTAGTTAGGAGGGATAAAGAAGGACATTTCATACTGATCAAGGGAAGCACAAATCAGCAAGATATAACAATCATAAATATTTATGCCCCAATGGCACATCCATCTATGTCAATCAAATCCTCCTCAATTCCAGGAACCAAATAAACCAAAACACGATAACACTGGGTGACTTTAACACACCTCTCTCAAAACATTGGACAGATCTCCCAAGCAAAAATTGAACAAAGAAACCATAGAACTCAATAACATAATCACTAACTTAGACTTAACAGACATATATAGAATATTCCATCCATCAATAAGTGAATACACTTTTCTTCTCAGCAGCTCATGGATTCTTCTCTAAAATAGACCATATGTTATACCACAAAGCTACTCTTAGCAAACACAAAAACATTGAGATACTACCTTGTATTATATCAAATCATAATGGAATGAAATTAGAAATCAATGATAAAATAAAAAACGAACTACTCCAACACCCAGAGATTAAATATGCTATTGAATGATGCATGGATAAAAGAAGACATTAAGGGGGAAATGAAAAAATTCTTAGAGGTCATCGAGAACAAAGATAAAATTTATCAAAATCTCTGGAGTACTATGGAAGCAGTTCTAAGAGGAAAATTCATTGCATGGAGCACATTCAATAAAATAATGAAAAGTGAACAAATAAATGACCTCATATTACAGCTCAAAGTCCTAGAAAAAGAGGGACAGATCATCACCAAAAGTAGAAGACTGGAAATAATTTAAATCAGAGCAGAAATCAATGAAATTGAAACAAAAGAAACAATTCAAAAAATTGACAAACCAAAAAGTTGGTTCTTTGAAAAAGTGAACAAAATTGATAAACCCTTAGCCACACTAAAAAGAGAAGGAGAAACAAAACTCAGATTACTAAAATTCATGATGAAAAAGGAAATATCACACAGACACTACTGAAATACAAAACATAAATGGAAACCATTTTGAAAATTTATACTCCAACAAAATAGAAAATTTTGAAGACATCAACAGGTTCCTAGAGGCATATGAGCCACCCAAACTGAATCTGGAGGACATACACAATTTAAATAGATCAATTTCAAGCAATGAAATAGAAGAAGTCATCAAAAGCCTACCAACAAAGAAAAGTGCAGGACAGATGAATTCATACCCAAGTTCTACAAGACCTTCAAAGAAGAGCTCATTCCAATACTCCTCAAAGTATTCCATGTAATAGAGGAGGAGGGAACCCTTCCAAACTCGATCTATGACGCTAATATAACCCTGATACCAAAACCAGACAAAGACACATCGAGGAAAGAAAATTTCAGACTAATATCCCTAATGAATATAGATGCAAAAATTCTTAACAAAATTTTAGCAAATTGCATAGAAAAGCATATTAAAAAGATAGTACACCATGATCAAGTGGGTTTCATCCCAGGGATGCAAGGTTGGTTCAACATCCAGAAATCAATAGATGTAATTCACCACATGAACAGACAAAGTTAAGAACCACATGATTATTTCAATAGATGCAGAAAAAGCATTTGATAAAATACAGCACCCCTTCATGCTCAAAACACTAGAAAAAATAGGGAGAGTGGGAGCATTCCTTAACATTGTAAAGACTATCTATGCTAAGCCTACAGCCAACTTCATTCTAAATGGAGAAAAATTGAAAGCATTCCCCCTGAAAACTGGAACAAAGCAGGGATGCCCTCTTTCACTGCTTCTATTCAACATTGTCCTTGAAACTCTAGCCAGAGCAATTAGACAGACCAAAGAAATTAAAGGGATATCAATAGAAAAAGAAGAGCTCAAACTATCCCTATTTGCTGATGACATGATTCTATATTTAGAGGAGCTGAAAATTTCCACCAGGAAACTTCTGAAACTCATAAATGAATTCAGTAAAGTAGCAGGATATAAAATTAGTGCTCATAAATCTAATGCATTTTTATTCATAAGTGATGAATCCTCTGAAAGAGAAATTAGGAAAACTATCCCATTTACAATAGCCTAAAAAAAATAAAATACTTGGGAATCAATCTAACAAAAAGGTGAAAGACCTCTACAATGAGAACTACAGAACACTAAAGAAAGAAATTAAAGAAAATCTTAGAAGATGGAAAGATCTCCCAGAATTAATATCGTCAAAATGGCCACACTACCAAAAGTGCTATATAAATTTAATGCAATTCCGATTAAAATCCCAATGACAGACCTCATAGAAATAGAGCAAGCAATCATGAAAATCTTTTGGAGGAATAAGAGACCCAGAATAGCTAAAGCAATTCTTAGCAACTACAGAGCAACAGAAACAAAAACAGCATGGTGTTGGCACCAAAATAGGCAGGTAGATCAATGGTACAGAGAAGAGGGCACAGAGACAAACCCACATAAATACAGTTTTCTCATACTTGACAAAGGCGCCAAAAACATACAATGGAGAAAAGATAGCGTCTTCAACAAATGGTGCTGGGAAAACTGGAAATTCATATGTACTGATCTTCACGTTGGTTTTCCTCAACCATTCCTCAAACATTGCTTGCTGCTCTTACTCTGTCACACCACAGCAAACTGGGGTGGCGTAGAGTGGGGGGCAGTTGTTGACTTCCCCCAAGCTCTGCTTCTATGTGAGACCAGTGACTGATGGGAAGTGACCATCATGTTTTTAGGACAGGGATCCCTTCCTTAGCACGCTTGGCATTTAGGACTGGATGATCCTTAGCTGGGGTGCTCTGCATTGTTGCAGGTGGAGCAACGTCCCTGGTCTCTACCCATGAGGTGCCGGGAGCACCCCCATCCCTGAGCTGAGACCGCGAAAATGTCTCCAGTGTTGCCACAGAACCCTGTGGACAGACGTGCTGCTTCACAGCTTCTCAGATCAGGTATTCGTTGAGCTCAAGTCCGGGGGCCAGCTCTCTGTGCCTTCCACCTGTGTGGGAGCGGCTGGGCCAGCCACTAGAGAGGGTCCCTGCAACGAGGCTCTGCATTCAGGGAACACATCAAATACAAGCTGCCTTGGTGGAAATGCCAGCATACTTCCTTGCAAAACATAAAAAAAAAAAAAAAAAAAAACCCTTTTGTGAATTTCTGAGTGCACACTGAGCACTGAAGCAGGAGGCATGTCTCTGGCAGAAACGAACTGCGTTCTGATTTGAATCCTCAAGGTACTGAAGGAACAATTACTACTATTGCTGCTGCTATTACTATTATTATTATTATTATTGCTTTTTCAAAACCATTCTCTGGAAAGTGAATCAGTAAGTTTTAAGAACCATGTGGGAGAAGCCCTGGCACTTGGCTGGCGGCAGTGAAAGCCTGGAGTGTGTAGGGAAGACCTACATTCACGCAGGCGTGACAGGCACACCTGTAGGAAGGAGCTTTCTGCTCTAGCAGGCCAGTGGAGCTGACCACTTCCCCATAATTAGCATAAGTGTTGCCAGGGAAACCTTAGGGGGCCCAGACTAGACCCCGAGGAAAGACACAGTTAGACATTAGTGGAAACGTGATTGGACATGGCACAATCCTTACTTTGCACATCTGGCTGTTCTGTGATTGGGCACAGTTTCAAACCCTGATTAACATAAGGGCGAACAGGTAATAAATCTTAATTGACTATTTAAGAACAAAACTTTCCCACAATAGACGGGTCAGCAGGCAGCTTTCAACTCGTCTACTTGTCACTGGACTCCTGATGCCTGTGTCCTTGGCATCGCGCTGTCACCCCCGCGACTGAGTGAAGCCCAGGTGAACATATTTCACTTCTGCACTGGATTTATGTCCTCGTTAGACACATCAGGGGTGGATGCATATTTTCTTTGGTTATAAACTATGCAAAATATATGTAAGATTATGGTAGATTGTGGTAGATTGTGACTGTTTTTCACTCTTCCTCCTCCTAAATGGAAAAAGTAACTCAGTTGCTTCTCAAGGGTATGAGAAGGAAATGGCTTTGCTCCTGCACGCCTCTTGGTACTCGGCCCCTCAGCAGTAAGAGTCCTCAGCCAGCACTGTTCCCAAAGCCCCTTTCTCATTTTCCTGGGTGCTTTGGGCTTTCAGGTTCATCACTGAGGTCCCAGGTACCTGCTGATGTGTTCTCCTTCCTACCTCAGTCAACCAAGCCATGGGCTGGATTCCAGGTGTCCCCCGCACCAGGGATGTCTGCGCAGCCCTCTGCGTGCTAAAGTGGTCTCCTCTGTGTCTTGGTGGGCTGCTCTGCCACTTGCAGCCCATAGCATTGGGATGATGGCAGAGCCCTTCCCAGGCAGCTGTGTGCCACCATGTTCCGATTATAGGAGTTGTGCTTGGGGGAGTGGCTTGATCTCTAACATGAGATGGTGTAGTCACAAACGGAATACATCAGGGCTCCACTGGGCTCAAAAATATACTTGATATTCTCCAACTCCATCCATTGACCTGCAAATGTCATAATTTTATTCTTCTTTATGGTTGAGTAATATTCCATTGCGTATATAGCACAGTTTCTTTATCAATTCATCTGTTGAAGGGCGTCTAGGTTCGTTCCAAAATCTAGCTATTGTGAATTGAGCTGCTGAAAACATTGATGTGGCTGCATCACTGTAGTATGCTGATTTTAGGTCCTTTGGGTATAAACCAAGGAGTAGGATAGCTGCTGGGTCAAATGGGTCCATTCCAAGTTTCCTGAGGAATCTCCATACTGCTTTCCATAGTGGCTCCACCAATTTGCAATTCCACCAGTGAAATAAGCCAATCCCCAAAAAACCAAAGGCCGAATGTTTTCTCTGATAATAGATTCTGATACATAACGGGGGATGGGAAGGGGGCAAGGGAAGAATGGAGGAGCATTGGATTGTGTAGAGGGAAAAGAGGGTTGGGGAAGGAAAGATAGTAGAATGAGACAGACATCATTACCCTATGTACATGTATGATTACACAAATAGTGTGAATCTCCAGCGTGTCCAACCACAGAAATGAAAAGTTGTATCCCATTTGTATACAACAAATCAAAATGCATTCTATAAAAATAAAAATAAAAAAATATTTTAGCTTAAAAAAATACATACTTGAAAAAGTTGTTTTAATTTGTCATGAACTTTGGACAGGCATAGGTTAAACACCAGCTATTTGGGACTTGGTAAATCAAATGGATTGGTGGGTACAGACACAAGGACACTTGAGGGAAGATGTTAAACGGATGGGAGGGAAATACAAAGGATGTGTGAACCTGGAATTTGTCACGATGGGGTCCATTTTCCTGATACCCCCGTAGGCACCTGCTGCTTTTCCTCTATAGCCAGAGGCAGTGGGACTATAGGTATAACCTGGTCTGTTGATTCTCACCCTCATCCCTACAGATTTGAGCTGCTTAAGAAAGTCCTTTTGACAACCAGTAGGGCCAGAAGGTAACCAGACACCATGATTACCCAGGCTGAGCTCAAGGTGGCATGTAAAGTAGAGGTCATGACACAACATAACCCTAACCCTGAGCTGTTTAGGAATGTAGAGTTTATAACAGCTAACCTGCTTGGGAACCTGCGGAAATCTTCCACCTTAGACACGCCAGAGATAACTTAAATACCCTGGCAAACTGAAGACTGTTATGGATCCACTTCTCTCTTTTTAACAACTTGGACTTGCTGAAGCCCCTGTCCTCCTATGGAGTTAGTTTTCATTTCCTTCAATGCGTTCTCAATGAAGGGGTTGTGAGGACCCAGTGTACCAGACAATCCAGTCAGTTCTGTGGGGTGGTCTGAGAGCTGCAGAGACTCCCACACTCCAAGGTCTGCCCAGATGGATTTCCTTTTGAAATGGACTCACCAGGAAGAGGACAGGGTTTCAGGCAGAAGGAAATCAGGGCTTAGAGATCATAAAGATGCTACACTAGAAATGGGTGGTAAGTGAGGGGCAATCTTCTTTGCACTTAGTTCAAGATGAAGCGGGAAGGGGCCTGGTGCTCCTCTAGGAAATTACTCCTCATCAGAACTTCCCGTCAGTCACTCTCCTGCAGTGAGGGGCCAGGCTGTCTCGGAGGAGTGCAAGTTCACCTGAAACAAAGAAACTTACAACTTGGGACTGTGCTCTGTGACTGATGGATGCCAATCACAATCTCCTCTTACATATACAAAGCCTGGTTTAGTTTGCACAGAACATTCTGGAGCCCTCCATCATTTGAAATGTGGACAGGGGAGCTGGACTGCTGCAGGTAAGTGCATGGACATTTGCGAGGGGATCACATGGGCTTTGTCTCTCTGACGGGGAGTCACAGACAGCTGAGGCGTCTGGAGGTAGATGGATTAGACTCATTAGTGGCTCCCGTTCCTGGGTGCAGGGTAAGAACCATTTGCCTATTTCTGTCACTCTCTCCTGGAAGCCACTTTGTTTTTAGCTGAACAAAGGGTGCTCAGAGGGCAGGAGCCAGTGCCTCCCTGTGTGGTTTTTTGAGATCATCAGGGAGGTCAGGAACAGATGCACAGAGGCTTCCTGCTCTCAGCGCCCAGGGTCCAGGGTGGGAGTGGGAGGTAGAACCCTTTCCAAGGTTGGAAGAAACCACAGGCAGGCACTGAGGTAGAGCCCTTTCTCCACCATCCGAGGCAGAGACCCCCGAGCCCAGGACGTGGATCCACTGGGGACTCCCCTCTGCACGCCCTGCCCAGCTCCCTGCGTCCTCTCCTAGACTGAGGGGGCACATAGGGGAGGGCAGACTCGGTGTCCTATGACTGTTTTCTCTTTCTCCTTAACATACGTTGCTCAGCTGTTCATATTCTGTTTGCTTGCACAACTAAAGCAGACTCACGGTGGGAAAGTTAACACACACACACATCAAATGGGAAAAAAGAATCTGCTCTCCTACTCCCTGTGAAACATGGCTGGCTTCCCTTCCCGTCTTTTCTCTGTGAACCCATTTACATATCAGAAATTCTTTCACAGTACACATGGTATGTGACCCAGGTCATCACAGTTTATAAATCTTAAGTATCTTCCCGTGACATCAACTCCAATGACCGTTTGGTGTTATCTGTAAATAATGTACAAAGCTGGATGACTTTTGGAGAGGTTAATTTATGCCTCTTCTCCTTTTGTTTCTTCTGTTTCCTCCCTCCCTTTCCTTGCCTCTTTAAAGCAGATAAACTTGTGTCTCCTTTTCCCAGTGGGCGTCTATGCTGCCTGTGACAGTGCCTAACAGATAGATCACCGTGGTATCAGAAGAGGGAGAAAGAGAATGGGCCAGAATGAAAATGCACATGTAGGTATTATATGTGTGTATGTATGTGTAATTTTTTAAACATAACTGATAATTTTCCAACATTCATGGATGGTAGTAATCAATTAATTCAAGCAGTTCAGCAAATCTAAGAAGGATAAATACGAAGCAAACAGCACTGAGATACAATAGAGACCACCGCCAAAAAACAGGATGAAAAGGTAAAAGCAGCTACAAAGTTTTAAGAAAGTGCATTATGTAAAGGAAACAGTGTGAACAAAGCTGTATTGTTTCTTCTCCTCCTTCAGAAACAATGGTCAGAATATCGAATCATGTCTTTGAAGTTCTGGTTCTAAAAAGCAAAGGGAAAGAAAATGGTACCTTCAACCTAGAATTCTTATTCAATAAAACTCCATCAAAAGTGAAGATGGAATAAAGACATCTCCAACAAAGAAAGGCTGAACTGTCTCCAACAGACCTAAATGGTAAGAAATGCTCAAGGAATCTCTTCAAGCTAATGGGAAATGCCATCACGTGGCTGCCACCAGGAATGAAGAATGCCAGGGGGGCATAAATACATTTTTATCTTAAGACACACTTTTACTAAAAAGGATATTTAAGGAAAAATAAATAATAAGAATGGATGACTACAGTGACAGCACAGGTGAAAATAAAGCACGTGACAAAGGAAGGCATAAATGAAAGGGAGCCTGCGATGGGGTTTGGGCCCCGTCTGCACAGTTACTATTTGAAAGCAGACTGGAGACATTGGAGAGGCCCATACAATAGAGTTAATAAGTCAATGGAGGGGATAAAGTGGAATAATATTTTAAAACTCAAAAGGGAAAAAAGGAGGAGGAGGAAGAATTAGGTCAACTTATGAGAACAGCTGGGATGGTGGGGAAGGTCACCACCAAGGACGTGAGCAACTGGCACACCCATTCCTGGGGGAATACTAAATGGGGCTTGCACTCTGGAGAACTATTTGGAAGTTTCTAATCAGGTCAAATCGACATTTACCTTATGACTCAGGAACTATATACACTCTAGTGTATTTGTCTAAAAGAGATGGGACATTTGAACACACTAAGATTTGTGGTGACCCCAGTCTGGAAATGACCCTAATGTCCATCAACATCACTAAACAGGTGGTTTCATGTCCCCTGCAGCTGAGCACAACTCAGCAACACAAGAGGAAGGAATCACAGACACACACCACGCCAACATGGGTGAGTTGCAAATGTGCCTCAGCAAGTGGCTGGGCCACAGAAGAGCACTGCTGTGTGATCCCATCTGTCTGAGGTCCTGGAGCAGCCAGAGCTGGCTAGTCATGATGTTGACCGGAAGTGGGCTGCCTTCAGGAGGCACAAGGGAACTTCCAGGATGGTTGAATGTCTCCTATCGTGTCTGGCTTGTGCTGCACACATTCATACAACTGTCGAAACTCACTGAACTGAATACTTATGGTTGGCAGATTTTATTGTATGGACCTCAATGTACAAAATAAGATCAACCTCCCTCTCCCAGGAACTCTCATACTGTTAATTAGTGGCTGAACTAACACAAAATGTTTGTAATATTTTAGAGCAGTCAGAATTCTAAGGTTTGAAAGCAAGGGTGACCAGATGTTTTTATTTCCCAGTTCTGATTCTGAATATGCACTAGAAACTGGAAAATTACCATTAATACTGGCCCCGTCAGTACAGATTGGATGGAGTCTCTCTGCTTCATCGGATTGGATCAATGTGTGGTTCATGTTTTGTGATTCAGCAGTACTGATTAAAATGGTACCAACGTGACCTGCCATTTCTCAAAGCCAGGGATCTCCTGAGTATTTTCTGGCTTTATCTTCACTGGGACCCCTGAAGTGATAGCAATTTTGTGCCCATTTCCCCAGTGAGGGGCCTGAGAGAACCAGCAGATCTAGCATTCGAATCCAGCTCGGCCTGTGTCCAGAAATCAAGCTCTTCTGGAGCTTGAAATAAAAAGCATCTGAAATGTTATCTGAAATATCACTGAGTTACACGTGGGAGGGAGGGATCCATGACACCTAGAAACTACTCCACAGTATTTGGGTAAAATGAAACACTTCACAATGTGATGAATCAGATCATCTGTTGCGTAGGTTGGTGCCTTCACATCTGTTTTCTCATCACCATACACACCGTGACTACAAGGGAGAAACATCTGCTCATACCCAGGGACCTATCCTTAAGAAGGCTGAGATCTAAACACTCCAGAGAAGCAGGCCTCTTTCAAAACCTTCACTAGAGAAGTCTACCCAGCACCTGCTGCTTATATCTCACTGTAGCAAGGGAAGTGGGAAAATGTTACTTAGGGGAAGTGTATCATCACTCCCAATTAAATCAAGGCCATAAGTGAGCTGGCAGGACTCTGAGAGGCTAGCTTGAAGTCCTACTCAGAGAAGGATGGAGGGAGACTGGAGGCCAGGCGGAGTGACAGCTCAGCAATATGATGGGCAGCAGGGGAATCTGGGTGTCAGGCAGAAGAGCTCCTTGGCCACCTTAGTGGACACCAGTGCTGGGGTGGAGGCCCTGGTGGTGCTGCCTGTCCTTGTCCTCCTCAGGTCAACATAGAGAAGCCTGGGTAGAGGAGTCCAGGGGCCACATTTGGATGAAAAAGCTGATCTGGGCTCAGACAGCACTTTTATGGTCCTACCAAAGTAGGACATGGACAGACACACGGATGGACAGACTCACACACACGCGCGCGCACGCGCACACACACACACACATACTCACACTCTCTCTCTCTCTCTCTCTCTCTTTCTCTCTCTCTCTCTCTCTCTCTCCAGGTCACTGTTAGGAAAGGAGAACAATGCCAAGTGGCTGCATATGACAATCTGACAAGCATTCACACCTGTTGAACACCTGCTGTGCTGGGGTGTCAGGGTTGGAAGGAGTGTGACACTCCCACCCAGACTGAGTATGCTAGGGTGGGGGAAGGGCAGGACCCTGTGTAGATTAACAGAGTTGCAGCCCCTGCCCTGTCCTATGGCACTGCTGGGAATGTGGATTGGATTGAGTGGAATCAAATTATACTAAATTGGGGATTATTAATTTCAGAAAGTGGTGCGCAAGACCACTTCTGTATCCACCAAGGGTGGTCAGTGGACGCTCCTCATTGGCATCACCTGGAAGCCTTCTTTAAAACACACATTTATGTGTTCACTGAGCAAGTGGCACCTTGATTGCCTCTGTGTGGCAGGCATATTTCACAGATCCAAGAACAAAGAGTAAACAAGGCAGACATTATCCCCAACCTCTTGGAACATTCAATTTCGTGAGGAAAACAGTCATGATTTAAAATTCTAATATTAAACAAAATAAAGCCATCTCACATTGTGATGCTTCAGTGAAAGAAGCAACTCAGTTGCTAAGACAGAAATGAATGTTGAGGGCTATGAGCAGAACCCACTTTATATGGGGAACCCAGGAAACATGAGACAACTAAATTCCCAAGCTTCAACCCAGGTCCCCAGAATTGAGTCAAGAGCATTAGTGGAAGGAGATACTTCCTCTCCTAAATGTTCGTGTAGGTTAGGTACCTCTCTTTGAAGAGATGGTAGAGGAAATCTTTGCTCTTGAAAGGATTACAGTCTCCGGAGATCCAACTGGGGAGACCATTCCTTACTGCTGCTGAGCCCTCCAGGGCTCACCTTGGGCTGATTCGCCTCTCCTATCTAGATGGAGGAGAGTATGCTGTCTGAGACAGGCCAGATGATTGGGTCTAGCAGGTGGGCTATGATGAGAAGTCATATGTGAGCTTTCCCAGGCCTCACTGCCATTTTTCAGTGACCCTGGAAGCCACTGTGATCTGGTGACATCACCAGATGGGGGATCCTCTGTCAACCTAAGTCCCTCAGTAACTCAGAGGATCCTCCCAGCTTCCTACTAACCTACATGTAGCAGGCATGAGCACAAAATGAAACTTGGCTTAAGCCACTGACATCATTTGTTACAACAACACACCTGAGCATTACCTGACTAACAGAGGCATAAAGTGTGACCACCTTCTCCAGAACCCACTGGTTATAGAAAACAAACCAAACCAAACACAAACACAAAACACTCGTGTACCTAGGGAATGATGTCCTACGATGTGTTCATAACAATAGCTTACCTTTATTGAGCCATTAAATACATGCCTGACCCTATGTTAAATAATTTGCTGTGCAGATTACTTTAATTAGCCAGACTGGGTCAAGGGCAAGCCCAGAGCAACTGTTCTTTACCTCTTACTGTCTCCTGAGTGCTGCTGCAGAACTTGTTTCTCTCCACTTCTCAGATGGGAAGAGCCAAAAGCTTTTCTGATCACTGCCAGTTAATAACAAGTTCAATTCCTTCCACTTTTAAAATTGCAGAATCTCACCCAATTCTGGTTTATGCTGCCCCAGGCTTGGAAAGCAGGTAGGTGAGATATGGGGTTGGTTTCTTCATAATTCTATTTTTTTCCATCTGAATGGATAGTTACATTCTTGATGAATAATGTATCATCTAAATTCATTGTAAGCATAAATACTTGAGAAGTGTCATCACCAGATATGACAGCAGATGACGAGTTTGCATTCAATATCTTTAAGCAGTAATTGCAAAAATTCTAATTTTACTGAACTATGGTCACCACTTGTGGGGATCAGAGAACATTGAGTACACTACTTTCCCGAACTGAAGTGGTGAAATCTAATTTTGCTACTATTATGGGACAATTTTCCAAGGGTGTGATGACCACAAAATGGAGATTTTATATACTCTCCCAAACAAATTTTATTTTACCCTATTTATGCTTCTGATTATAATTTAAAAGGTCTTAAAAATCTAATCGCCCTGTGCTATTTTCTGTCCCTTACTATGTTACAACTTAAGAATATACACTTGACTTCTGTTTTTCTTTTGTTAAGAATTTTTTCTGTCATAAGAACATCACACAATCAAAAAGAGGATACATCACAAGTCTGCAGACTCGTTTTCATGAGAAAGGTTGTATTAGGAAGTGGAAACAGAATACAACTCGCTCTGAGATGGGAATGATCTGACACTAGCTCCTTCCTCCTGCTGGTTTGCTGTTGTGGTTGTCGGTCTCCCTGCCTTGGCCTGAAGGATCTTTTATGTAATTTAAACACATCCTCTGTTCTCAGAGCTGAGATAACCAATTTCACATCTCCCACCTCGTAAGCACAGTGAAAGAGGCTCCTGATGGAAATGAAATGGATGCTTAGTCCAGGCAATAAGTAATTGCTGTTAGAAATACCCACATCCAGAAAGACAGATTAACGTAAATCATTCTGATGGCATCTTCTTGAACTAAACACATTGGATGTAGGAAGAGGATGGATGCAAACTCTGAAATTAAATGCAATGATACATTTGTATCCAAATCATTTCCTCTCTATCCTTCTAAAATAGGATCTTGCTGCACAGCAAAAACCAGAATCCCCTTACCTTCAGAAGGTGATATGAATGGAAAAATCCATCAGAATTCTGTAGACAGCTCCTTCTAAGAGAGGAGGAAAATCCTCATGATATCTTTGACTTACAGAAAGGGATTACTCCAGGTTATCATTTTATTATTATGTCTTTGGGACCTTGAGGATCATTTTTAACTACTTTTTTCAACAGGAAGGGATTTCATTAACTAGAAGTTCTAATAACTAAATGGAACAAAATTTCAACAAAACTAAAATAAAGCTTTTTTTTAAAATTTAGGATTATTTTATTTAAAGTTAAAAAATAAAGTAAAAGTTTAATGATAATAACAACTGGAAAACATCTGAGGGGATATCTCTTAAAGACAGGTTAGGTTCATTGACAAAGCAAATGAGTTTCTGGCCAAGTTTGTATGCCCTCCTAGAAACTCAGTGAAAAGTTAAAACGATAATTGCATTATTACATTTTCAATTGGATAAAATGAAGTACTGAACTTGAGTTGGTGTGATTCAGGAGATCTTTGCTAGCTGGCAAGAATTATATCTGAAAATAGTTTCATTTTGTTTTGATCTTCACTGCTGACAATGTTGACGTTTAAGTGTGCCACATCCAACAGGAATAAAGACATCCATCGGTATTTCAGACAGGTGTGCTGCTGACAGCTTTCCTCTGGAAAGGGCTCACCCCTGAGCTGCAGTGGGGACACTGCCTCCCGTGGGCAACAAGGGAGGGGCTGGCCCCACTCTGATTCCCACAAACTCTGGCACCTGAACACAAAATACCGCTTGTATTGTCTGGGTTGTCTGGCCCAGGCCTAAGCTGGGGACAGTGTGCATTGCGCCCAGGATGCACAGGTGCTGGGGTCCCACGATGAGGAGGCAACCTCCAGAGGGGGACGGGACATGTGCACTCCAGACATGTGCCTCAGGAGGAACGCTCCCCCTGCCTGGCCATTGTGGTCTTGCTGGTGACCTCTACGGAAGAGACCTACCCTCCCCAGGGTCTTTCCCTAGGGCTCCAGCCCAGAGCACTCACTCTGCACTTAGTCACCTCCCTCTCCAGCTCTGCCGGCTGCAGCTTTTGCTCCCCAGGAGGTGACACCTGCGCTCTTGGCCCCTCTTTCCTAATCTGTGATGACGAGGTCGAGGACACTGCATGGGCTGGTGTCAGGCTGACATCATCATCACCATACCCAACATACAGCAAGCCAGGAACGGTGGTCATTAGTTGTTGGTGCTTTAACATCTGTTGACCCCCTCCTGTGTGACAGTGCTACAGGACACAAAGACACGTTGGACACAGCTCTGCCTTCAGGGAGACCACAGATACCAAGTGGGGCCTGGGACACAAGTCCTCTCCCTGGGACTAGACCTCGGGCCCTGCTTCAGGGTATGCACAGGATTTGCTTTCTCAGACCTCTGTCCATGCAGGTGTCCCACCCAGATGTCGCAGCTGCTTGTCTCTCTAAGTGCTGTCTGTCCTTCCACCTCAAAAAAGGTTTCTCTCCTCTGAGTCCAACAGGAATTATGAAGAGTAGCTTTTGGAATTACATGAAGTAGAAGAGGGACAGTTTCACAATGGGAAAGGACAGAGAGAGATGAGATAGCAGGGATCCACTTCAGCAAGTGCTTGGCCACGACTCACTGATTGGACTCAGCACACAGCTCGCAGGGAGGGTGTGTGGTCTGACTAATGGTGCTCCCCACCGGGTGAAACTTACCAGGAACCAGGGACACACTCAGCATTCAGGTGTCTGTCCCCACATGCTCAGGGCATAAAAGACCACTTCCCCAGCAAGTCTTCAGCTAAACAGGAGTGGACAGCAGCCATGCCACGCAGGCATTGTGCTGCCTGGTGACAAAAGTTTTCAATCAATCCCAGGTTTTTGAGCTAGAAGTCCTCAGAGTCTTCATTATCTTATGCTACAAAACTACACGTGCCCACAGAACAAGAACGGAACAAAGGGGGAGGCTGGGAGAGAGAGGAGGATGTGCATATGGAGGTGAAAAGGCAAGTAGCTAACAGTATCTCCTCTATGGAAACCAAACGCGCTCGGAAGCTGGGACACCCGCGTGTTCAGATCATTTCTCAGGACACAAGGCAGATGCACGCACCAAATTGGCAGACGCTCCCATTAGTCTTGGCAAGGTTACTGAGGCCCAGGGGACAAGACAATGTCTTGCTGTACTGATCTTTGTCCTCAATGACTCCACCAAGGGCCACCTCATTGAAAGGCGTCACTGTCATGGAAGGCTCTCAACAAGCCTGCAGGGAGTCAGCTGCTCCCATCATGCATGCTGAGATTTGCCTGATTACAATTTCCTTTTTTTAAAAGGAAGTATATCTAGTACATTAGCATCCCAGAGAGAAAATGAGCATATTAAGGGCTATTAAAAAGTCCAGTTAAAAGAAATTTTTAAACTTATTATAGTGTTTTTCAAACTTATTTGAACATAGAACCTCGTGCAGATGTGTATAAAGATCTACTAACAATCCACCTCCAGAATCCACTTGTAGAGAACTACTAGCCTAGATGATCTGCAGCTTGAACGCTTCTACCATGTTCTGCCTCCAAGCAACAGCCAGGAGAGAGAGCTGTCCCTGAGCCCACCACATGTGGCTTTGAATTTGCTATGTATTTGTCATGACAAACCTGTCTCACCCAACCATTGCCCAACTCCCAAGTGCCATCCTGAGCATCACTAACCAAGCTACCAGCATGGAATCCCAGGCCATGCGCAACTCTAGGCCACAAGCAATTCTCGAGTCAGAAGCAGCCTTGTTATTGTACAGGCAAGGAGACACCCAGGAAAGGGAAGCAAGATGACAGCTAAAACAGAAATCCAGGGTGAATTCCCTGATGCTCATTCGGGTATTACTCTATTCTGTTCTTTCTCTTGCCTGTTTCCACCTGTTGTGCACCTCCTTTGATAGAGGTCCCAGATCACTTGCTATCATGGGACTCTGCTCACTGCTTGCATAATGTGCAACTTGTCATTTCTCCTCCAAAGCCAGTTCCACTTCCCAGTGAACAGCAGCACCATTCTTCCCATGACCCACAATGGGAATCTAAGAGCTCTCCGGGATCCCTCCCATCCCTAGTCTCTACTTAATCATTCCCTCACCAAAAAATATGCATTGAGTGCCCCCTATGCAGTGGGCTTGGGTCAAGGGCTAAGCATGCAATAGTCTCAGTCTCTGGAGGTTTCAAGCTAACGGAGAACACAAGCCATCCCCATTTCCTCAGCTCAGGTCTGCACGGCCAGTCCATCGCCAGGTCCTGCTGGGATGCCTCGTGAAGAGCCCATCTCTCACCTGGACCATTTTCCTCCTCCTGTTCCTAGGCAGGGCCCTCGTCACACAAGTCCATAGTGGTGGGAGGGGACTGGCTAACCTGCCCTCAGCTCCCCCATCTCTAAGCCATCCTGTGCACTCGTACCAAAGGAACAATCTAAGCCACATGCACAACACCTTGCCTATTGCTCCTTCAGTGAATTCTGTTTTGCACCCCAGGGAATCCATCCATCCCTTTGACCCAGCCCCACATTTCCCTACTTCTGTGCCTTGGTTTATGCCTCTCCGTTTCTTCCCCTATATACGCATGATGAAAACACCTGAAATCTCAGCTCTGATTCTACTTCCTCAGTGAGGTCCTCAGTGCTGGTCCCCAACTCAAAGCTCCCCTAACTCCCAGGTCTCCTACCGGAAAGGGTCTTAATTTTGGCCTATAAACACTTAGAGTGGTTTTTAGGTACTTAAAACTAGCTGCCTAGCAGAATCACCTATGAAGCTTCCCCCATTGACCCTAGGACCCCACTTTACAGTTATCATCCTAGAATATCTGGGTTAGGTTCTGGGTAAATTTTCTTGGGTGATTCTGGTCCATAGCCAGGACTGAGAAACACTTCCATCACGTTCCATGGATGTGTTTTAGGAGGAATCTGGCCTCTGCTCCTGAGATGTATGCTAAATTTTGTTTCTTTATGGATTTTTGTATGGAGAGGATACATAGATTCATCAGATTATAAAAGATAGAAACAGTGGCTGTGCTGTGTATTTGTGTTTGTGTTTGTGTGTGTGTGTGTGTGTGTGCGCGCACATGAAAGAGAGAGAAAGAGTTAGTTGCTTTCATCAAATATTTTACAGTGCATTGCACACAGTAGGTGCTCAGTCTACAGTAGTCAAATAGAGGTGGGCATATTCAGGAGACCCCAAGCCCAAGGTGTGTCTGTTTCCCCAGGAGGACAAGCAATGCCTGAATGTGACATTACTCCCTTCAGATCTGGCTACATGTGGACATACTTTCTTTCCAAGTTAAAATTTAATTGAAATCCTATTGCAACTTCTGAGGAAATATGGGATTAACTCCAGGTGAATGTCGTGTGCATGGTAATCATGGACCCCCTTGAGTCATGTGTACCTTACACTGGAAAAATCCTGTAAACCCCTCAGATTCCAATGCAGAGTGTGGAAGTATAAAGGGGAAATTTTTCACCCATCCCAAGAGCCAAATCTGAGTGCCCACTCCCTCAGCTACTGAAGTCTGCCCTTGGAAGGAGCGAGTAAAGGTGTTGAGCAAGATACCTGCCCCAGCATGTGAACCGAAGACTTCGGAGGTTTCAGTGGTTGGAGGCCAAGAAAGAGGCTGAGATCCATGTTGTATATACTCCTTCTCTTCTTAACAAATGAGACACTGTCTACACCCTGAAATTCAGTGTGTTATTATATACTGGAGGCAGTGTGAACACTAGTTCACACAAGTAGAGCCAGGTCCCAGTTCAGGTTCTGCCACTCAAAGATGTTCAGGCCATCTGTCACCAATGAACAGGTCATTAAAACATAAAATCAGGCACAGAATTGGCTCATGGGTCTTTGGTTCCCCAGAATTGAGAGCTTCTACTCACCCTGGAGATGGCACCTGGCATCTCTGTGGCTGCCACCATGTCACAAATGAATATATTGAATTATACCAGACAGGCTGTGGATGTCTTGGATTACCATGAGAAAAACAGAAAGAAGGAAAGTTGAGAGGCTCATGAACGTTCAAAGGCGGCAAGAAAAATGACTGGCCTGAAGGCTGAGCTCTACCATAGGCAGGGCCACGCCCAGAAAATACAAAGGAAAAAGACATCAAGATGCAAGAAGAGAGAAACAGGAACAAATGCACAGTTGAAAGACTCCACAGGGAGCAGTACCCGCCCGTCTCCTGGACAGAGAGGGTCACAGACTCCAGAGAAAGTACTTTCCAACATGATTCAACAAAAATGAAAAGAGAAGGCAGGAAAATGGGAAGTGTCCCTTCCCAAGCTTCATGCCCAGAGAGAAACAGAAATATTAAAAGTGATTCAAACAGGGAAGAGAAAAAAGAAGGCCTGGAAGAGGATGGTTCCTAAAGTCAGCTTTGTTGGAGACGGCTTTCCAAGAAAACCACCTAAGTATCAAAGATTCATTCGGCCAAGGGGCTTATGTTTCAGGAAGGCCCATATAACACATCCTGAACTGAAAGCCACCCCCACCCACCAGGGATTTAACTCAGGGGCAGTGAACCACACACCCAGTCCTATTTTGTATTTTATTTAGAGACAGCATCTCACTGAGCAACTTAGTGCCTCACTTTTGCTGAGGCTGGTTTTGAACTCTTGATTCTCCTGCCTCAGCCTCCCAAGCCACTGGGATTGCAGGCATATACAACTGCACCTGACTTGAAAGCCACCTTTTGCCTATGAATATTTAGTGTGGAAAAGAATCCCTCATTCCCACTGTATATAACTTTGGGTGTTATTACCAAAGGTACAGTCATTGAGGGGAATGTGAGTGAATCAGGACTTGTAACACAAGGAGGCCAGGTTATTTGGGGGAAATAGGCCCAGGTTACCAATAATCCTGAAAATGATGCACGCATAAATGTGGTCTTACTAGTTGATAGCAGTTTTACATTTCTTGTAATTATTAAAGATTACAAATCAATCAGGAAAACCACTATTAACTGTGATGTTTCTGAATACTACCAACAGCCTTACATATCTGTAGGCATTAAGAGAACTATTTATTAAACTATAAAAAATTAAAATAAAAAAGGAAACAAAATCAGTAAAGATATTTCCAACCTAAATAGCACTGTAAATCAAATGAACTTAGCAGACATCTATAGAATATTTCACCCCCAACAGCTGAATTCTCTTTCTCTTTGGCAGTTCATAGAATCTTTTCCAAAAGAGGCCATATTCTAAATCACAGTGTAAGTCTTAGCAAATACAAAAGAAAAAAATGGATATAATCCCATGAGTCCTATCAGATAATGGAATGAAACCAGAAATCAATAGCAAGAAAAATCATAGAAGCCACATAAGAGATTGAACAATACTTTTCAAAATGAGAAATGGGTCATAGAAGAGATGAGAGAAGAAATGAAGAACTTCCTAGAAACAAGTGTGAACAGGCACAGCCTCAAATCTCTGGATCTGTATGAACTCAGTCATCAGAAGAGATTGATAGCACTGAGTGCATACTTTAAAAAATAGAGTTGAGGAAGGAGAATGGGAAAGGGGAGGGAGGATGGGAGGAAAAGCGGGGATCATGAACAGAAATCAATTTCCATGCATGTATGAGATTATCAGGATGAACCCCACTACTACGTATAACTATAAAGCTCAAATAAATAAATAAATAAGAGGGCCCAAATAAACAGTGATACACATCAAGACCTTAGAAAAGGAAGAACAAACTAATGCCAAAATCGGTAAAAAGACAGGAAATAATTAAGATCAGAGCCAAATTAATGAAATTGAGAACAAAAAAATTAAAAAGGATCAATACAACAAAGAGTAGTTTCTTTGAAAAGATAAACAAGATTGATAAACACTTAGCGAAAGCAGCCAAAATAAAGAGAAAGAAGACCCAAATGAACAAAATTAGAAATGAAAAGGAGGTACTACTACAGACTTCTGAAATCCAGGAGCATTAGAAACTATTTTGAGAATTTATATTCCAACAAGCTGGAAAATCTAGAAAATACTAACAAATTTCTAAATATATCTGACCTGCCCAAATTGACACAGGAAGATACAGAAAACCTAAACAGACTAATATCAAGCCATGCAATTGAAATATCAATTAAAATAGTCCTCAATGAAAAAAGGCCCAGCACCAGATGGATTCTCAGCTGAGTTCTACCAGACCTTTAAAGAAGAACTAACAACAGTCTTTCTCAAATTATTCCATGAAATTGAAAGGGAAGGAATACTTTCAAACACATTCTATGAAACCAGTATAACCCTGATTCTAAAACCAGACAGACACACGTGAAGGAAAGAAAACTATAGACCAATATCCCTGATGAACATAGATGCAAAAATTCTTAATAAAATATTAGCAAACTGCATTTGAAAACTCATCTAGGCCTGGTGGTGCATGCCTGTAATCCTAGTGGCTTGGGAGGCTGAGGCAGGAAGATTGCAAGTTCAAAGCCAGTCTCAGCAATTTAGTGAAGTTCTAAGGAACTTAGACCCTGTCTTGAAATAAAAATTAGGAAGGGCTGGGGATGTTGCTCAGTGGCTAAGCACCCCTGGGTCTATGCCCCCAGGTACAATCCCTCGTCCCCGTGCAAAATTAAAAAAAAAAAATCTCATCAAGAAAATAATACACCATGATCAAATGATTAAGTAGGTTTCATCCCTGGTTCAAAATACACAGATCAATAAATGTAATTCACTACTGAAATAGAAATGAGGACAAGAATCACATGATAATCTCAAAAGATGCAGAAAAGGCCTTTGATAAAATCTAGCACCCATTTATGTTTAAAATGCTAGAGAAACTGGGATAGAAGGAACCACCTCAACATTATAAAGGCTATCTATGACAAACCCAAAGCCAACATGATTCTGAGCAGATGAAAACTGAAAACAAGTTCTCTAAAATCAGGAACAAGATCTTCAACCTTAAAACCCCAACTTCCCCATTCGTGAAACTGACCAAGACTCCTATCTGTCTCCTATGATTATTGAATGCTAAATAAAATCATACCTCAAAGTACTTTGCCCAAACCCAGATGTGAGCAGAGGGAAGCCCATCCTCAGTGTGGCGGAGGTAGCTGTTGTGTGATCGGGACAGGCCAGCAGTTGAATCCACTTCTGCAAATTAGACCCAGAGGTTCTGCGACTGAAGAGGGGATAGAAGAAAAGTCAAAGGGAGCCACACAAAAGCAGGAAGGGGCTCCAGGGTGGGGTAGTGAGTGAGTGGGCCAGGCTGCCCAGCAGCGGACAGATGTCCATCACCTCCAGGCAAGGTAAGGGCCTCCCAGGGTCTGTAGTGTATTTTGGAGCTCACTCTTGGCGTTGTACCTTCCAAGGGTTTGGGCACATGTATAATGACATCTCTCACTATACTGTCACACAGAGCAGTTTCATTGTCCTGAAAATCCACTGGGCTCTGCTTGTTCACCCTTCCCTCCCTCCAACTCCTGGCACCCACTGATTGTTTTATGGCTCCACAGCGTCTCCTTTTCCAGCATCGATCATGGGGATCATACGGTGTGTAGCCTTCAGAGTATCTTTTTCACTTAGCAATATGCATTTAAGGATATTTTTCATGACTCCATAGCTTATTTCTTTTTCATGCTGAATGATCTTCCAGGGTCTGTATATACCACAGTTTATCCACTCACCTCCTGAGGACATCTTGATTGCTTCCAAGCTTTGGCAATTATGAATAAAGCTGCTCTAAGCATCCACATGAGGGCCCTTTCTGTAGACATATATTTTCAACTCCTTTGGCTGAGTACCAAGCGACTGAATTGTATGGTAAGAGTACGTAAAGTTTTGTAAGAAAATACAAAACTGTCTTCCAAAGCTGGCTGTGCCATTTTGCATTTGGAATGAGAATTCCTAATGCTCCACATCTGTGCCAGCACTTGGTGCTGCTGGTGTTCTGAATTTTGATCATTGTCATATGTGGACAGTGGTTGGAAATATTTTGTTGGCTGAATGGGGAAGGGGCAGAGGCTAGTTTCCAGGTCAAGGAAACAAGTGGAGGGTCTCTCTCGACCTCACTCAAAATGGCAGCTGAAAAGGGAGGTGGTGCCCAGCTGCCCAGTTTTGCTGGGGTTTAGGAGAGGAAGGAAAATGGAAATGGATATTCGCACAAAGGGGCGGGGGTGGGGAGCCAAGGCTACACAGTGTGGAGCCATGCTAGGAAGGGCCCCAGAGGCAGGACTGGCACCCGGACATTTTCACTCCTGCCCAGACTTGAACTCAGTTCCTGATCTCAGAGATCAGTATCTGAGCAGAGCTGGGATGCCCTGCTGAACTTCACACATCTCAGGCAGAATCAAAGCCCAAAGGAAGTATTACTGACCTGGCTGGGAGACCCCCACTCCTGATGTGCCATTTTAGGGAAATCTAAGGGACCAGCCTGAGTGTCTGAAGACTGGATCCCTCATCAAAACTAAAGCCAGAACACTGAAGCTAAAAATGGAGGGGCTGATTATAAAATAAACTATATCCCACTGTGGCACCAATCAGTCTCTCTTTTGGTCTCATGGATCATGGGGTCTCTCAGATCCTGCGATGTCTTACTTTTGGTGGAGGGGAGCTATTCTTGGCTTCCTATTTTGATACCCGAGGAAACTGTCCTCAGGGCAAAGCTATTTTGGAGAACGCTGTTATCCATCAGACCCCATGCCAAGCTAGTTCCAGGGTCTGGGGCAGAGGAAGCTGGGCATTCTGTGAAGGCGGGATACAGGATGCTTCGCTGATCAAAGCTCCTCCTACAAACCAGAGCCCTTCCACCAACTGGATGTGCTTTCCTCAAGGATGCTGGGGACCTTCTCAAAGATACCTGGAGACCTTTAGGAACAGGTGCTAGCATAGAGCAGACCTCACTGCAAACGGGATTCTGCCAAATCTTTACCTTCCCGAACAAGCTTTTAAAACTGCTCCTTATAACAACACAAACCGCACAACACCCTCCCCCTCACATGCACACACACACACACACACACTCACACAGCTTCTGTTTCTCCTTCTGGCCCTCCTGGGAGGGTTCTGGTGGCCTTCATCCTTCTCAACAAGAAATTGCCTCCCTGAGCCTCCTGGTGATGCTTGGGTTGCAGCCTGCTCCTGCTTAAATCAAACAGCTGCTTACATAGGCTGTCCAAGGTCAAGCATAGCCATGGGCCAGGGGGAGGAGCCTCCCTTCGGACATCTCTCATAGCCAGAGGAAGGTCCAGGGGACTGAGCAGGGCAGATGCTCATGGAAACATGTGACCCAGACTTTTGTGAGATTGATTAATATCTCCTGGAAGTTGACAATGAAATTGTCAGAAAATCAATCAGGGTTGGGGGGGGCACCACCTTCTCTGTGCTCCCCGAGTGTCAGTGGAGAACTGTTAAGCTTCCAATCCAAACAATAAAACTCTCTTCCTTCTATATTTTTTAAATTTAGCAACACAAGCTTCTTAGAGCATATGTCCAAAATGAAGACTGGTTGAATTGCTTTTCCTGTCTCACCATTCATTCCATAGATAATTATTGTGTACCTACTATGCGCCAGGCAGTGTCCTGTGTGCTGGGGATATCAGGTGAGGGGACAAGGCTGAGGATTTAAAATGAAGGCTTAGCTTTACTAAAAAAGAAGCTGGTGTGAGCCGGAACTCAAACTCGAGCCACAGGCAGGAAGCAGGGTACGATCCAGTACTTGAGTGGTGGTGGCTGTTTCTGACTGCTTGGTCATCTCAGACCCAGCAAACCTCAGCTGATTAGAAAAGGAAGCGGATATTCAGAATGTGAGAAGTACAGCTGTCACCCAGCCCAGGCTTTACTCGATATGATTACAGACTTATAAACCCTTCTCCACCGACCTGGGATCATATCCAAAGTCAGGATTAAGTCATAGCTGTTCCCACATCTTCACTGCTGGCAGCCAGGTCAGCCACCACACTAGCCGTGTGCTGTGGTCTGGGTCTGCAAAGCCCTCCAAAGGCCCATGTGTAAAGACGTGGTCCCCAGCCCGTGGTGGTTTTGGGAGGTGGTGAGACCTGGACGAGGTAGGGCCTGATGGGAGGTCTTCAGGTTACTGGAGCACACCTGTGATGAGGACGGTGGAATCCCAGTCCTAGTTCTCATTCCTGAGTCTGGCCACGGGGTGAGACCTCCGCCATGAGCTCTCCACCATGATGTGCTCTCCTACCGCAGGTCCAAGAGTAATGGGGCCTCTGATCATGGACTGAAACCTCCAAAACTGAGCCAAAAGTAATCCTCTTCCCTTTATAAGTGGATTTATCTCAGGTGTTTGTCAGAGTGACAGAAAGCTGCTAACACACCTTGGTTATTGCACTGGTCTCTGAGATAGCCTCCCTGCCCATGGACTCTCACAGGTTGTGTTCTTAGCATGCAGCCAGAGTGATCCTATGAAAAGGTGTCAGGATGGGCCAAGGTGTAGGGATTATGACAATGTATCCAGTAGGCAAAGGCCTTTGCCCTTGCAGCTACATGTGGGCTAGAGGAAGAGACAAAGAAACACATCTGATGGGAAGTGGCTAAGCCATAGGCAGAAAAATAAGGCCAGGAGATGGGGAAGAAGCCGAGAGATGGGGAGACTATTGCTGTGTGGTAGTGTAATTCTATGTCAGGCAATATAATCTTTCGTAAGGTCATAATAAGGCTTGATGGCTGTTCATCTTATTTAATGTCTTTTATGTTGCCCACAAGACCCTGTATGATTAGATCCTCTTCACCTTTCTGATCTTGTCCCCTCCCCTTCTCATTGTTCCCCAGACACAGCCATCTCCTCCTTATTGCTTAAACATACCTGGTGCATTCTCACCTCAGGGCCTTTTCATGGGCTGGTCTGTCTGCCAGGTACCAAGCGTTCTCCTATCACCCTACCCTGGAGGCCTCCCTTGACTGCCCTACATAAAACATCCACCTTCCTCCTTTCTCTTTCATGGCTTTTTTTCTCTGCAGGTCACTTATTACGACCTCCCATCAGGTACATCTATTTGTTTCCTAGACCTTTCCCTACTTTGTGACATTATGAGGACAAGGACATTGCCTGTTTCACAGACTGCCGTGTTCCTGGTGCCTACAAGATAGTGGGTGCTCATTGAATTTGTTGAACAATGCTCCACAGCACAGCCTTATATTAGCTTCTGCTTTTGTATGTCGGGGTTTTTTGGGGTATAAACCCATAAGCAAGTTGCTAAGGCAAAGACTTTGCACAGATCCAACTTTAGTTATGTTTTGTGAATTGTTTTCCAAAGTGGTTGTATTGGTTTCCACTCCACCAACTGTGTTACCGAGTTCCTAAAATTTCTACCAATCCTTGCTATTGTTAGTCTTTCTCATTTTCACCAATAATAGTAATTTTTATGCAGAAAAAAAATGATTCTCTAGCATACAAAATACATATTATGTAAAATCGAAGAAAATGGATCACAGTGTTGACACAGGGGCTGGGGCTGTAGCTCAGTGGCAGAGCACTTGCCTAGCACGTGTGGGGCGCTGGCTTCAATCCTTAGCACCACATAAAAATGAAACAGATAAAATAAAGGCATGCTGTCCATTTACAACTACAAAAAAAAAATGTTGACACAATATTACTGTTTAGGCAATAGGACCAGAGATGCTGGCTAGTGAGGCAGGGTTATATTTCCCAGTTTCCATGTACTTTCCCCTTCTTTCTTATCTTACTAGTACCACAGGGCCACTTTTCTTCCTCCCAGCCCATGCTAAAGAGGAGCAAAGCCTCAAGAAGTGTTTTAATAGGTACAAGACAAAAAGAAGAGCAGGGCCAACCTGCAGAGCCCATTTCTCTGACCTCAGAGATTAGCAAGGCTGAGGCTGGAGCAGGGAAAGAGGAGGATTCGGGGCATCAGAATCCAGGGAGGCAATGCCAGGGAGCAGAGCCTTGTGTGGTGACAACAGGGAGAAAAGTAGAAAGGATTAAGTGACAAGTTATTAAAAAGTATGAGTAACTGCCCTGCTGACCCCTGTCATGGGGTCCGTCCAACAATTTACAGCTATTGGGGAGAAATGGGTCCCTGAAGGAAAGACCTTGCCCTTGGTGAGATGGAATGGCCAGAAGTTATAGGAAATTTACCAACATAGTGGAGAAATGGCTACCATCTGACTGTTCACATTACATTAGTTTTCAAAATTTCCACTACCAGCATTCAATTTCAAGAAAAGCAGTACATGTCTGGGGGTTCTCTAAGTACCTTGTCTAGCCAGCAATCCCTGATGCAGCCTCTCTCTACTCCTCACTGAAAGATGATTGGAAACACAGCTGAAAAACGAAAACTCATAGCACACATTGAAAAACAAGCAAACAAACTGGCAATCAATTCGCTGTTTGGATCTGGGGGAATTCCTGCCATCCGGGAGATCTACATGGTGAACGGGCAGGCCCATGCTTTGTTGCATTAAACAGAGAAAATCATCAACCTTCAAAAACAGATGCTTTCTTCTTTACCGCCTGCGTAGCTCTCTCCCCAGCAGAACTAAGCCCTGTGTCTGTGCGTCCAAGAGGACTTGGTGGGGTGAGGCGGCTGCTCAGTGTGCTGACCAGCACAGCAGCCCCCAGCCATGCGTGGCTACCGAGCACTGGAAATGGTTCAGCAAACCCAAGAAACTGAAGTGTCAAGAGTTTAGAACACGTGTTAAGAATCATTTTCTGATTCAAATTTTCAAACCTCTAAGTGTAGTGCATCCGAAGGGCCCATGTGTACCTGGTTAAGAACTTTATGCGACCCACTTCAGGGAATGGACTGATCCAAAGGTTCCCGTTGTAGCATACTGTTGAAGTCACTGAAAGAACATTGTAGAGAACTCATCTTTTAAGAATCCTATTCTGACTCACAAGTTCCAGGCCTCCATGGTCAGTGAATACATCTGAAGGACCAGAATGTGCCCTAAGAAACCTCTGAAAAACACTTGGGAGAACGAGCTAAGCTGATGTTCAGTTGCACAGGGTGGAGAATCCATCTTAAGAATCAGGTTCCAATTCTGGTTTTCAAAAGCTCCCTGAACACGGCCTCTGAGTTAAATGTAATCCACGTGCATTTAATTTGCATCCCATGCATCTGTTGATTGGCAGTTAAGATGGACACCAATCAGATGAGCAGCCTTCCCTCTGCTGCTCAGGCATCGCATTTTATGTGGTCAAGTGTGGCCCCTTCCCAGCCCTCACCATCAAGATTCCTTCTTAATGAACCAAAGAATTCAGTGAAACTTCTAGAAAATAACAGGGTGCAAAATATTACTGTGGAGACAGGAAAAAATAGGAAGTGGGAGTTGTCCTATACCCAGTGTCACTCCTGAATAAAGCGCTAGTCAGGGCTTAGACGAAGCCTGGCAGCAGGATATATATAGTATGACAGTATTTTCAGAGCGTCTGTTTGAAGGGTAGAAAGTAAGTAGGGGAAGTAGCTGGTTCCATTCCCCTTGGCAGGACTGCTACAGATGAAAGCCCTGGATGGAGCCGGGAGTCTGCACAGAGTCTGACCTTTGTCTGAAGTCTTGAGACAGATCTGCTGAGCCCCAGTGGACAGCGAAGGGAGAGGGCTGGCAGGGACAGCAGGCCTTGTCTACAGGAACACCAGCTCTGCACAGCTCTGTCCTTGCTTTGAGACAAACAGAGGCACAATCAAACATTTAAGGTTCTTTTTAAACCATAAAATGAGTAAGAAGGAAAATCATTCTGAAAGACCAAAAGAACGTCACTTAGATTCACACCAGACGTCAAAATACATTTATAGAAATTTCATATTCAGTAATTTACAAAAAGACTTGTCCTTTTGAAACAGAAATAGAAGGCCACAGGAGAGGATGAGCTGAGGTAGGAAGGGAATCAGGTGAGCTAAGAAAGAAATGCAGGTCCAATTAAAACCTGCACCGGAGGCAAGAGGAGCGACACTTACACACAGAAACTAAACTAGGGATATTTAGGAAACATGGGTTATTTTTCTAGAAAGCATAGGAAAAAACAGAGACCAAATTAATGAAAGAAAAGATGACACAAGGGATAGGAGATAAAGAGTGAGTCAACGAGCTGTAAGTTTTCCTATGGAAGAAAAATACTAAAACAAAAATAATAAAGATGTACACAGAAATAAGGTTTCCTGAGGTGCAAGACCGTACATCCTAACAGACAGGAGATTCGCCAGGCGATGGTATGAAAATTAATGAAAAGAGACATGCATCTGAAAATATCCTGGTAATTTTTGAGTTGCAAGGATGAATTCAAAATTCCACAAGCACTTAAAATAAGCAAACAAACAAACAGCTAACTAAAAAAAAAAAAAACCTTTATATTATTTATACAGGATTTAAAACTGTGCTGATATGAACTTTTTCTTCTACAATCCTAAAGACCAAAAGAGAAGGAAGTAGCAACTCAAGACATAGGACAAAGATTTGTTCCCAAGGATTTTTCATGGCCAGATTGCTGTTTATGTGCAAAACTAAGAGAAATGCATTCTCACAAAGGCAAGAACTCAGCGGGGTGGGGTCGGGGGGGACTGCTTTTTTGAGAAAATAAAATAACACTTGAGGATGTACATCAGTTTTATCAATGTTAAACAAGAACAAAAATTAAGCACAAATGTTCCTCGACTTATAGTGAATTAACATCCCAATAAACCCATCACAAGTTGAAAACATAATCAAGTGGAAAATACATTTAATCACCTAATCGACCCAACATCCTAGCTCAGCAGCCCAGCATGCTGTACTGTTTTTTCTCCCTGGTAACTACATGGTCACTGTCATTACCCAGCGTCACTAGAGAGGACTGTATCACATATCACTAGCCCAGGAAAATATCCAAAGTTCCAAGAATAGTTCCTACTGAATGACCACCTCTTTCACATCATTATAAGGTCAAAAAATTGTAAGTCGTTCAGAGAACCTCTGTACTTAATGTGGGGACATCAAGGTACCAAAGTGTCTGTAGTGAGTCCTAAAATTAAAAGTTAAATCCAAAAGAAAATCTGGTTATAAAAATAAAAATTTCATATATGTTTATGAAAAGAAAATGAAGCAGTAATTTTATAATGTCATCCAGGCACATAATCACAGTCTGATTATCAGGGAACAGGAAGTCAGAGGGTGAAAGTGGGGAGATTCTCCATTTTGCACAGCGGGAAGCAAAAGACAGCCTCAGGTCTGGTCTTTGACCATGAAAGGACAGTAACTTAGAAAGTGTCTTTGAAAAAAGAGTGAAGGCAGCTACCAGAAGAATTAAAATCAGAAAGAACACCTGCTGGATATCCTTTTTTTCTTTTGGAGCTGGGGATTGAACCCAGGGTCTTGTCCTTATAAGGTAAGCACTCTACCAACTGAGCTATATCCCCAGCCCTGTCTACTGTTTGGTAGAGGAAACTCAGGTGAATTCTCTCCCCCACACCTCTGGCTTTATTCCCCTAAATATATTTATTTTGGCCTCCCTTCCTCTAGTAGAATGTGAACTTCTTGAGAAGAGTGGGTTTGTTTTACTCACTGTTCATCCACGATTCCTACAGAGCAAAAAATATGTGTACTTGTTTTTTTAAAATTTTTAAAATTTGTTCTAATTAGTTGTACATGACAGTAGAATGCATTTATACATTTTGATAGATCATACATAAATGGAGTGTGATTTCTCATTTTTCTGATTACACATACTGTAGTATCACATTGGTCATGCAGTCATATATGTACATGAGGTAATATATCTGTTTCACCCTACTATCTGTATTTGTTTATTTTTATGTAGACAAATGTATCATTTCTCCCTTGACTACTTCTATTGCTTTAATGCTTAGTTTTTCTAAATGCTGAGAACAATTAGTCATGCAGATTTTATTCCAGTATGTTTATGATTTCAATTTTTAAAGATCTACTTCATTATGCTATGTGGAATTTATCCTGCTGATATAGTATTTCCAGCACTACTTATTAAATAATATTCCTCCCTTACTGGCTTAGGGTGGATTTTTTTAAAAAACATCCTATGCATTATATGCATCAGGATCTTTTCCTTAGCTATCTTTTCTAGTCCGTTGCTCTGTGGGCTGATTTTTACATCGTAGCCACATTGTTTTTATGAGACAAGACCTAATCTGTTTCATTGTTATTATTCATAATGTTAAATAAAGCAATGCAGTGTTTATTTGGGGTGAAAAACATGAAGGAATCTAAACGACCAACCATAGAGGAATGGTTTACAAAGACACATTCATACCAGGGACTCCTGTGCATCAAATAAATCAGAGCAAATGGCCAGAGCTGAATTAGTATCTGTGCACCATAGTACTTAAAACTAGCACTGCTTCCCTGGTGTGCAAATAGCACAGCCCAGCAACGTCCTCGGACTCCACACTCTACACTGGCAGTTGCCACAAGAGCACTGTGGGACACAGGAAAGATCTCATTCCCGAAGAATGATGAATGGCTTAGAAGAATGCTTGCAACATACCAGTGAAAAATCAAGATAGAAAAGTGAAAATGCAGCCCAAGTTCAGTTTTCCTGTAAAATCTCTCTGCATATTTTAAAGGCTAAATAGAAAACAGAACGAAGCACTAAAGGTTTGCAACATAGTACAAATGATTTTTCTGATTTTCAATGGTTTCCAAATTTTCTTCCAGAATTTATAAATTTATACTTTCATGTTAACAATTTTTAACCTCCAAAGAAAATGTGAGAGATATATACATATATATACATATATGTATATATATGTATATATGAGGGACTATTACTCAGTTTTAAAGAAGAATGAAATTATGTCATTTGCTGGTAAATGGATGAAGTTGGAGAATATCATGCTAAGTGAATTAAACCAAACCAAAAAACCAAAAGCTGAATGTGTTCTCTGAAATGTGGATGCTAATTCACAATAAAGGGTGGGGCGGGGGGGGTGACTAGGGAAGAATAGAGTTACTCTAGATTAGGTAGATAGGAGTGAAGGGAGGAGAAGGGGTGTGGGGAAAGGAAGGATAGTAGAGTGAAACAGACAGTATTACCTCATGCACATATATGACTGCATGACCGATGTGATCCTGCAGTATGTACAATCAGAAAAATTGTACTCCATTTATGTATGATCAAAATGTACAAATGCATTCTACTGTCAAGTGCAACTAATTAGAACAAATAAAAAAAAATTTAAATCACATGTAGAAGAGGCCAAAGCATTTATTTGCAGATGCATAACAAGCGATGCCGTCACCTGAGAGCCAGGAGCTGAGCTTGGAGATGCTCGGCATCACTCGCACTAGCCTCACTCTGCATTATCCTGAGAGAGAGGTCATCTGTCTCAGGATGCCTGGGTGGTTGGACCTGCCCATACCCCTGCTTGCCAGGCTCCACCACACTCCAGTCCCAGCCTCAAAATCTGCTGCAGTGGGCAGCACAGTAGAGAGGACAGGCTGTGTGGCGTAGCCCTGAAAGTACCGTGATCAGGCTTCCAGGGGAAGTCGTCACACATGAAGCCCCTGCTTGCCCATGAAGACCTGACCGTGAACGCTCTATTACACAGCCTTCCAAATCCGTAAATCCCATCCTATTTTGCAAGAGAGATGGGAAGGAGGAGGATATTGCAGGTCTTGGGTCTTTTCCAGATGTTTGCTATACTCTGAGCAAACAGCCAGGTGAAACTCTCCGACTCGGGCCCTCCTCCTTCCTGACTGCTGAGGCGCTTGCTTCCCTGCCTGGGTTGGTGCTGAGCTTTTGCTTTGCTTTGCTTGTTCATGGGCACTGCACTGACAGTCCCCCCCTTTCCGCAGAGGCTGTCCTCAGGCTGTGATGTAGACTGTGTGCTGCTTGCTCCAGGGAACATGTGGTGGGCCAGCCTCCTGGGAGCCTCCCCATCTCTGAGGAAGGGGACAAAGCCAGGGACTGACAATGTGCAGCAACTGGCCCACCCCTCACAGCTGCGGGAGAGCCCCTGGAGAGTGCACAGAGGACTCCGCCGACCATCATGTGGGTCCCTGTAAAATAGAGGCCCCAATATCTCTATTTTACAGACAAGGAAACCACCAGCCCCAAGTTTCTGAACCCGTTTTCACTATTAGACTGTAACTTTGGCAGTGTGTAGCTATGTCTGGGTTAAATTTAGGCATTTGGGGCCATAGAGATCACAGAATGCGCACTCATTCCCTCAAAGAGATCAACCTGGTACCTGAGTCGGCTATGGAGATGTTATAAACCCTCCTCATCAGAACCTCAGCCGAAAGAAAGGAAATTCTAAACTTGCCAAATTTGGAAAAATCTAAATCTCCCTTTGGAGTTCTTTCTGGGTACCATTTGCTAGCAGGCATGACTATGGGTAGATTTCCTCTGCCAAACTGTGTAAGTCATAAAAACAAGAAGCTACTATGAGAATAACACAACACACCTACGATTTATTGTTAAAACAAGAATTTAAAAGGAGAATAAACTAGATACCTGGTACATAATGGGGGAAAGATATTGTTGGTGGAATTCATCTTAGAAATAGTTTAAAAATAGATTTCTCATAATAAAACATGCTAAACAGTGTAGCAGTCTTGCACATCTCCTACCAGTCTGGACGTACATGGAAATACAAGTAATACCTTTGCAGTCCTGATGAGCTGGCATTAACAGCAGATACATGGAGGAACCAACTGGACTTAATTTTATACTGTGTATGTTTGTTCAGGTTTATTTAACATCAAACAAATCAGAGCTAATGGCCGTGGCTAAGTTAACACCGAGCGCATGAACAGACTTGAAATGAACACCACTGCTCTCAAAAGGACACCCTCAGAGCCCACCTGGTGGCCACAAAGAGCATCTGTGAGGCAGGGACAGCACAGCTCGAATGTCCAGCGGCCAGCCTCAGATGGACCCCTTGGCCCTCTGTCCTTGTGAGTGGGTGGGGAGACTAAGTCTTCCTGCAGACCTGCGCTGGCATGGGGAAGGCTCTGCGGTGTCCAGGACCCTGCCTGTGTCACCACTCTGTGCCTGGCACACAATAGTGTGCTATAATCATCTGTCAATAATCACACGAGCTGATGTTCATGAAGCACTTACTAAATGATAAAGCATGATCCAGAGGTTTGGTCCGACTATAACCACAAGTGTTTATGTGACTGACTACAGGCTCGGAATTAGGCTGAAGGATTTATACACATGATCTCATTTGACACTCACAACAATCCTCAGAGCCAGGTACTATGTTGTTATCCATATTTCACAAATGAGGGACTGTTGTGGCCCAAGGTCACAGAGCTGGCAAGTGCAGAGCTGACACTTGAGGCCACAAGTGTGCAGCCCCTCTGCCTGCGCCCTAGGCACCTCCTCCTCCCTGCTCTTAGCTTTTGAGATCTTCCAAGGTTTATATGTCACATTTTCCAGAAACCCTGGCCATTCTTCATTCATTCATTTATCCCTTAATTCAAGTCAATGGATTGCCTTACATATGGAGAGAGCGCCTGAGAAAGCAAAGATTTAAAACACAGCTATTCCCCAAGAAATGCGCAGTCTAGGTGGGAAAGAAGGCACGCAGAGACAAGGAGTTGGGCCATTCAATGGTCAGCACCATGCAGAAAGGTGAATACCAGAGGCCCCATTCTAACTGCCTCCTCGGGAACAGACAGCTGCCCTCGCAGCTGAGGGTATGGCAGAGAAGGGTATGGACATATAGGCTGGTCATCTGGGAAAGTTCAGGAAGGAATGTGGACCCAAGCTGGCCTGGCCCCTTAACCAAGGCATAAACTTGCCCTAGAAGACAGGAGTCAGAGGGGTGCCATGTTGTGCTGGAGAAACAGACATGTTGGTTGCTGAGCTGTGACCTTCCGCAGCTACTCAATGTCCCCCCTCCTTCAGCTGCGGACTGGAGACAGCAACCATGCTTCCTTCTTGGTTTGTGATGGGAACTGAGTAAGGTAACCAACAGGAAAACTGCAGAGCTGTGTGCCAGACAGAATAGTCACTCAATAAATGGGATCAATGCTGATTCATAGCACTCTTCCACACTTAGAGACAGAGAGAGATCATCTGTGTGCCAGTTCCCCAGGGCAAGAACTTAAAATTTGTGAGGAAAAAGAGAGGGGAGAGTCCCCTGAGACTTACATTTCACTGCTAAAAAGTCATGTTAATTAAGCATTTAGAACAAATAGCAAAGTGAGACTTTCAAACGCTGACTTCAACTTTTTCCACGGCCAAGAGTAAAACTTTAAGTGCCTTCTTATATATATCATTTAAATATCATTTGTTATAGAAAACAAATGGGTGCTTTTTTTTTAAATCAAAGCTGAGTTCTTGGCAATTTTTCTCTTTTCCTTTGTAACTGAAATGACTTACCAAAGTAAGATTTAAAGAGAAACCATTGGGGTAAAGAGAGTAGTAGATTTTAAGAGGACAAGTTAGTGACAAATTAGGATATAGGCAGCAGATGGATCTAGAACCCATGCCATGAGAAATTGTTTACAAATCCAAAACCAAAAGGAGGCCCCAAGGTATCATAATCCTGTTCCATTATTGAAAAGTTGTCATGTGGAGAGGGAGGTGGCCTTTGCTGCCTTGTCCCAGGGAGCAGAAATTAGACCAATGTCTTTAAATTTTAAGAAAGCAAACTGAACTGAATATTTTTAAAATAAAAGAAGAAAAACAAAAGCACAAATTACCCTTTCCAAGTTTCTAACAGTTACAGACACATTGCTGCTGCCGGGATAGAGAACGACACGTCTCTGCAGAAGCTGGTCAGTTGGGGCCAAGGATGCCACCCCCCCAGTCTGCTCCCTGGGTCCCCTCCCCATCTGCCTGCCTGGCCCCTCAGTTCTCCACACGATGGTCACATGATGGAAATCAACTGATGCACATGCACTGGGACCATTTCACCCCAGCACCTCTCAAGGTTCTCCACATGAGAACCTCCAGAACGCCTTTCATGTCCTGACACCCAGGCAGCATCACAGGGCAATTGAAATCAGATTTCTGGGGGCAAAGCCCAACACCCGGTATGTTTAAAGCTCGCCAGGTGACACCCATGTGCACCTAGCTTGGGACTGATGCTTTACTCCAAGACCCTGATCCTGATAGGGCTACGAGACCCCACGGAACAGCCTCCACCTGCACACCAGCTCCTCCCAACCTCCTCTCCCTTCCTGCCACACTTGCTTGCTTTTCGTTCTCAGTTACTATCCCACCTGTCATCATGCTGCACCAGTACATGTGGCTCCACCTGTGGGGAACATCCTTCCTCTCCGCCGAGCCAGGCCACCTCTCCGCCACTGTCCATGCTTCTGATCTTATTGTACTGGGTTCTCTTCCCCTGGAATCAGTCTCCACCCAAACCCTCCCCTTATACGTTCCTAAAGCTCAGAAAAGCCTGACATCAGAGCACAGGCCTAGCTACTAACATAAACACTACCAGTCTAATTACTTGATCAATGATGGCCTCCCCCACTCACCTGTAAGCCCCTGGGAGGGATGAGGGAACCCGCGTCTGTTTTGTTCACACTGAGTCTCCAACACCTGCCACAGTGCTTAGTATGCAGCAGATTGAATGGATAGAGGAATGAACAAGTGCTACAGGTGTCATTTCTCCATAGTTTACGTGGCACGCTCATTATTGAAAAAAGTCACATCTGTGGGACAGTTTCTCCAGCAATCTGGTCCTGCCTGTTAGGTCTAATTGGGCGGCTGCAGGGGGAGGGAACACGGTCACCTAGCAACACACTGTGCCAGAAGTGACCAATGAGGCACACCTGCTGACCCTGACGTCCACCTTGGGCCCACCTTTTCCTGGGCAGAACCCCTTGACCCCCTTCCTCTGTATAAAAACCCTGAGCAGCCAAAGCCACGTGCGGTTTCTCCTGGCTCTCCCACTCCGACTTTCACCCCCGGGGGGCTAGAGATTTCGCCCGGGACACACATTCCAATAAAATCAAGCTACCACTTTTGTCTGATTCTGGCGAGTGCACTCCTTTTTGCCTGCTGCTGCCTTCAGGAGCTTTACCCGCTGGGGCCCCGCGCCGACCCTTTCGTGAGTTTTACATTTGGTGCCGAAACCCGGGACCGAGTGTCCGGGGACCTTCCCCCCACTCGGGGTCGGGTCCATCCCCTTCTCCAGAAGGACCAGAGATCCCGGCAGAGATTGGTGTGCTGCTTCATTCCTCTTAATCCAGCCCAAGAGAAGTAGGGTAAGTCCCTTTCCTTTTTTTTCCTTTTCCCATGGCCATTTCAGCATTCCCCGCACCTCAGGGACTCTGTCCGTAGCGCGCGCCACAGACGCCCTGCCCGTTCCGTTCCGTTTTGGGCTTCGGTAGGTCGTGAGAGACGTCTCACCCCTCTGAGCCCCCCGTTTATTCCGTTTTTAGACCCCCAGGGGATAAAAGACGTTTTATCTCCTGGCCCGTCTAACCGTACCTTGTTGTTCACGAGCGGAAAAGAGGGACGCCTTTCTTCCACTCCGGTTCACCCCCGGGAACAGTCTGAAAGGCCATGGGAAATACTGGGACTACCCTGGATCCTAACTTTTTGGTCCCGCTACTGTAATTTCACTAAGCAGACACATGGAGCCTTGATTTTATTGAAATCTGTGTTCCGCCCCCGCCTCTCCTTTTTCTGTCCGCTTCCCTACTTAAATTGCCCGCTTTCTTTTCCTCCATGTTTTTTTCGGACACACCGGAAATGCCCTCTGCTCCCGCCTCTCGGCTTCCGTGCCGGCATTGGCCGAGACTGCGTGTCTATCAACTGTGCACGCGCCTCTTCCCTCTGTCGCTTCCTCCTGCCGCTGCCTCTGTGTTCCATGCCTCCTCCCGCTCAGCTCCATCTCTCCACCCACTCTGCGACCTGCACGGGACTCCGCCAAACACGGAGTTGGCTATTTCACCCCTCCGCCAGCACAGCCCGCACAACCAGCACTGCAGAAAAGCACTTTCCCTCCGTTTCGCTCGCCGGCTCCGCAAAGGTGCCACGATAGAGCCACCGCTTCTCTGTTCCCCCCCGCCAAACCCCGCCCACAGGGCCTGACTTCCAAACACTCTCCTGCGAACTGCTACTCTTCCCCTGTCTCTTTGGCCTTTGCTCATTCGTGTCCACAGGTGCTGGAAGTCGTATGTTCACCTGTGGAAGCCGCTTTCTGCTGAACCCTGATGGAAGCTGCAAAGCCACTTATGCAGTGCAAGTACAAAATCACCACTGCCTAATTCCAAATATGCTTTCTTAATTCCTCACTCACTTTCATCTTTCTCTAACTGACTCCTTTACTTATATTAAGTGAGGGAAATTACCCAAAATCCAGAACTGCCTTACAGAAGTCCACCAACCCCTATCCGAAATCTGGTAAAAATGGCCTTTAAAGTACAATGCCCGAGAGACAAGCTTATTTACAGAAAAAGGTAACACTCCAGTCCAGTCCCTGGTGGTTAACCTGTGGTCCAGCAAGAACTCCAAAGGAGGACCAGCTGTCCTCTCTGCCAGGGTCAAGCTATGACCCCAACCAAGTCATCTCCACAAGCAAACAAGCAGGACACACTGGAAAACTGACTACCCTATGTCTGGCCCCTCCCTAGCGCCTCTACGCAGGGGTGTGACCAGGCAGGTGGTACCTTCACCTCAACTGCTGGGATTCAAAGAAGACTAAAGAAGCCTGAACTCGAGGATCGCTGAGCCCAGGGCAACCACAGGGACACAGGAGGTACCTATTCTGTTTTGCCTGCCCACTCTGGGCCTTTATTTCCTTCCCAGGTTTCGGTTATGGGAATTGATGAAAACCCTCCTTACCAAACAGAACAGCTAAGTTAGCCTGTACCCTGGAAGGACTTTCTTTCACACACTCTTTCCTGTTTATTCCTTCCTGTCCAGTCTCCCTCCTAGGCAGAGATGTTCTCCAACTTCTGGGAGCCACCCTATAACTTTTTCCCAAGCGTATTACTACTCACTTTCTCTAACTCAGCACCTTGCAACCCAACCAACAGGTCTCTTCTCCCACGTTTGCTCCTCCAGGTTTTTTCTTCTGATGTAATGGTACTCTGACAAAAATTAGATCCCAATATGCCTTTCGCTTTCTGTGTGCCCTCCATTTTAGTTCCTCAATTGATTCTATATAGTGAAGCTGAATTAATCTGGCCTGTTCAAAACCCTGGCATCCCTACAGGGACAAATAACATCTGTTGCCCAAGTTTCCTTACAGAACCGCTGAGCACTAGATCTTCTGACAGCAGACAGATGAGAAACATGCCTATTCCTAGAGGAAGAATACTGCATCAACGAAACCAGACTGAGAAACTGAACTCATTGAGAAAACTCCTGCATCTGAATTTGCCCAGAGCTGCTTGAGTGAGGTTGCCAGAATGCCATACAACCAAATGCTCCTGCACACTGACAGCCGCCTCCCCACCGACCTAGACCCCAAAATCTTTTTTCCCACGACGCCCCCAACCATGCAGGAAGTAGCCAGACAGACCCCGGCGCCCTATATCACCAAAAAGGTCGGAATGTTAGGTCTAATTGGGCGGCTGCAGGGGGAGGGAACACGGTCACCTAGCAACACACTGTGCCAGAAGTGACCAATGAGGCACACCTGCTGACCCTGACGTCCACCTTGGGTCCACCTTTTCCTGGGCAGAACCCCTTGACCCCCTTCCTCTGTATAAAAACCCTGAGCAGCCAAAGCCACGTGCGATTTCTCCTGGCTCTCCCACTCCGACTTTCACCCCCGGGGGGCTAGAGATTTCGCCCGGGACACACATTCCAATAAAATCAAGCTACCACTTTTGTCTGATTCTGGCGAGTGCACTCCTTTTTGCCTGCTGCTGCCTTCAGGAGCTTTACCCGCTGGGGCCCCGCGCCGACCCTTTCGTGAGTTTTACACTGCCTGCCCCCCACCATCTCCATTCCAAAATGCCAAAGCATTTGTGAGCACAGACTGGAGTCAGAACAACCTGGTTTCAGTCAGAAACTGGCTGCTTCTAAACTGTGTGCTCTTAGGTCAGCTGCTTGTTTTTTTCTGAAATTATTTTCCTCATAAGAAGAGTAGGAGATTAATATTTATTTCATAGTTACTATAAGATTCATCTCAATTGCTTTGTGCAGTTCTTAGCATATGATCGCTGTAGACCAAAGAATGCTGAGAATAATTCTTAGAACTGCTTAAAACTCTTCACAGTCCCCTCCTTGCATGCTGGATGGAACTCACAGGGCACAGGGCCTGCTTGCCCTGGTCTGCATTGCTCCCATCTTGCGTTCAAGCATGCAGAATAGAGAGCTGGATGCTGTCTACACTGCCCAACCTTTGCCACAGCTGATCCTCCAGCCAGACACCCTCCCACCACCCATCTGCCTTCCTGCAAACTTTCTGCGAAATAATCATCCGGCATTGCTCTTGTTCAGTCTATCTACAACAGGCTGCCAGATACCTGCAGCCAGGGAGTAGCTCTGTCTTTGTTCTCAGATAGCCTGGAGCAGCCTTAGCATTTTGCATATTTGTGCCCCTGGGTCAGGGATCAGAAAACAAAGGTATGAATGGTTCTAGAGAAAATCATCCCCTTCCCTAGATTTATGATTCCTTCTGGAATGAATATCCAAGGACCATCAGATGCTATCAAACTATCACTGGAACCAATGGAGCTTAGGAGTCTGCTGCACAGGGGTGCTCTGACTGGGGCCACAACTGGAGCAGCAGAGCTATGACCCCAAAAGGGTTCCTGGTATCTGACGGATGAATGCAAATCCCTCTGACCTGGAGAAGCAGCACAAAGCCTGTGTCTTTCTGGTGAACTGTCAACAGAGCAAAGCCAATCCCTGGAAGTGAATCACCAGAGAGAGCCAAGGCAACCCAGAGGGAGCAATTAATGTTCTTTCCCTGACATCACTTTTAAAATATCTCCCTTTGCAAATAATCAAATGGACTGAAACTTCCCAGTTTTACAGCCATATCTTCCAGAAGGTGCTTTCAGAGAGAAACAGCAATTTTCAGACTTTTCCACTAATACACTGACTAGATGGAGGTTGCAGAAAACCTGCCCCAGCATTTACAAATAAAGCGATGGCTTTCTTGGCTGAGACCCTAAGCCTGCGGGGGATGCGCTTCCACTGTGATTCCCTCCAGACTGGCTCAGACATGGCTTTGCTCTCAGAACTCAAATGAGCACAGATTCATGTTTTTTCTTGTTGCTGTTATTGTTAAGTTGTTCAGAATGGATGATTTCTGCATATTAAATTTACATATAGATTTCAGCAATGTGGCCATTAAGATTCATTAAGGTTCAGTAATGGAACCCGCTCAGAGTTGAAAATATGCCTGCTCTAAGCAATAATCATCATCTCCATATATTACATTATCAGGGCAGAGAGGCCCTACTAGATTGTCATAATTTGAAAAATAGCCCAACATGTATTTGCATTTTCTCTGGTACTTACTATCCTGAGAAGACAGGCCAGGGGTCTCTACAGATGAATGCAATCCAAAGGCACCACCAGCCACCTCCCAGAGCCTCCATTCATCCTGCACAGGCCTATGCCTGGGACAAATTGGAGGCAAAGGCAGGGTTTGGTACAGCTCAGAGGTTTTCCCACTAGAGCATGCCTCAGAATCCCTCGGAGGGGCTTACTCAAATAGAGTGTTGTGAACCACTCCCGGGAGTTTCTGATTCAGTAGGAGGAGTGGGTGTGAATTTGCATTTCTAGCAAGTTCTCAGGTGAGGACCATGCATTTTTAATAATCATCCCAGGTGATTCTGAAGCTGCTGGTCCAATACTAGAGAACCAGCACGTGGCTTGTGCTTCTCAACCATGACTATGCATTACAACATTAGAATCTCCTGGGGACCCTGTAGAATGCAGCCAATGTGGGCTCCCCCCAGGATCTGATTTGATTGGGGTTTAAGGAGACAGTGCCCTGTCCTGACACAGCAAGCCAGCCTCTCTGAAACAATTCTATCAGTAAAAAATAAAGATGTATATAAAGTGTATAATACATTCAAAAAAACACAGTAAGCAAATGTAGGCTCAATGAATTATTAAGAAGGTGATTATTCTAATAACCAGCCAGGTCAAGAAACTGGGTATGCTCAGCCACCCCAGAACTGCTCCTTGGCCCCTTCTCCATCACAGCCCCTCCCTTCTGGTTTCTGTGACAGTCACTTCCTAGGCTTTTGTTCACCCAGTCTCTATTCTTAAACATTAATTTCATCTTGCCATTTTAAATATTATTTGACAAATTTTAAAAATCTCCTTTAATATCCAGGATTACTTCTATCTTTCTCTTTTGTTTGCATGAAGAAACACCCAGGCCATTCAAACTGTAGCTTCTAACAGTCTGGAGATTGTTGATCACAAGCTGGTTGTGCAGTTCAGAATGCCTTTCTTTCCTAGATAATTCCTGCAAATTGCAGCTAGATCCAAAGAATTGACCAGACCTAACTCTGATCCCATTGGCAAGACTAGAGTTGTGCTGTGTTCTTTCATCAGGAGGCAATCAATGCCCAGTTGTCTTTTTTTGTGATGTTAGTGGTAATTAGTCCATGATGCCCAGATCTGTTGAGTGGGAACTTCCAAGTGGTGATATTCCTATCCCATAATTCCTTCTTTTCTTTTAATTGTGATGCTTTTATTCCGAGATGCTTTGCCTCCTCTATTGTTTGGTTACCCAGTGGTCCAGTTCTTCCTTGGAAAAAAGGATAAATGCATCATTCTTTCCCTTTGTTTATAGTGAGATGTGCATGTGCGCGTGCATGCGTGTGTGTGTGCATGTGCACGCATATTTGATAAGCTTCATTCATTGCAATGATTATCCTTATTGAGGCAAAAATTGTGCTCCCTCTGGCAAGTGGGAGCCTATTCAAGTTGACTGATGAATCCTTTGGCTATCCTTTGGAGCCTGGTGGTCTTTGATAATTTTGTACCATTTGGTCTGATGATATGGTCCAGGCTTATTTTTTATCCTTTTTTGCCCTGTACTTGGGATCAGCCCTGATTTATTTTAATAAGAAATAGTAGTTTTAAAATAGGAAATAGCATTTTAAACCCACAAGTAGGCCGGTCATTTTTTTCTCAGCTTTTAAGTATAAAAAGCTGGGAAAAAAATTACACACACACACACACACACACACACACACACACATATATATACACACACACATATATATAATGTGTGTATATACACTTTGTGTATTATATATAGATAATTGGGTATATAAACATATACATAGTTGGATGTAACACACACACATTCCTGTTTAGATGCTTGCACTTAGAGCATAAAATGCCTCACGAGTTGATATTTTTTAACTTAAATGCAAGACTATAGGATCAGTCTCTCCTTTCTTCCTTCTGAAGAATCCTGGAGAAATCCTCAGAAGCAGGGGATGACCTATTTGCTTAGTTTTATCACATATACCCCACGGCTTCAGAATAACAATACAAATCCTCCAACTAGACTGTGGCTGTCACAGTAGTTCCCTTCTTACAGATGCTCCCTGCACTCCCCAGCTTTTGACAACTTGCAGGGTGCCCACCCGTAGCTATGCCGCTCTCTCCTTCCGAACCTCACTGAACCTCAGCTCCACACACAGCCACGCGCAGACCTCTCACCCGCAGTGCCGTGCCTGCCTGCTGCCTAGTTCTCTGGTGGTCTGAAGTTCACACGGTGGTGTTCTACAGAAAAGTTGGCATAAACAATCTTCACGGAGTCCTCACCTGTTGATGGTGCACTGCACCGTGTACTTTGAAGTCAGTTTTGCTGGATGTGAAAACTTGGGCTCACATTCTTTTCCTCGAGTACATTAACCTTGTTACTCCATTTGGTTTTGGCATAGAGATGGCTGTCAAAATCTGATCATTTAATTTTTTTTCTTCTAAATCACTTTTTCCAGATGCTCAAAGGATTTTTTCCCTTTAAAGTCTGGTCATTTTATTAGAAAACACCTCAATGCAGGGCATTCTAGATTAATATTCTCGAGTATGTCCATGGCCTTTTGATATATAGACTTAAATTGTCTTTTTTAAATTTCTTGAATTCTACCTGATATTTGTTCTGCTCCTTGCTCTTTTCTTTTCCAACAAAGAAATATATTTCCAAGAAAGTATATGTTGACTATACTTTGCCCTTCTTTGATATTTGTCATTTTTATCTCTTTCCTTTTTATTTTTATAATTTCTTAGTCTCTTGTTTCATGTTTAATCTTCCTTTTTAAAATAATTTTAAATGATCTTCATTTAAAATTTTTTGTTCCTATTTTTTCCTAAGTTTGCTATTTTCTGAGTTTTTCTAAATCTAATTTATATGGTTCTTTACATCATGTATCATTTTACAAAATTATTTTTGCTCACTTTGAAACAGCAAGTTTGTTTCCTGTGCTTGCTTTCTGACTTGTTTCCATTGTCTTTAGGGGTATTATTCTTCTCCTTTTCATTTTTTCCCTCAGAATATCTCTAAATGGACTTCGCTTGGAACTGTTCCTCATTTTTCTATGAACTTAGTTTACCCTGAACCTTTAGTAGGAGGCAAGTAACAGAATAACTTCTGACTTCTCAGAGTTTCTTTTGGTTTTTATTGTTTTAAAATTTTTCAGAAGTATATCTCACTTTCTGGAATTTCCCAGAATTCTTTTCCTGGCAGAGCCTTTTGCTTTCCTGTTCCCTCCTGTCAATATCCTGTTCAATTTTCATTCCATCCCCAGCTGTTTGTCTTCAGTATGAGTTCTCTCCTGGAAAGGAGCCCTGGCCAGTTAGTCTCAAGTTCGCATGCTTCATGCCTTCAGAACCTGCAATGAACTGGCCCATTCATCCTGCTATTTATTCATTTATCTATGGCTCCCAAATTGGCAAGATTTGAGCTCTAGTGAATATCTGCTGGGTATTTGGGGGTGTCCTTGTTCTGGACCTTCAAATGCCCCATTGCTTCCCCTCATGTTTTTCTGCACAGACAGTTGTGGCTTGGCAGGTTTGTCCCCGCCTGCTTGTATTATGGGCTTCATGACTTTTCACCTAGTGTTTTGGTATGTATTATATTGACCATGAGATTCTGGTTCTGTGTCTAGTTTCTGTTCTCTATTTCAGGGAGATCCAATGTCCATCCCACCACGCTGCCACCTTCTTACTCACATTCTAAAATGTGTCTTCACTATTTGCCAAGGAACAGTGAGATCACAGAATTCAACTTCCATGATAAATACACATGAAAGTTTCAGGGTAAGGAAGAAAAATATTCCAATGTTCTAAAACAAGTCTGTCCAATAGAAATGTCCATGGTGATGGGAACCTATGTCCACGCTGTCCATTGAGAGCTTGAATGTGACTAGTGGAAAAGAGAAAATGAGATTGTGATTGCATTTAGGTAATTTAAATCTGACTTTAACTAGGAACTGTGATTAATGGCTACCATAATGAACAGTGCAGTTCTGGGGAACTCTTATTGCTTTTACTAAGATGGACCTTTTTCCATGTGTTGACCTGTGTCTACAAGAGGAATAGGGTGAAGTCCAATGCCCTGATTTTAAGTAGCTTGCCTTCTTTAGCAGGAATCTGTGGAGAAAAGTTACATCCTTATATTTTGCAGAATAAGAACCAGTTCACATTTCTAAAGTATGAGGCTAACTACAACCCTGTGCTCCTCAGTTGATAGTGAAAGACAGAACTGCTTCTGTGAAGATTTTTGGAGGCATTGCTTGGGACATAATTAAATAATGTGATGGACTGACAGATTTGGCTCCATAGAAATGTTACAGGCCAGGCTATGTGGGCAATGACTAAACAGACTCCATTCTGCTCTGAGACTCCATGTTATGTAGGAAATGAGCTCCCATGGGAACACCCCACCTCTGCACCCATCAACAATTGCTTAGCTTCTCCCATGGGAACACCCTGCCTCTGTACCCATCATAAGTCTCTTAGCATGACATGTTTAACAATGCAAAACGGCAATTCTTCTATGATGAAAAATGTTCTCTTTTGATTCCTATGTTAGTAACCATTAGTAACCTTTTTTTAGTTTGTACCTAGATGAGGATCATTTTGACCCACTTCCCCCTCTGCTGATGATTTCATGATGTAAGTTTGTAATTTCAAATCATAGCAACAGAGACTTGTGATTGATATGATTTTTGGCATATGAACCTTGCAACCCTATGGTCGGGGCTGCTCTCCCAATAGTCATTTTTGGGGGCATTGTGTGAGACAGTCAGCCGGCTGGCTTAATAAAGACTCTCAAATTTGTACTTCTCAGTGGTGAACGGTCTGTTATTAAGTTGTGCCCATAACAATAAAAGCCATCCTTTCTTCCAAACATTAATGTTTCCTTCTTTTCAATTTTTTCAAATTTTTTTCCTCCATTAGCAACAGGATGATAGGTATTAAGTTTGTTTTGTTCTCTGTACATAATAGTTGCTCAAAAACATTTATTGACACAATGAGTAGTACATGAGTCAACAAATTTTAATCTGTGGGCCAAATGTGTCCTGCTGCCTGTTTTCAGTATGAACCCTGAACAAAGAATGATGGTTATATTTTTAAATGGTTGTGGGGTGGAGGGAGGAAAATAGTAAAAATATTTCATGAGAAGTAAATTTGCATGAAATTCAAATGTCAAAGTGCATAAATAAAGTTTTATTGGAACACGGCCTCCTCACCTAGTATTGTCCATGCTGCTTACACACTATGTGGGTGGAGCCGAGAGGTACAGCAGAGACTAAAATATTTACTAACTGGCCCTTTACTGAAAAAGTTTGCAGACCCCTGAGCTAGTCAATAAATGCCATTATCTTCCCAGGAGAAACTTGATTGTATTTCACATTTTAGAAGAAATTGAACATTTTAAGAAGCTTCCTCCTAGCTGTGGCCAGAGAAAATTACATTTTACACCCAAATATACACAGCTGGGGATCAGGGCAAGAAAGAGAGAATCTTAATGAAGTTATTAAAGTTGCAGCATAAGAAATAAAATTCTCCATAGAAATTCTCTTAAGCTTATGCAACTTGAGGGAAACAAAGAATTTAAGACCCTGTTTATTATCTGATTTCACAAAAAAATGCCCGGCATGAAAGCAATTACCGATTCTAAATGCCTCAACAGAGAAAATATTCACTTATCCCTTTCAGATTTGGGAGAGAGGAAGGCGGACATTAGTACTGTCATAAATCTTTGTGAAATTTTTCAGAACAAGCATCTTTTGAACATTTTAAGACTTAATAAAAGCTGAATATCAGCCCTGAAGAGAGGAATTGGGAGCAGTTTCATCTTTTGTAAATCTTGCTTTCCATCTGGAATCTTCCTTGCAGGAGGAACGTAAACATCATTCCTTTTAAAAACAGACAAGCTCTTAATTGCATGCTTGACCCCTGCATAGCCTTTCCCCAGGAACAAAATTTAATGTATCCTATTTGGATATTGATAGCCTCCTCATGAATATTCCTCCTCATATGAATTGAGGGGTGATACATTTACATGTCCTAAATAATTGCAGTCTCTCTTTGCAGAGAGAAGAAGTCGTATTATAGGAATTATCAAGCTCGGTCCCTAAAATGATACTAAAACTTTTACAGCTGTGTCAGTAAAGATGATGGCAAATAATTAAATAGAGTCATTTACAACCCAAATCAAGATGGAAATGGAAGCTTTGGCATTTGATATTTAAAAAAAATAAGATTAGCGCATAATGAGGGCACTAAAGTCTAATATTCCAAGTTGGTTCTGTAGCCAGAGACTGCATCAGAAATTACTTGAGAAGGGGTTCACTTTGAACCCACATTTCCTGCAGGATACAGGGTATTGTCGGGCTGTTGGAGAGGAGCTGTGGTTCCTTTTTTCCCTTTGGACCTTAGGAAAGCCTATCTATCCCATAATTCACAAAATATTTCAAGGAACACAAGGATGGTCCAGAGACAAAACGTGCATAGGGCAGGGGAGCAAGAACTAAAGAGCTGAAGCCCCTGCTTGTGACCAGTGTGCTACAAATGACTGTCATGGCCAGATGGAGAGAGACATTTGCTTGTTAGGTGGTGACGAATCCATAACAGAATCATCAGAAAGCTATGAGAGGTGCCGCTGCATGGTGCTTTGAAGCCTGGGCCTTGGGGTAAGATGGATGGGGATAAGCTTTGTTTGGCCTCCTGCTAGTTGTGTCATGGTAGGCAAGTGACATACCTTCATCCACCCTCTGGGATAGTGAACACATCTATCTTTACATAAGATAAAAAAACAGTTCTCATAGAGGAGAACTGTAGGGCCTCAGTAGGTAATTATTTTAAACATTTGAAGAAATAATATATAGAATTTTAATTTTGGCCAAGGAATAACAAGCTGAAGGGATTAAATGGAATCCATACAAAGCAGAGAGGGCAGCCTTCTGTGTGCTGTCCTCACCTTCCCCTCCTTCCTCTTAGGAAGCTACAGACTCCATGGAGAGCAAGCAAGGCCCTGTAGGTAGCAAACTGGCTCCTCAGATCTCAGACCCAGGAGCAGAGTGGCCCATTGCATTCTGTCCTGTAATGACCAGGCAAGGCCAGGCCTATTACCTTCTGTCCTCTAAAAACCAGGAAAGGCCAGGCCCATTGCATCCCTTCCTCTAATAACCAGATAAGGCAAGGCCCATTGCATCCTGTCCTCTAATAACCAGGCAAGGCCAGGCCCATTGCATCTCGTCCTCTAATAACCAGGCAAGGCAA
>JAJEJO010002240.1:79183-198369 GCA_020662805.1 Glaucomys volans | reverse complement strand
TGCATCCTGTCCTCTAATAACCAGGCAAGGCCAGGCCCATTGCATCCATTCCTCTAATAACCAGGCAAGGCCAGGCCCATTGTGTCCTGTCTCTAATAACCAGGCAAGGCTAGGCCCATTGCATCTCATCCTCTAATAACTAGGAAAGGCCAGGCCTATTGCATCCTGTCTCTAAACCAGGCAAGGCCAGGCCCACTGTATCCTGTTCTCCAATAAGCAGGCAATGCCAGGTCCTGCACACACAAAGCCAAACCACTCTGCAATGCAGCAATGTAGGCCTTAAGGCACCTGAGCTCAATACACCTCTGTATCCTTATTTTCTTCCTCTGACTTGTTACTCAACCTTAACATTCCTCACTCCCATGGCTCTCTTTGGGTGGGAGACCTTATTATGCAAATCACAGTAGAACACAATAGCAAGATATTGTTCTGGTCCATTACTGAAGACAAAGGCTCTTGTGGACCCTCCTCTGGAGGAAGCTCACTCTTTAGGAAAGATGGACAAGAGTGGAATGTGAGGGGCAAGGGACAGATGAGAGGAAAGCTTCATTGTCATCCATTAAACACCCATCAATTCACAGAGCTGGAAATGTCCCAGTTCAGAGAAACGTACAGGCATTTCTCCATCCCAGTGAAGATCACTAGACTACATTTAAAAAGCTGAGAGTAGCCAAATATCACATTATTCCCTATTGATTGTCAAATTCATCCAAAGACCAATCCACTGCAAAGATAAGAGTGGGGCTCAGAAACTGTGTGATAATGAGCCTTAGGAGGAAAGGCACTCCAGGAGCTGAGCCTCATTTCCTGCTTACACAAGGTTATATCAGCCTCTGTCAAGGCTTTCACTACCATAATTAAATAATAATTGTGTTTATTGGGCATTAAGGAAGTGGGAAGTGAATCATATGAGGTGGTCATAATGCACACCTATTAGAATAGGTAAAATTAATAGACTGATCATACTGTGTTGGCAAGGTAGTGAAGGACTAGAAGAAAGGACTGAAACTCTCCTATACTGCTTTTTTATGTTGGTGGGACAGGGGGAGTACCAGGTATTGAACCCAGGGGTGCTTAACCACTGAGCCACATCCCCAGCATACCCCACCTTCTCTTTTTAAATTCTGAGGCTGAGTCTTGGTGGTCCTTGCTGAAGCTGGCCTCAAACTTGCAATCCTCAGGCCTTTGGCTCTTGAGTTGCTGGGGTTTCAGGTGCATGCCACTGCCCTGGCCTCTACACTGCTTTTGAGAGTATAAAACAGTACAACCACTTTGAATGTTAAAAGTTGAACATACACATATTGTGTTATCTAGCCGCTGTCCTCCTAGGTGCTGACCCAAGAGAAATGAGTACATCTATACAAAGACTTACACATGAATATTCAAAGAAATTTTATTTGGAAGAGCCAAACACTGGAAACAACGACAATGTCAATCAAAAGTGAAAGAATAAACCACTTGTGGTATACCCATACAATGGACTGCTACTCAGTAATAAAGAGGAATGAACTACAGAGGCACTCAACATTGATGAAGCTCGAAATAACTGAGAGTGAAAGGAGAGGATTTATGTCTGATTCTATTTATACAAAATCATAAAAAATACAAACTAAACTTTAGTGACAAAAAGCAAATTCACTGTTCCTTGAAGACAGGGAAGTGAAGAGTGGTGGGCAGAAGGGATTATGGAGACCTGGAGGAATCCTTTGGAGGTGATGGATACCTTCTCTGACTTGATCATGAGGATGGTGTGACAAGGTATACACATGTCAAATGTTATTAAATTGAACACTTTCAATGTGCAGGACATTGCATGTCAATTAAATCTCAGTAAATCTATTCATTAAAAAGTGTACTGTGGCCTGTAATTCCAGCGACTCTGAAGGCTGAGGCAGGAGGATCACAAGTTCAAAGCAGCCGGGCGTCATGGTGCACACCTGTAATCCAAGCGACTTGGGAGGCTGGGTCAGGAGGATCTCGAGTTCAAAGCCAGCCTCAGCAACTTAGCGGGGCCCTAAGCAACTCAGTGAGACCCTCTCTAAATAAAATACAAAATAGGGCTGGGCATTTGGCTCAGTGACCGAGTGTCCCTGAGTTCAATCCCTGGTTCCAAAAAGAAAACCAAAAAACAAAAAACAAGTTCAAAGCCAGCCTCAGCAATGGGGAGGTGCTAAGCAACTCAGGGAGACCCTGTCTCTAAATAAATACAAAATAGGGCTGGGGATGTGGCTCAGTGGTCGAGTGCCCTTGAATTCAATTCCTGGTGCAAAAAAAAAGTGTACTGTGTACCTACATTCAGGGTCTGTCTGTCACACAGACATGCACTTTCTGAGGGTGTTAGAGACAAGCTCTTGGTCACCGTTGGGGCTATAGCATTTAACACAGTTCCTGACACACAGTAGGCACGCAATAACTACTAGCTGAATGAATTTATAGACAAATTAGTCCCTGCCCAGGCAACTATCTGATCTTACTAGTTCTACAACCAAGTTAGTGACAATCCTAATGCTTTTTAAAGAACCAGTTGGTTACTCTGACTTGGGCATTAAAGATGATCTTACAGCTCATAAGAAAAATTTCAAAAAAAGGTTTGAAATCAGGGATCCTGATTTTAAATAATCCTTACCTCTGTTTCTGATTATAACATGACTAGCAGAAAATTGGGGGATACAGAATATAGAATACAGATACAGAATACAGAAAAGCACTTTCTGAACTGATAGGTCTTGGCTTATTTTTTTGAAAATCTTTTCTCTCTAATGACCAAGGCCCATCCTCCTGCAGACAATTTCCTGGCCCATACCTTTGTGGTGCTGCTGGATTCATACGGCACCCCGGTACCAGGGCCCCTGACCACCTTTCATGGAGCAGGACAGCCTCCTCAGCACGAGCTGTGCTTGTCTGTCACCCTGGTCATTTGGGGAGCCTACCTTCTACTAGGAAGTACCAAGGTGCTCAACAGTCTGGTGAGAGAAACTGCTTTGCTCTGTTTTATAGCTTCTGAACTTTCATAGAACAAAAATTATTCCCTCGTGCAAGGTTGTACACCTAGGAAGTCTCTCTGATGAGGATGTCAGCAACAACTCCTAAGTCACCATCACCCCAAGGACATACTTCATGCTGAGAGGCCAGGGACACTTGGCAGCAGAGCACAGCTGGCTTAGGTCTCATGGGAAATGGAAAGCTGTTGGCCCTTCACAGAGCTTGGAGGACAGTGAGCTTCTACAAGTCAGTGGGTGCAGAATATTTATGCTTTAGCTTTTCCTCCCATCTCGACCCATTTGTTGAACACCTTCTATTTTCAAAGCCCTTCATTAGATGCTGTAGGAGTGCAGGAGGCCAGTAGGACACTCCCCTTCCCCAGGAGCTCATTGAGGGGGGAGCAGCGGAGGCCAAGGGCACCACCACTCTCAGACAATAGCAGAGTCCTACTTGCACTGCGTCAGCTCTTTCCAGTCAAATTGAATCAAATGCAGATTCTCAACCACGCAGTTTCAGAATTACCCAAATCCCTTCTAAAAATGCACAGATGCCAAGGTTCTGTCTCGACTTTTCCTGAATCCAAATCATTGATAAAAGTCACTGATAAGCTCAGTTTTAAAAATGAGGTAAATAAATCTAACACAAATTCAACAAGTATTATTCCTAGACATTTTGTCCTATAATTTTTAAAACTAATTTTAACTGCAGTAAAATGTGAATAACATAACATTTACTATCTCTCTCCACTTTTTAAGTGCTCAGCTCTATGACATCAATATATTATTGTGAAGCCATGGTCACCATCCAACCTCAGAACTCTGAACAATTGGAACTGAACCCACTGAACAACAGCTCCCTCCGCATCCCTCCCTTCCCCTCTGCACATTGGACTGCTCTACACACCTTGTAAAGTTGGACCTCATAATTTCAAGTGTCACATTTGTTGGGACTTTGCTTTTAAAAGATTTCTTTAAAAAGCAGTAGAGTGTATGTCTCCCTCGGGAGATCACAAACAAACAGTTATAGGATGGACAAATAAAACAACCTTTTGATGTTATGCCATTGAGTTCTTGGGACTGAGGAATAGATTCCTAGGGACCCACATTCAAAGAAGGCTTTATCTCAGGGAACTCAGGAGGAAAGATGAACACTGGGAATTACAGCCCAGTGGCTCAAGTAACTGTGAAGACAACCCTTCTCAGAGAATGAAGATGAGGAATCCAAACAGAAATACGTTTTTAAACAGGAGTTCTCATCATTAAGCTATATTCCAAAAACCTGAATGGATTGCAGAAAAGCATATTTAATATATCTTTTTATGTTTGACTAAGTCAGAATGTATGCTTTTGCTCTTGTCTTTAATAATGATAGAATTTGTAGTTTAAATATTCTTTAAGAGACTTAAAAGAAGATGTATCACTTTCATTCACAGTAGGAAAGAAAGGTAAACAAACCACACTGGGATTTTTGCTGAAGGAGAGAAAACCAAGGCAATAGCAAGAAAGAAAACCCAGCAGCCTCTTCCCATCCTAAAACATCCCCAAAAGCAGAGAATGAGCGATGACAGAATTAACACCAAGAATACAAAAATTATTTCAGCAATCATAAACTAAAAAGCAAACCTGAGAACTATGGGAAAGGAAGCTTGGTACGCATGCTCAGCACATCCCCTGCCTCCCTTGCTTCTCAAATGACATTGCCATTACCGCAGACAGCAAAACTTGGTGGATCCAGGGTGGGCTGGAGACACAGGGAAACAGAGAAGGCAGGAAGTCCCAGAGGCCCCCTGCAGCTAGTGACCCTGCCTGAGGATCCTGAGATCACCCAAGAAATCTGCAGTGCAGGAAAATCTCCTCCAGGAAGATTGTGTAAGTGCCAAAGGACGGGGGGGGGGGGGCCGCAAAAGACTAAGGAATCAGAGAATCCTTTGCAGATTTGGGCACCACTGGGGTCCACTTTCCAGATGGGAAAATAACCTTCAGTTACAGAGGGGATTTTGGTTTTGCAGGGTACAATGATGTGATCATTGGGAGCTGTGCACGTGCAGTCCTGACAGTCAGGGGCTAGTTGAACAGGTTAAAACTTTAATTTAGGAAGGTGGTTGTGAAGCCAGAATTGGGGACAGGTAGTTAGTGTAGAATAGGAAATCTGGTCAAATCCAGGAATGGAGGCCATCAGAGTCTGGGAAGTTGGAGACCCGCCCCTGGGAGATTGGAAGGTCAGTATCACCAAGGTTACCTGCTTAACTGCCCCTCCCAAAAAGCCACAGGCAGAGAGCTGCTAATTAATGCCACCTGGGCCCCCACCTGCATCTCTATGTGGCCCTTCCCCTTGCCATTTGCATCTCACCTTTTTGCTGTGTCACCAGGGCCTAGTCTTGTAGGCAGGAAGGAGAGATAAGTAAGGGTCAGAGGAAAGAGCAGAACAAAGGAGACCCTAATCTATAAAAGATACAGGGTGCGCTTACTTCTAGGGGATTCTAGAACATCAGCTATGGCCTCCTTCTCCCTCCTGGGAGAAGTCTGTGTTACTACTTTTAAATAAAACCTGCTTAATATGCTTGCCTTGGCGTGCTTCTCTGTCATTATACTTCAACACCCGAGGAAGGGTCACTGGTAAACAGCAGTATCAGTTGTAAGAAGGTTGAAACTCAGTGTTATCTGGGGACATAAGAGTCCAGATCCCAGGGATGAGTACTCAAATCTTGGCCTCCAGTATTTGCTGTGCTTCCGTTCAGGATGAATTAGCCATGGTTTAGGACCCAGCATTCAGTACCGGCCCCTTTCCCCCAGGGACCATTGTTCCTTGGCTAGTTTCCCCTCCCTCCTCCTGAGCGGCACCTCTCTCCATTGCTCTTTGGAGAGCTATCTTTTAAGAATATTATTTTCTATGACCCTTCAGATTGAATTCTCTCTAGCACCCCAGACATCATGGAGATAATAAATTGTTTTTCATAAAAACAAAACAGAAATCCCATGATGGGATTGCAGGAACAGATGGAAAAGCGGGCACAGAACTTACAGACACCTCAGCCAGAAGTTTTCAAATGAGCCTCAGACGGACAGGCTCTTGCCTAGAAGCTGACATCCAGTGGAGAGCCCTCAGTAGGCAAAGGTAAGGAAGGGCATTTCCCAGATGCAGCTCCACAGCAATTTCCCAGCAAATTCCCACTCTGATGGTCCTGCTACCAATCAGCTGAGGGTTCTTTTGCTCAATTTGGATGGAAATTATGAAATGGTAAATGCAGTTCTTTCCATGTTATGAGCTCCCAGCTCTTGGTGCTACCAGCTCAGCCTTGGGCATCTTTGCTCAATACAAGATAGACATCACAAGGAGGCAGGCAGCAATTCCATCCAAACAAGGCTTTACTGGGGCTTGTGCTCAGTCACATGAGACAGGGTCTGGAGTGGGACCCCAGGTCTGGCTCCTCGAGGGCTCCTAGAGCCATTCAGGGCAGACTGGCACAGGGCTGTATCAGCTGCTGTCACATGATGAGCTCTGGGCTCATAGGGATGGAGCAGGTGCCCACTACCGCCCCCCAGGAGGCTGTGGGGAAATCCCCTGGCAAGCCCAAGGGCCACCACCTGCTCGGGAGGGTGGAGCCTTTCTATTCTCTGAATACAGCCCCAGAGTCTGGGCAGGTGGTGGAATTGTGAGGCCTAAAGCTCATATAATTTTTTTAAAACTTTCCTTATGAGAGAACAAAAAATAAAATTATAAAGTTTATTTGGAATACTAAAAGGAATTTCATCAAATTCTAAATTTGACAAAATTTGACAAATACCAGTCTAATATTTGAAAAAAATAGTGTGATCACTTTATTAATTCACTGCCTGATTACTATATTTCCTACTTTTTTCTTTTGCTATTCATTCTCTGATCTCTTCATGTAACGATGATTTTATAACATTTTTGATAAAGGAAAATGGAAAGCTAATTCAGTCTGTGCTCTAGCATGATTGGTCACAATTTGCTTTTCACTTGTTGATAACTTAGAAACACTTAGTTAACCATCACAATTTGTTCTTGGTGACAGCATGGGACAATCTTCAAATTGTTAAACGCAGGCAGACTCTATCACATTCTTTGTGCAATTGTGATGTAGCATTTGGAAGGATTTCCCATAAACCAGCCTCAGAAAGATCAAGACTCATTTCTTGTTAGGTAACTGGCGTCAGATATCAGACACGACCTGTCGTGATCTGAGGTGAGCTGGCAGTTGACGACGGTCCCAGCATTCCCAGCAATTGATCTCATACCCGGAAGGCAAACAATAATTCAATTCTAAGCAGAAGTGAATGCACATCGCACACACAAAATCTGACAAATTAAACCAAATTTACCTAATTCGCCCTTCCTCTAGCCAGATGCCAAATGTGCCCACAGCCACGCCAACATGGAACCAAGCTGCGGGATGGGGGACGGAGTGGAAGAGACAGTGATCTTGACTGATTCAAGACAAAATTCCTTCTTTTGCAAGTTTCACAAAAATATATAACCACATGAACATCTTCCAGTATATTCAAGAACAGGACCATGAGGCTGCAGCTGCGTGACCGTGAAGCCACACCCACCTTGACCCCTCCAGGGACCTTTGATGGCATTCCTTTCTGCATCTGGCACCTTAGCTAAAAAATGGGCTCACTATGAGGATGAAGTGCCACGGCACACGAAGGGCGAATCCAGTCACACCAGCTGCTGCAACAAATGAGCCCCAGCGTTTTCACGTCTTGACAAAGCAGGTTTTTTATTACACACCAGCCTAGTGGGGCAGCAGACGGCTTTGCTCTAGGTGGCACCCAGGGTCCTGTGCTGTGACCCCACCATTCCTTAGGGGCTCAGGGCTCTGGGGGAAAGGGACGCCCAGTTCAGACCCTGGTCCCGGAGAGGCACATTCTACCCCACCCCCTGCACTGTTGGAATAGACGTCAGAACGCACTGAATTTAAGGAAGGCTGGAAAATGCTGCCCAAGTAGGGCAGCTGCCTCCCAGGAAGGAGGCCAACTGTGGGCTCTGGCAGGCAGGTTGTAGTCTTTGCCGCAGTGTGTGGCCCAAGACCCAGCACACGATAGGAGCTGAGCAGCCCAAACACTCAGAGGGCCATCCCTCTGAGCTGGAGTGACAAACTGAAGTGTCTGTGGGGACACATCAGGTGTTCCCAATGAGCACGGCAGCCCAGGGAGAGGGATGTAACTGCAAGTAGGAGGACAGCCAGCAGTGGACCACAAGGAAACCTCAGCAGAGGTGCGGCTGGGCCACCTGAAGAGGGGGCACCTTGTCTAAAGATGACCCGAGATGCTCAGACCCAGGAAACTGTAGCTCTGTGGAAATAGAGGTCCATTTGGCCAGAGAACCTGAGTTTTCAGTAGAGCCTGGGCTTCTGGGCTTCTGGTAAAATCTCCCAGTGATAAAAGGAATGAGGTGTCTATCACTGTGTAAAACAAGCACAGGAAACAACAAAGCAGAAGTGCTGCGACTCTGGGTGAGGCTGGAGCAGGCGTGGTGGGGATGGCCGGCCTGGACCCTCCCCTCGGGGCATCTCGCCCTCCAGGACAGCCAAACCCGGCAGCTGCTTGCTTTCGGAAGTGACGTTTTGTTGGTAAGTGGCACACCCGTGCTGTCCCTGGCTGCTTTCCCTGCAAGGGCAGAGTTGAGCAGTCATGACTCTACCATAGTTATTATCTGGTCCTTTGCAATAGTTTGCCAATCCTGCCCATTAAATTTCAAGAAGAGGTACTGATCATTGAGGATGGCTTCTATGTCTGACATAGTATTTGTCATTTCCTTTAATCCTCAACACAGCAAGGGATATAAACAGCTCTCAAACTGTAGAGGTGGAGACTGAGGTTCAGGGTGGGTCAGTAATTTTCTCAAGTTTATACAGACACTAAATAGATTCTACAAACTTTATGGTGTGGTGATCCTGCCATCAGGCCACATTGCCACTGGACTGGACCATGCAGAGCCTATGGCCACGGTCAGGAGGAAAAAAACAATCTTCCAATTTCAGTGGTGACTTCTGTGTAGATGCCGCTGTCTGGCAGTCTCTGGCTGGCAGTAATGGAAAGCTGCTTGCCGTGTGGGTTTGTCCTCTCCAGGGTGAGTTGCTCACCTCCCTGTTAGCAGGCTGCATCACTGGGAACGAAATGTTTTTCTAATGTGAGGTTTCAAACTAGCCAGGCAGGAATCCAGTACTCAAGTATAAGGCACTTGATTTTATTTCTTGAATGATTTAAGAAATAAATGTAAGCATTTGTGTTGGGTGTAGAAGTTTACATTTTGCAATCAATCAATCAACCAATCAACCAACCAATAAAAGTGGTTTGTATCTTTTGTAAGCCTGGCCTCCTTTGCAATCCTAAAATGAAACCATAGAAAGAAATCACATTGGAGGAGATAAAAACAGTCACCATGAGCAGATCTCAAAGGATCACTCCTGGGCCTGTCCCAGGAAGTCCCTGCTGCCCCTGTGCCCACAGAGGTAATGGTGTTCCCAAGTTCTCCGACACCTTCACCACCTGAGGGGGTCCCATCACCCACAGCTGCCATACTCCCTCCTCCTCCTTCCTCCAGCCTTCTGTGGCCAGTTGGGAGATCCAGGATGACCTACGTCAAGGGTGGGTGAGTAGCCACCCTTCACCACCAGGCTTCCCTTGGCTTCACCACATCCATTTTTATGTGGAATCATTAGGGGAACAGCAAACATTGGTCAGGGGCATGTAGACAGACCCCAAATCCTACTACCACAGGTTCTCCCTGGAGCCCCTCTCTCTCAACCTAAGGTGGATTCCAGGAGAATGATCCAGAAGGGCCTTCTCTAGGGGGTGAGAGGAAGTTTCAGTCTGACCTTTTAGTATTTTGGGTGGAGCGGATGTTTGGAGAGCATCTGAGTGGTACAGGGGTTGCTGGCACCTGACAGATGATATCCCCGTGGTCCAGATGAACCCATCTGGTCTTTGTTAGTGGCACCTGCTTTAAGACCCAGAGTCTTTGGGGTTCCACATGGTGTTAATTTTCTATACTATATAACAAACTAGAAAAAGAGCAGAGGAGAGGTGGTCACTAAAGGAAAGCTCAGAGCTGCCAAGATGGTTTCAGGGGCCCAGGGTCAGGCAAGGCTTTCAGGGAGCTTGACCTCTAAGGGAAAGAATGGGACTAAGACTTTGCCCGTGTGGCAAGGGTGCTCCCAGAGAACGGGTCTGGGCACTCCAGACAGGACCCTTCCTTGTGCCAAGCCCCCTGGTTCTTGGGCACAAAAAGGAGGACTGTCCTTGATTTCCTCCTTTGGCCCTGCTCCCCGAGTGAGTTCCTGCTGAGTGAGGCCCATGGTCAGGTCTGAGACACTCCTGCCCTGTTCCCTGTTTGTCCCTCCCTTGAAGAACCTGAACAGAGACTGAGCTGTCCCTGCATGGGGGGTGAGACACCTGCTCACTGGCCCAAGAGAGACATCACACTTCTCTGTGAGGACCCTCAGGAAGGCAGCTTGGTGCCCTCTGAGCCCTGTGCCCTGCTAAGTTCAAATACCACACATACCTAAGAACATCTAGCTGTGATTCAGAAACAGATAGAAAATTCATTGCTGAAATTTCAGAAAGTGGGGTCTGACATCAAGGATACAAGCGATAATAAATGCTGGAGAGGATGTGGAGAAAAAGGAACACTTTTACACTGTTGGTGGGATTGTAATTAATACAGACATCACAAGAATCAGTATGGAGACTCCTCAAAAGACTAGGCATGGAACCACTACAGGACCAGCCATACCACTCCTCAGTATTTATCCTGAAGAATTAAAGTCATCACACTACAGTGATACATGCATACCCACATTAATAGCAGCACAATTTACAACAGCCAAACTATGGAACCAGTAGATATCCATCGAGAGACAAATGGATAAAGAAAATGTAGGATATATACACAAGGGAGTTTTACTCAGCCATAAAGAAGAATGAAATGATGTTATCTGCAGGCAAATGGATGGAACATGAGACAATTACACTGAGTGAAATAAGCCAAACTCAGAAAGTCAAGGGCCTGGTTTTTTCTTGCTTGTGGAAGCAAGAGAGGAAAAGGGAAAAGAAATGGGGGAGGATCTCATGAAAATACAAGGGAGATCAGTAGAATAGAGGAAAAGGACCAGGGGAGGGAGGAAGGCTGGGAAAGAGGAAATAAGGGGAAATGATATTGGCCAAATTATATTGTTGTGTGCATGTATGGATATGTAACAACGAATCCCACCATGATGTACACCTATAGTGCACCAATAAAAATATGGAAGAAAAGAAAGCTGTTGCTGAACTGATCTTCAACCCATGCTGCTGTCTAGGGTAAAGGCTTTACAAGACAAGCCTCCCGAATTCTGTTATTGACTTTCCCGGTGTAGTTTGTAACTTAGCTTCACTTTATAATGCTCTCCTCCCTCCCGCACCCACCCTTCCCTGCCCCACCTTGTACAAGATGGCCCTGCAGCCTTCCTCCTGAGCAGACTGTGAAGTGTGAGCGTTCTAGGTGGGTGCCAGCTACCTGAATCCTCAGCCCTGTGACCTGGAGCAATTCGCAGGAATTCCATGTCCTTGTAATAACAAGGGAGTGCATTATCTCTAAGATCCCTTGCCACCTCCAAATCTATGACGCCAAGTGGAAGAGTAAGCAATGTCTACAAACAACAGTAATCAGAAGAACTGAAAATCTATGAATATGGAAGGATCAAATGAAGCACTCGGGCATCAAGGAGCAAGAAGGAGGAATGATTTGCCCAGTAAGGCATTTCATGAATTGTGTGGAATATATATTAATGGGCTTTGAGGCAAGTTTGCACAACCCTTCACAACCAGTACAATTAAATCAATTTAGGAGTGTGCAAAGCTACCTGGTAAGCTCAATCTTAAAGTTAGGTACCAAACCCTCTCCCCTGGAGAAAGAAGCAGATCCTGTTGTGAATAAATCCGGTACTTTGGAGTAGGGGGTTGATTAAGAGCCTTGCTCCTAACATACTATACCACACCTCATTTCCTGATGCAGGTGTGCATGAAAAACTAATTAGTTCAGACCCATTTCTTCAGGGCTGTGCTGTGTGTGGCTTTTTTGCCTCAGTTGCTTTTCTAAGAGATTGAGATGAAGCTGTGATATCTGCAGATCTGTGGGGAAAGAAAGACAGTAACCATATGCCCATGGACCATTGGAACAGCAAGACACCAGCTGTTCTCGCAGATAAATGGTGGGCTGCTGAGACTTCAATCAAGTTTATACTGTGATTGAGGGTTAGGCTTGAAGAACAAGGCCTCATAATAGATTTTAAAGAACTTTGCATCCTGAAAATCAGCATGGAGATAGAGATGTTAGTCATTATTTGGGGTTATCCAGGGCCTGGAGTCTTCAGAGAAATACAGAGCCTTGCCTGGAAGCTGGGCCTCCAGGGAGTGGCCAGCCTTCACACCAAGCTCGTTCTGTGCAAGTCACATCATGACCATGGGTGACAATTTATCTTTTCAGCAGCTGAAGCATTTTCTCTGAGAAGAGTCTTTAACTGCTTTACTTCTGATCCAAGCGTGTTTTGTCCAAAGCTACACATTTGTGCAGGTCTGGGTCCCAGACCCAGGCTTCCTGGACCACAGCCTCCTCCTCATCCTCTCTTCCTCCCAGCTCTCCATTGAGAGAACAGTCTCTCACATGGATTGGGGGCCCTGCCAACCACAGTGGCTTCTTCCTGGGACCAAGGGAAGCTGAGCTGAGCCTTCAACTCTGCCCTGACTCTGGAGAAAACCCAATAAGAAGGAATCCAGCTGGGGCTCAGTCATCCTGAGAACAGCACCCTCAAAAGACAATCCCTGGGTTTGTACCAGACCCCTGGAGCTGTGGTGGGGGCTAGGTCACTCCCAGTGCTGTTTGTTCTGCTGTCCTTTGGTGCTGTCGATCAATATGAGCACCCCTTTCATCGCCCTCTTGGGTTAATAGTTTTCCCTCTTGTCAAGGTTGATCCCATGACTAACTCAGAATCTCCAGTCCTTAGACTTTACCTGTTACAAGAGCTAGTAACTAACTAGTCTCATTGTTTTCTTAGCCCATCTTACACACCTTCAGATGAGCATTCCCAAAGTTCTATGTTCATCTTCGACTTCTCTGACCTAATAAAAAATCTTCACTCCTGTCCACTGCTTTGCACTTTGGCATTCAGGGTCCTCCATGGTCGTGCTCTGAACATCTTGTCCAATCTCACCTTCAGTGATTCTCTAGTAAGTTCCTTCCTTTGATTTGCACTGCCTCCAGAACCGGTCTTATATCTTCCCCCATCTGGAGTCATGAATCTCTGTCCTCAGTTCTGTCCAGTGAAATGTCACTCAACCTCCAAGATAAGCCCAGATGGCAACCTTCTCCAGGAAGCCTCCCTGGGCCCACCAAGTCCTTGACTTGCTCCCTCACCTGATCCCTATGACTATGGTGTCCACACCACTGGACCTTAGCATGTGATGCCTTAGTCATTAGGAATATTTTGTGCATGTTAGTCTTATCTCCCCAGACAGCTCCTAAACTTTTGAACCAGGCTCAGGGCTTCTGGTTTCTCATATTCCCTGCAGCAGGTCAGCTCCCTGCTTCCCAAATCCAGGCCTTGCACAGAGTAGGAATTCAGTGGATATTGGTTAATTTTAAAGTAAGACTGAAATAAATGTACATCGGGATAGAAATCAAACAATGCATATTTCAGGAATGACATTTCATTAAGGCATTTTAAAGCATTTTCTCTCAGTAAAATTGGATATTTTGAATGGCACCAATATCAGTTATTAGTTGTGAATGCATTTGCTCACCTTAGGAATTATTTTACTGTTCCTAACATACAGAAGAAAGAAAATTGGAGAACCTATTAAATTTCAGTAATGAAAGTAGGAAATCAATCTTAACTTTCCATATTTAAATCACCTCATTTCAGCAATAACTCAACCAATGTGGTAATAATGAAGTGCTCACAAAATAACTCCTTTGTAATGTTTGTGTTTTAAATCAACACTAAGGTACAGTTCATTTTTTTCTGATTCAAGTAGGTTAAAATCCATCTTCTCTGGATTTGAGGAAAAGTTCAATATGAATTTTGACTCTGAAGCCCAGGTTTGGCCCTCCCAATGCCCTCTCCCTCTCTCCAGGCCCAGCTCATCCCCTGACCCTTACAAATACAGTTGGGGATCCCCTTACAAATACAGTTCCTGGGTTCCATCCCAAACCTGTAGATTATGCTCCATCTGGATGAGGCCCAGGAATGTGTGTGTTAACAATGCTCACCTGGTGATTTCAATATGGAATTAGTTCTGGGAACCCCCAATCTTCATGCATGAAGAAACTAGTGGCCCTACATCCATGAAACAGTCGCAGAGACTCTGCTGACCTCAGCCTACCAGGACAGTCGTGTGGGACCCTCATCTTTAAGGACAGGTGTGCACACCCCTCTGCCTCTGTGCAGCCATCCACCTGCCTGGGTATAGCCCTCCCTGCCTCCCCTGTTGCCCAGTCCACCTCAGAGACTCCTCAGCAAGCCTGTGAGCTGCCTCAGAACTCCTCTTGCTCTGCTGCCTCACAGGCCTGGAGCACCTGCGTAGTTAGACAATCCTTCTTCCTTCATTCATTTAATAAGCCCCAGTGGAGGACCATTGTGTGCCAGGCCCTGGGATCTTGGAGGCTGGCACACAGAGCTGAATTAATGTGGTTCCTGGGTCTCTGGGTCTATCTGGGGAAGCCAACCAGGAAACCTACATGAACACTAGGTGAGCCCCTTTTAGCCCCTGCTAAATTTCTTGAAGAATTTCATAAAAACTATATTTCTGCCTCTGTTTTCTTCTTTTTCTCTTTCTAGACTCCAGTTATTTAGAGGTTATACCTCTAAACAAGTTAACTTCTTAACTCTTATGTCTTGTTTTTTTTAAAAAAATTTGTAGTTGTAGATGGACAGCATGCCTTTATTTTTTTATGTGGTGCTGAGGATTAAACCCAGTGTCTCACACATGATAGGCAAGTGCTCTGCCACTGGGCTACAGCCCCAGCCCCTTCTTTCTTGTTTTTGTTTGACTTTTTATATTCTACTTTCCAAGCTCTTTAATCTCCCAAATGTTATAGTGCATTTTCACTTTTCTTGTATTTTTATTATGAAATGATTTTTTGTTGTTGTTGTTGACAGAAGGTTCCTTCTAATGACATCTTGTGCTTGTTTTGTTGTTCCCAGGTCTCCTTTCATATCTCTAAGGACACTAAGATTTTTGAATTCCCCTTTCTCCTGCATTGCTCATTCTTCCAAGACTGATTTTTGCCTTGCTTTGTTGGTTTTGACTCCATCTTCCCTGTTGGAGGCTCTCCTCAAATGTCTGGTGAGCCCCAGTCATCAGCTCATATAGAAAAGGGAGGGAATGGAAGCTCTGAGCATGTGCACAGGGCTGGTTGATTGTGAATGTCATCAAAGTCATGAGTGGGATACTTCGCTTGGAGAATCTCTGGTGAAAGGATATTTAGGTCCCTCTTCATCCTCTGCTTTGTGTGTGGGAGGAGGTGTGTTCCTAGATGTCAGCCCCGAGACTTAAGTTGGGGGAAGAGGGCTGGAGGCTTTGGCATTCAAGATTCATCCTTATTTTATTTTGGGTATGGACCTCCTGTGTCCATCCCTTTGAATCTTGTTCTGTTCTCTCCACAAGGAGGGGAAGCTCTAGCATCCTTCCAAAAGGGAAAGGAGGAACTGGGGTCAATTGTCCCCATCCTTAGTTTAGTCCTTTTCCTTAACCTCCATTTACAGAGATGCCTGGTACAGCAATTTGAGAAGCTTTGGGGATTCTGGAAAGCAAACTGGCTTGATTTTTCCACTGCAGGTTTAGAATTCAGACTAGTTTCTTACTCCTAATGATGTTTCCAAGATTCCAAGTTTTTATTGCTATTATTACCTTTCCTGTTCTCCCTGTCCTTGCAGGTTTATGCCTTTTTAAAAATCCTTTTTCTATCATTTTAGTGTTGTTTCAAAGGGAATGGAAATAGATACATACTAAATATCCAAATTTTCCCAGAAGTTTAATTTTAATTAGAGCATTAATTGGAAAAATGTAGCTTATTCATTTATGTCCCTAACCTCTCTTTTTAGGTGTCCAGTAATGATCTTAGAATAATAATAATAATAGCATGTTTGTTTATAGAGAAAATGAATAAATGTGTGTCTATTCTGTTTTCTGTTGCTATAACTGAATACCAGAGATGGTGTGATTTATAAAGAATAAAGGTTTAGTCAGCTCACAATTCTACAAATGAGGAGATCCAAGTTCTAAGGGTCACATCTGATAAAAGCCTTCTTGCTCTGTGGGGTTTCTCCCTAGAATTCCAAGGTAGCACATGGCAAAACAGAACAAGTTGGCTAACTTGGGTCTCTCCTCCTCTTCTTGTGAAGTCATTAATATAATCATGGGGACCTGATCCTCATCACCTCATCTAACCCTAATTACCCACTATAGACCCCATCTCCAAATACCATTAACCTATGACTCTGGGATTTAGTTTCTACATGAGCCTTGGAGGGACACATACCCCGGGCACAGCATGTGGCCTGCCTCAGGGGCTGCCCTGGGCTGCAGATCCTGGGGCTCCATGGAGACCTCTGCCATGCTGGGGAGAGCTCAGGAGAGCAGGAACCATGCTGTTCTCATCTGTGTCTCAGGCCTCCTCTGGGCAACAGGTCACTATGCATGTGTCGAACGGGCATTTTTCATTATTTACTGAGAGACCTGGAGAGCAGCTCAAATGTTTCTGAAACATTCACTTAAGAAAACAAATGGATCTTTCCATAATGTGATGGGGCAAGTGTTTTCTGATGTGAACATCCCACTCCTGCCCTGAATCCTGGCAAGAACCAGCCAGTTCACAGGACAGTCCATAGGCGGTTCATGGGTAGCAAAATGATCACCTGCCCCAGGTCTCTCTTTGTTTGTCACAGCATCTTCAGACATTCATGTCCCTTGTGAAAACCACTGAGATGGGGAGGGGAGCAGGGCAAAGTCAGGAATGAACCAACTGTAAATTTCACCTAGTACCTTCCAGAACACCTGAGCAACTGTGGTTTGACCTTGCTGATAAAGTACGACACAGATGGAGAGAAGAGAATTACTCACTCACATCTTCCATTTCTCCCTGTGATCTTGGGAAGAAATGAACTCATCTGTCTCTAACAGGTGGACAAAGGCAAGACAGCCCAGCACTCCCCTGAGCTCCCCAACAACTGCTGTCTGTGGAGCTGACCCCATTTCTTGCCAGATGATAGGTGGACCAGGGTGACCTCTGGACCCACACCTGAACACAGTCCACACCCAGAGGCCAGTGAGCACTCTGACCCAACACCACCTGTTTCAATGTCCTTCAGCTGTCTTCAGGGACACTTATTACTGATTGCCCAGGCAGCAGACGGAACCAGAAAGGGACCAGAGAGGACAACGTTACCCAAAAGGAATGCAGACTCACAGGGGCTGTGATGAAATAATGGACTGATTACTCACCTGTTTGAGTTTCCACTTAGCAGAAATGCATCTGAAAGCTGGGAACACACAACCCAGAGCTCCTTCACCACCAGACAGAATGCATGGTGCCGCAAAGAAAGAGGAAGCCACAGTTCAGAGCTAGTAAGAGTGATGAGTATAATAACAACTAAAATTCAGTGAGCTGAGCACCAGACAAAGGAGTTTTGCATACACTTCTTTATTTCACTTTTACCCTATCCCAAGACTGTTTGTCAAGGTCATTGGGTAAAAAGTGGAAAAAATCCACTGGGATCTAATGATGGACTCAGCAGTCATTTTCTGAGCAGACACTATTGGGAAGAAGATAGGGCAGTGAAGAGCTTGGGCTCTGGGGCTTGGTTCAAGTTCTGGTGAGCCTCTTTTGTGAGTGGGCTATGCCATTAACATAGACCAGACATGCTTGTGTCTTTTCACAAGGTCAGAATTTATTGAATAACAATACATTCACAAGCTGCATCACTTTCTTCTGTTGTAATTCACCAAGTACTTATGGGCCATGTGATAGCCATGAGCCAAGTAATTAGAGGTTCTTTTATTCCACTCTTAATTGTAATGCCTATAATACTCAAGTCATATGTCATACTTCAAGCACACACACAAATACACACACACACACATACACACACACACACATACACACACAGAAACCATGCTGAGCTAAAGCCCAGGGACAGAGAGATAGAGAGGTTCATTACTCCTGCAGTTTACCTGGGCAAGGCAAATTGTAATGAGTGAACAGGGGACAGGGTCAATATGCCCCCTGGTAGTCTTGGGGTACTTCTTCTTTTCTGGGTCTTAGGTGAGGAGTGTATGTCTGGTGAGCTGGATAAGCTCCTTCCTGAGTATGGTGTTTCTGTTATAAATTGATATGCCCAAGTGGCTGGTTTAATTTGGTAAGTTGTCCAAATCATTTTTTTTTTTTATCAGTTTGCGCCTTATGGTTGTACTGAGTGGATGGTGGTTGTCCCCTTGTACAAAGTGTCGATCATTACGAGTACCTTGGCACTTGTAATCAACATGGGGTGACGCATGGAAAACTACTGTTTTATAAAGTGGAGTAACTCAAGGTTCGGCACCGCCTGGAAACCACTCTTCTGCACATCATGGAGCAACTCAGGAGAGCATGGTCTGATCTCCGCAGGATTTCAACTCTTTCATGCCTTGGTGTTCCTGTGGGTAAAGTGGCAATTATAAGCACACGCCCTGTATGGAAAGTGTGATGATTAGGTGAGACACACAAATCACTGGAAAGCTGGGGGTAAATAGCAGCTACTGGCATGTGTGCCGAGATCTCGCATTCACTCCCTTTTTAATGGTGACAATAACTCTATGATGTAAGTAAATTATTCTCCCATTTTACTGATACAAACACTGATGCTTTGCTAGGGACTAGGTTAAAGAGCTTATCAAGACTGCACAGCTGGGAGGAGGCAGACGGTCCCATGAATGCTCACCTTCAGACCCCCAAGGCCAAGCCCTAATTAAAATTTTCCACCTCACCTCACTAGCCTGCCATATAAAGATCAAATGTGCGATCAAATGCAAACATGACTGCCTTCAGAAAGTCCACTCGTGTTCATTCAGGCCCTCTGAGAGGCAGATAGGAGGATGTGTGAGACTTGGTGGGGCAGTGGGGAGGAGGCCGTGGGAGCTGGGAGAGCCTCCAGATCCAGACACAGGTACGGCTTGTGGGCAGGAGGCAGGGCAGGGAGGAGACAGGTGGAAGAACGGGACTTGAGAGTCACTCTGAGACGTTGGCAAAGCCCCTGGGGAGCCCTCAAACAGGCATCTCCCGTCAGAGGCTTCTTGGGTCTGCCAGGAATGGGTTTCCCCTAGAATTTGTCCCAAGCACCATCACTGGCCAGTGACACTGCCCTTTACCAGTGATGAGTTCTGCTTCCTCAGGTGTTAAAGTAGAACACCAGAGAAGCACGCCAAGGCAAGCGAATTGAGCAGGTTTTATTTAAAGGTAGTAACACAGATGTCTCCCGGGAGGAAGAAGGGGGCCATGGCTGATGTTCTAGAATCCCTGAGAAGTGAGCGCACCCTCCATCTTTTATAGGTTAGGGTCTCCTTTGTTCTGTTCTTTCCTCTTTCCTTCCTGACTCCGTGATAAGGCCCAGGTGACACAGCAAAAAGGTGAGATTTAAAAGCTGAGAACAGGATGGGCAGACAGAGGGCCGAAGTGAAAGCAGGTAAGGGCCCAAGGGGCATTAATGAGCAACTCCCTGCCTGCAGCTTTTTGGGAGGGGCAGTTAGGCAGGTAACCTTGGTGATCAAAAGGGCTCTGGGAACACTAACATTCCAATCCCCCCGGGGGGAAGGGGCAGGTCTCCAACTTCCCAGACTCTAATGGCCTCCATTCCATGATTTGACCAGATTTCCTACTCTACACTAACTGCCTGTCCCCAATTCTGGCTTCACCAGGAGCAGTGTTTGAGGGAAGCATGAGGCATGAGGCATTCGCTCCCTTTTTAATGGTGACAGTAAGGTGTAAGTAAATTATTCTCCCATTTTACAACATGATACAAACATGAGGGAAGCATGACCCTGAGCTGGGGCCATCACCAGCCTGCCACTGGTGGTTGGAGATCTAAGAGGAACATTTTCACGGCTGCCATAATTATCAACTGCAAATAGGAACACCGAGTAAAACATCCTGGGGAAAGGCACTCAGGTCTGCCAAGCTGTGTTTTGATGTCATGCTTTATAAATTAAGAAGGCAATACCCTCATCCAAGAGAAGCTCTCCACAGCGAACACCACTCCCTCCAGCCTGTCCTCCCAGGAGGATGCCTCCAAGTTCCACACACGGGCCTGCCCAGGCCTGCCCGGCAGTCTTCATCCCTCCCTGTGCCAGCCTTAGCTCCAGACCTCCCCTCCTTCTTCACCTCCAGTAACTCCTACATTCCTCCTAAGTTCTCTGGACTTCTTTTGAACTTTGACTATCTAGGTTTGTTTTAAGCTCAAAAGGAAAATGTTCTAATTCCCAAGGTGGCCTTGTCATCGCCAGGAGCTTGCTGGGTTCCTCAGGGGGTTCACCAGAGAAGCTAAGTGTCAGGTACTTTGTGAAGTAACTGCAAGTTTTATTTTCAAATGTGGGTCAGCACGTAGCCTGCTCCTTTTCTCCATTTCTCCTGCCAAATCCCACCTTTCTCTTCCCCTCATGCAATTGTTCCGGAGTATGTCAGGAAAGGACAAGGGGAAGTCTCTGGATGCCTCTGAGTGAAGATGGATCCCATTTGCTCTGTCCTAAGTTGGTTATGCAGATGCACAAATTATATTGCAATGCCACGGTCTCCAACCTGACCCAAGCCTAGTACCTTAAATTTTACTTAGAAATTCCTCTCTTGATGGCCTTCAACCAGGACCGTGGCTGTAAAACAGCACAACGTCCACTTTATTACCTTTGCCATTCATATCGTTAAAACCTTTCTTCTCACTCCAGCTCTTTGTGTTCTTTTAATACAACTTTTCATGATTTCACAGAAGACATAAGCCTGTTCTCCATCACTTATTGACTGTACACACCGAACTCCTAAGGCTTGACTTCTGGTCACCATGACAGTTATCCTTACCCATACCGGTAAGGTAGGTCACTCAGCATAATGACCAGCATGTGGCAAATGTTTAAATAATGGTTTGTGGGAATTAAACTAGAGTCCTCTTCCAGGCACTGAAGCCTGTGGTTTTCAGCAAGTCGCAAACCTCACCATCATGGAGGTCAGCTATTTGCTGGACAAAGAGAAGCCAATAATGTGACAGTGCCCTTAGGACAGTAAGTGCAATCAGAGAAATGACCATGCGGTGCTCAGGGTTCACAGCAGGGTGGGGAACTCCAGAGGGGCGCCAAGAGTGGGCTGCCTGTGCTAACCACAAATGACAGGCAGTAGGGACAGTCTTATGACTCTGTGGCCTCTAGTAAGAGTCACAAATGATTCCGTTCCTCACTCTTCCGCGTTAACCTAGGTAATTGGTTAGAGAGCAACGGTCTGAAGGCTCCGGTTCTCAGGGAAATACATGTAGAAGTGGTTTACAGCAGCATTAGCGTTCAAAGTCTTGGGACAACCCAGATGTCCTTTGATAGGGAACTGCTTTAAAAAAATTATGGTAGATTCATTCGTTAACACACTTAGTCACTTCTCCAACACACTTCCTGACCATCTACCATGCGTAGGCCTTGTTCTTAATGAACAAAGGTAGAATGTTGAACCAAAAAAACTGCTGGCCTGCAGGGAGTCCACACTCTGGCCAGGAGAGGGACACACAACTAAACAGGTGTGCAGTGGAATACCATTAGTGAGATGAAGAAAACAAAAACAGGGCAAAACAGAGAAGGCCAGGAACTTTCATTTTAGCTAGGGTGGTCAGAGAAGGCCTTTCTGTGGAAGCAAAGCAGGCAGACTCCTGAATAAATAATGAGAACATGACACTGAGGTCTTCTGAAAAGGCGTCTCCAGGTGAGCAAACAGTGCAAAGGCCCCGGGGTAGGAGGATGTTGGAGTGTTTGAGGAAGAGAAAGGAGGCCAGGGGGATGCTGCAGGAAGGAAGTTGGAGATTAGTTTTGTGCATACAAAGGGATAAAGAGTGATCTCCTATTGGTGCAGGTGGGCGCTCATGCTGTCTTGTTAAGGTGGGAGGTCAAGTGATCAAAATGGGACCATATGGTCCCATTTTGTAAAACTATTTAGATATAAGAATCAACTACAGGAGACAAATGTACTGCCATGTTGAGTTGCTACCTCTAGATTGTGACCTTGTAGATTTTTTAAATCCTTTCTACTTATTTATGCTTTCTATTTTATAAAACCAACCTGATTGTTTCGTAATTCACTCTTTTAAAATAAAGAAGATCAGGTTCTCAGAACAAAAGCCTCATGTTTCCCCCACTCTCGTGCGCAGTGTCTGAGGGTCTATGGTCACACTTGGACCTCAGACTAACTTCCTGCTCCTGGCAATGACACCCCATGGTCCAAACCCCAGCAACACTCTAACTCGCCCCTTCCATGTTGGTCAGCTTTCCACTGCTGTGACAAAATCCCCGAGAGAAATCAACTTAAAGGAGAAGAGGTTGACTTTGGCTCATGGTTTCAGCAGTTGCAGCCCCTAGTTGCATGGCCTGGTTAAGTGAAAGTATGTGGTAAGGCCCCACATCATGGCAGAAGCACACGGTGGCCAGGAAGCAAAGAAAGACAGGCCATGGAGCAGAGAGAGACAGTGAGAGCCCAGAGCCAGGGGACAACACACACTCTGCAAAGGCAAGCTCCCCGTGACCTAACCCTCCCACTGAGCCCACCTCCCCAGGTTTCCACCACCTCCCAATAGCCCAGTCAGCTGGGAATTCATCAATAAATCCATCCACCCATGAGGTCAGAGTCCTCATGATCCAGCCTCCTCCAAGGCCCCACCTCTGAACACTGCAAGCTATCAACACACAAGCTTTTGGGGGACATTCAAATGAAAACCATAGCACTTTCCCAACACCGTCCAGTTTGTGCTGAGTCACTCCCTGTGAATCAACTTCCTCTCTGATCCCCCAGTTATTGCCAGAGGCCCTCAAGGCTAGCTGGGCTTCTTTACCAGAGTTGCTATCCGCTATCCATCTGACTGTAGCCCAGTACTTTCCTAAAATCCCCGCCCCAAAGTCTTCAATAGGTCCCTATTTCCTATCATGTCAAGTCTATTCTTTGGGGTTTGACCTCAGCCCTGCCCATCTCTCCCTGGATAACCTGACCGTTCAGCACATATCTAACTGGGCTCATCCCCCTCTCCCCTTATCCTGTTGTTTCCTCTCCAGAGAGCTCCAGCCCCATCCACTTAACCGTCCCACCCATCTTTCAAAGTCCAATTGCTCTACCACTTTGTTATTTATAAATGCAATAAAATAGTAAGAACTTTCCAGGAGCCAGCCATTGTCCTAACTATCCCCCATGCCTAATGTCATTTAATCCCAACAACAGCATCATTACTTCCCCTGTGTTTCAGGTGATAAAGCTGAAACTCAGGTTGATTAACTTTCCCATAGTCATACAGCTGGCCAGTTTAGACCCTGGACTTGAACCAAAGGCTGTCTCTCAGGAGCACCTCAGCCATCTATCACTGCCCCCTCCGGGAGAACCTCACTGATGTTTCCACCTCACTCACGTCTCTCCTTTCTGAACAGTCATGGTCTAAGTGCAATCTAAGTGCAGCAAAAGGATTTTACATTTGATTACGTTATTTGCTGATGCTTAAAGTTTCATATCCCTGGAGGCGTGGCAAACTCGTACTCACTGCTGTGGGAATGTAACCTGGTATAACCATTTCACAAACAGTTTGACAGCACCTGCATACCTCATGCCTCAGCAAGTCAACTCACAGGTGTTTGTCCAAGAGAATGGAAAATATTTGCCCCCAAAATGCCGAGTGCAAGACTGTTCACAGCTTAGTCATGACAGCTCCAAACTGGGAACCACCCAAATGTCCATAAACAGGAGCTGGAATAGTGTACCAACAGTGAGGACAATAAACTCCAGCGACACAATATGGATGAGCCTCACAAACATGTGGAGCAAAAGAGGACAGAAAGAAAACAGCTGTGTGTGATTCCATTTTCATCTGAATAAAACAGACAAGAGCTTTCTTGGGGGAGGTTAGAGACCTCAAGGGGGAATGAGAAAGGATGAGGAGGAGCTGGCACAGTGGTGCTTCTCAACCTTGGGACTGGTTGCAGGGTATTTTCAGTTTCAAAATTACGTAGGCTGTACACTTAGGATATGCGCACTCACCTGTGTGGGTTATAGGTTAACGGAAATGACAGCATAATGGCTGGGAACACAGCTCATACCCTTCTGTACCTCCTTTTTTTGAATATATGTGTTTTAGGTGTCCCCAAATCTATCGATGATCAAACATTTCTATACTTGGCATCATCTATTGTTCACAAAACTAAAAGGAACTAGTCTTGTGAGAAGAATTGCTTATTTTTAAGGTGGATTAAACCTACGTTCCAAGATGGTTCTGTCCTCCCTGTAAAATTACAGAGCCAACTAAACTCAGCTTGGGGTTGAACTAATTCCAAGTGTTCTAAGTTGTCTGTCTCAAGAGTTTTTTCTCCAACTTTGTAAGCATCTATTCAAATTGGGGCTTTTCCTCTGATTTGTCAATCCAAATAACAACAAGGAGAAATTCTTCAAAGATAATGGGTCTATTCATAAATAAGCAGAAACATTGCAATTATGTGTGCCGTAGTGGGCCCAGGGCATGTCTGGGGAAGCTGAGGCAAGGGGAAACTTTAAAGGCAAAAGAGAGAAGAATGATAATTTGTTCTAGAACAAAGAGAATGTGGTTAGTAGGCTTATTGTAGGAGTCGAGGTCAGTTTATTAGCAAGGACTGAGTCTCAGGGATGCACATGGTACACAGGCTCATTGTCCTTGTGACTCATGGGGCAAGCTACAGTTCTGAATGTCCCTGGGAAAAGTTCCTGTTACAGGCACCTGTCCTTAAGAGCCTACCAGGGAGTCTTTGTATCACAGGCATGTGTGTAGGAGGACCCTCCCCTACTAACCTCCTGACTCTATTTTTTCAGTTAGGGTTGATACAATGGACCTCATTTTGATTCAGGCAATTTTCACAGATTTGCTCTAATGAAATCTTATTTTAAATTTGGAGGTTTATAATTACCTTCAATATTGTAATCTTCTGGAGATACATAGTCATTTCTTGGTTACCTGAATTCTAAGACCCCCAAATACTTAAAATCATCATCATCTCATCAAGGAGCAGCTAAGTTCCAGTCCCCTAAAAAATAGTGCTCACAGGCATACCCCTGAATGAAGAAGCCATCACTCTCCACATCCTTCAGGCAAGGCTGTTTTCCTAGTGCTTGCATTTACCTTCTCACAGTTTCAGTCCCTCGGCTGAATGTCTTCATCTGCTCATGCATATTATCTACCGTTTCTACAGATCCTTTAACATATTAAATCATAATAATTTTGAAATCCCCTCGAAAGTCAACATTTGAATCATCCCTGAATCTGTTTCTGTTGACTGCTTTATCCCTTGACGATGCTTTTGTGTATGTGTCTGTGTCTCACATTTTGTGATTGTATAGAACAGCAGAGATGGAGATAAACAGATAAATACCTAAAAGTGGGCCTACCCCTTCTTTTGTCAGGGCATTACTTGTCAGTAGTTGAGCTGGGTTTGGATTCTGTGATTGCCATTGTGGTCTTCAATGAATCACAGTTTTCAAGGTCCTCTAGAGGTAAGAACTATGAGATCTTGTGCTTGGACTGAGGACTTTGCCCAGGTTGCCTGCTTGCCTTCAGCTTCCAGCCATTCTGGCACACCCATATCACAGAGGGGGTCTCTGCCCATGCCTTTGTCTCCTCTAGCCCAGTTGGAGATTGCTCTGGCTCCTTACCAAGGCTGAGCTTGTTCTGGGGACTGGGGGTGAAGAAAGGGAGGTGGTCCTCAGTTCTCTTGGTTCAGCCGTACTCTTCTGCAGGCACCAGTGCCTGGGCTTGGGAGAGTCTCTTTCTCAGCATCCCCATCCCTTCTCCCTGTGTCAGCCAGAACATGTGGTCCAAGAGGCATAGAAAGAGACATTGTTCAGAAACTTCTGCCTTGTGTCTGAGTAGCACTTGGATCTTCAGTAGTAACTTGGCTCTACACAGCTTCCTGCCCCTCCAGGAAGGTTAAGCTTCCTGCCTTAACCTTCCCCAGTGCCCCTGACCTTTGCCTGTGCTCTGAAGGAAAGAGAGTCTGCAACTGCCCTCTGCCCCCGCCCTCAGCAGGTTAGGGCTCTTGTTTCCTAGGAGGGGGGCTGGAGCGGGCTGGTGTTTGCTCTACATGCCCCACACATACTTGGATCATTTTTCCACATCCGTCCTGCCCAGGGAGGGTCCATGCAAACTCCTGCCCTGCACCGAGTTTCTCACCAGCACTTGGTAGAACGATCAAGGAAGAGTGGGCTGTGTACGTGAACATCCTTGTGCCAGGACCTCTTCTCCCAACTAATGCATCAGCCCACACATGCCTTTAGCAGCTCACCCACTTTTCAGCTCATTCTTCTCACCCGTACTTTCCTGCCTGCCCTTCCAGGGGTGTGCCCCCTTTGGAATGTGCTTTGCTTGATGGCCTTTCAGCCCTCTCCTGGGCAAGGAAACACAATTTTGTACACGGGCACACCCTTTTTTTTTTTCATTGTCAGGGGTACCTTTCCACATCCTAGATGGAAGTTGATTCTTGAATCTCTTTCAAGTCTGGGAGGAAGCGAGTCAGCCTGATTTCCATTTGACAGTTGAATTTCTACTAATCCACAGCTCCATTTATGTAAACATGCAATTTCAATAGTAAAACACCTGATACTGCTATTCTCCAGTATCTTTGGAAGGTCAATAACCTCTCAATTACTGCTTAGAGCTAAAGTCTTAATAAAGCTTTCAAGTAACATTTTACCTAGGGCTTTTTTTGTATAGTGAATATTCAAATTATAGACTCAATTGTAGGTTAATTTGTAGTTGAGCTCACAGTGTAATATCTAAGTATTAATTTAAATTTTTCTTTGTAATTCTCACCTGCAATTTTGCAAGGGTTTCAGTAAGCTTGCAAAGGTGAAAGAAAGAAAAAAAGAAAAGAAAAGAAGAGAAAGAAAAGAAAAGAAAAGAAAAGAAAAGGAAGGAGCCATCCTTAGAGACATCAGCTTTAGGTTTTTTTCTTTGTTTTCCAAATGAGAACTCAATCTTCTTGCCAGAGTTGAAGGTTAAGAGGAGATGAGCAGACAAAAAGTAATTTTAAGACATGTTAGATGGAGGCACAAGAAAAAATTAATTCTGGAAAGCAAGGTGCACACAATCAAAGAAGAACATGGGCTATCTCCAGAGTGACGCATGCTTTTTGGGGTCTCAGGCTACTCTTTTCAAGGAAACTTTGTACAAAAATGTGCAGAAAGAGAGTTTTCAAAACATTATTCAGAAATACCTGATAAAAGATTTCTAATTTAAATTCTTCCTACTACTTCTTGAAGATATTTGGTTAAGTTAGGCCTAAAGTTACCTCTGTACATATTTTGTGTTTGGCCTCAGATTTCTTCCTACCTGGTGAACTGTAAACCAACCTGATGGGTAAACAGATTGTAACCTTCCTTGTAACAAGTAGCTGAGTCTCAGCCAATCACAAACCACATTCAAATAAGACAGACAGGAGTGATAACCAATCCACCATCGCCCGCCTCAATGTTCCATGTCACTTCCTTGTCTCTAAATACACCCTGCCCACAGGTGGAGTGGGGGTGTAACTGGTCCACCTCAGCTTTGAATTCAACCCTTGCTGCTCTGCCACTGAGGCTTATTTTAAAAAGGACTTGTTTTCTTTTCCTCTTCTCCCTCGCCCCCTTCCTAATCTGGGGTGGGGAACAGGATTTCCATTTTCCATCCTGGCTGAGTTCTCTGTCCTGGAGCGCACACCCACCACAGGAACCAAGTAATCTGGACTTCAGGATGGCACCAGATGATCTAAAAATTGGCCATCTCCCAAATTAACAAGTGACTCACAGCCACACACAGGGAACACCTGGAATAAATCTCTTTAAAAGCCCTCTGTTCTCCCTGATGGGCAGAATCACCGTCTCTGGGACAAGGAGTCCCCATTGCTTCTCCTTTGCTAGAAAGCAATAAACCACCTTTTTCTTTTTCTTTTTTTCCTCAAAATTGTGTCTTCATTACTGAATTGGCTATGGTGACAAGGACAGAGTTTTCAGTAATAGAGGTGACACCAGAGGCGGGTCCAAGGAGGTCCTGGAGAGGGAACCTCAACTTAAAAGGGGATTCTTGGTGTACATTGTAGAAAATAATTTGGAGACATGATAGATGGAGGCACAAGAAGGATTCTGGAAAGCAAAGGGTGCACAGTCAGGGGAGAGTGTGGGCTAGCTCCAGAGTGACGCGTGGGTTTGGGGTCTCAGGCTACTCTTTTCAAGGAAACATTCTGAAGGGAGGGCATGGGAGGGTATGTGGGGATGACATCAGTCTGGTGATCGTAAGATAGTTCATGGTGGCCTGTTCTCAGGATTCTTAGGTCAATACTGTCTCCATTATCTGACCAAGAGATAATATTTGGAACATGCCCTACATTGTAGGTGTCTTAAAATATCTTATCTCCCTTTATTTAATCTATTCTAAAGAGTCATGTATTAGTACATTGCACAGGGAAATTTCATGAGTGAGTGAATTTCCAGTAACTTTAGGACAGTAGTGAGTGGAGATCAGTAGGTTTCCCAGAAATGTGGGAAGGACAGGCCTGGAGGAGAGAGCTGGCTTGGGGAAAAAAGGTCTGAGGAACATTAGTACAAGGCTTTCAGATTGAAGTTATCGTCTCCCTTTGCTTACTTTTGTCTTCTTTCTGCCTTTTTCATTTCTCCTACCTGACTTCAGGAACATTCTGAACCATTTTTGGACTGAACTGATGCCCAATTCTAGTATCGCAAATAAAGCCAAATAAGATCTAGGTTTGTCCTAATCCTATCTTTTAATGGTTCTTGCCTTTGGGCACTGTCATTATTGTGTGGCTTCTTAACCTCAGCACTCGGGGTGAGTAGTTGTGGGAAGTGGTCCTTTTCATTATCTATCCACTAGAAGCCAGGAGCATTCTTGCATCTCCCATCCCACTCCTCTGTTTTGACAACTAAAAATGTTTCCAGATGTTGACAAATGACCCCTGGAGGAAGAGGCAAAAGTTACCTCTGGTAGAGGAAGACTGAACAGACTATGACCATTGTCTACTTGGTCTTTGCAATTGTATATCCTCTGGTACTTGGGAAATATGGCTGCCATGTATGTTGGACAGGTTATTCCAACCTGGCCAAAGGTGTAAGTATGGGCTGAAGTCTAGCCCTTACTCTGCTCATCAAGTGCTGGGCCCTGGAATGGACTCCATTCTGGAGGAAAAAGATTTGTGGGCTAGCAGCTATTAGCAAGGTTTAAGAAGTGATAAGACAGCCTAGAAGGCCACACCCCAAGTTCCTCTAGCCTAACTCCTGCAGTTTAGACAGGAAAACTGAGGACTAGGGGAAAGAGTCCCCTAGGGAACAAAGCATCTTTTTTATTTATTTATTTATTTTTTATTTATTTATTTATTTATTAAAGCAACAGTGATAATGAATTTAATAATTTATTAATTCATTAAATAATTATTTATTATTTTGATTGTAGAAATCACAACATAATGTTATGTGTATCAAATTCTTGTACCCCTGAAATATAAACAGTCATGACTTTTCAATTAAGCATTTTATTTTATTTATTTTATTTTTATTTGCTTATTGATTCATTGAGCACAAATGGAGTACAGCTATTGTTTCTCTGGTTGTACACAAAGTAGCATCTTATTTAGACAGAAATAGTATCAGAATAAGATAGGAGAAGATGTTACATCTCAGAGAGAACTTGACCATCAGACAGGGAATAAAATCTTGGGCACACTTTGGAGAGGGCTCCTCCATGAACAGAGAAGGGAGGTGCACCCCAGTGTGCATACATGCTTAAGGCAGAAGAGATCACCCTCAGGGAAAGAGGACCTGGGCAGGAGGATGCCCCAGACCCCACAGGGCATGTCCCTGGAGAAGAATGTGCTGATGCCCCCACTGGGATGCGATTGGTTCAAAGTCAAGGGCAGTGTCTGTTCATCTTTGCAGCCTCTGAGCAGAATGCTGTTGACTGGCACAGAAACCACTGGGGCAGAAATAGGAAGCCCTCCTGGTGCAAAGGGGAGCTGCAGGGAGACAGCATTCCAAGAAGCTGCTGCCTCCACCACCCTGACCCTCCTGGAGTTCTCCCCTCAGTAAGTATGGCTAGATATGACACCTGCCCTCCTCCAGGTGATCTGCACACCTGAAGTGGCAGGCAGAGGTTGTGTTTTGCTATAGTCCACCCTGGTGAACCTGGCTCTACCTTCCTGCCTCCTGAACTCACCAAATGGAACACAGTCCTCCCCAGGGTAAGCCCAGCGGTGGGTCTCTCAACCCACTCACCCCACAGCCGGGGCATCTGTCCCAAGTTCATGCTGCTCTCCTTCCCTGCAGGTTGACTTTGCCTGGGCCACAGTCTTAGCCTCTCACGCTCTCCAGCAAGAATCCTGACCCAGCAGGACAGGTCTAACGGAAGCCATAGCTACTGGCACACAAGCTCAGGCAAGCTACTGACACACTGCTCCTACCCGCGCTCCTGGTCACAACCCCATGGTAGCCTCCTTTTCCCCTCCTGCCCAGCAAGCTCACAGTGTCACTTGTTCCCATTTATCCTGTTCCTCAGGGTGATATTAAAATATTGGGATGCAACTGTGATGCACAAGCTAATTCTAACAGCTGCCACCAGAGCACCTAACCAGGGTCTGGAGTTCCTGCTGGTCAGGTGTTAAACCTCGGTGTCTGGATGACAGGTGGTGGCTCCAGGGGACTGTTTACCACTGGTTCAGGAATATTTACATTTTAACCCCGGGAGGGTCTGCGTAGTGGAATTCAGCCCCAGATCTCTCCCTCTTTCTTGGGAATGCAATTTGGTCCTGAACCCGGAAGCTCCTATAGTTCAGCAGGTGACTCAAAGTCCTCAGGAGGAGATGGAGGGCTGGAGATGACCCCAAACATCCCACAGAGTAGGATCTCAAGAGCACAGGCTATTGTACCTTTTCAGGAAGAGCCTCACAATACAACCCAGCCCCTGGGACCTTTCTATCCTGCTGCCAAACCTAATGGGCATTTCTCTGGGTCTGACCCTGCAGCCATCTGTAAGGCTCTGCTCCCGCCATGACCATGCTCGAGCATCAGTCCAGCAGCAGCACGAGGCTGGCAGGGGATTTATTTCCTACAACATCCCCAGGGCGCCAGAACCCTCCTCTGGCTGCCACGGCATGTGGCAGAGGCATTCTGTCACAACACAGACGTGCCGCGTCCACCTCCAGCCAGGACTCCCACTACAAGGATGTGGGAATTTGTCACAGGAGCCGCAGTGACATTGGCATGGAGAAATAGTTCCAAGGTCAAGTGTTGCTAAGAAGAAAGACTCTCAAGCTGGAAGCCTGAGAGCCTGTGGTGAGGGCATGAGACTTGGTGGCAGGAAAGGAGTTGGGTGCCATTGGGCAGAGAGTGGCAGAGGAGAGGGATCCAGGCCAGAGGGGAGGCTGAGTCCCTGATACTTCAGACTGGGGTTCTGTCTGCTCTGGTGAAGAAAGAATGGTAGAGACTGCCTCCCACACCAATGAAACCTGAGTGGCATTTAAAGGGGTGTGTGTGTGTGTGTGTGTGTGTGTGAGTGTGTGTAGGCCAGTTTGTAATGTAAATTTCATTTTCAATGACTTCTCCTGTTACCCTCATAAGATTTTAAAATTAAAAGGAATCTCCTTGGCTATGGTTAAGGGGAAGGGGTAAAATGGATCTGTGTTTGGCACAGCATCCTGCAGGTGGGGCAGAAGCAGTGGTGGCCACACAACTTGTGCTGATTTCTCCTATAGGGTGTGCTGGCGGAATGCCAGCCCACAAAGAGCACACTACATGGATCCTAGGAAGGTGACCTGCATTGGGAACAGGGTCTCTTAAGAGTGGGTAAAGATTTTGAAGGTGGGTCTGATATCCAGCAACAAGGATCCTTAAATGAGAAGAGAAAGGAAGAGAAAAACAAGAGGAGAGGGCGATTTAAAGAAGAAAAGAGGCCGGAGGAAGCCCACAGGCCTGGCAGCAGCCACCGGAAGCCAGCAAGGGCTGGGAACGACTCTCCCTTGGAACCAGTCCTGCCAACACCTTGACTGCAGACTCGCACTCAGCCTCCAGCAGTGTGAGAGAATAAATTTCTGTCGTTTTGAGCCACCCAGTTTGTGGAAATTCGTTATGGTGGCCCAGGAGACTTAGACACATTGCAATCCAGGGCTCAGGGAGTGGCATCGAATGCTGGCTCAGGCATCAGGATACAAAGGGCACCTCTGCCATTTTCTGCTGCAGTTTAGATGCTATTCCTCAATATTCGCTTCTGTACAATTGGAATACCAAGTGATGTTTGCTTCATGAGGTTGTGGACATGAAGTGGGACAGGGCTGCAGAGTGCCCAGCACACAGTAGGTATTGGATGGAGTTCCAGTTGTTATCAAGAGCTCTGATCAGAAGTCAGCTGGGCACCTCAGTTATTGAGAGGCAAGGGCAAAGTCACTTTTGAAGCAGGCATTCCAGAAAGAAATGGCGGCTCCTCCTCCAGAAGTGGGGATAGAGGGCAGGAAGGAAAACTAAGGCAGTGTGTCCAATGGCCATGTTTGAAAGGAAAGATGGGAGGAGATAAAAGGCGTGGGAAAGGCCTGGGGGAGGACTGCGTTAAACAGTAGGCATTGCTACTTTGGAGAGTGAATGGGAACTGCTGCTCTGCATCTGGGAGGAGGGAGAGATGAAACTAGCATTTGGAGAACAGAAGAGAGGCTATGAGGAGGTGGACACGCCCCCTCTGCTGCCCACAGAAAATGCTTTGCGGAGGGAGTGGAAAGGAGGGGGGGGGGGCAGCTTCCCAGCCAGGATGCCTCCAGGTAACAGAAGGAGCGCCAGCCCATCTCCAGGACCAGCAAGGTCAATAGGTTACAGAAAATTTCTGGGCAGTGGCTCAGCATGAAGTATAGCCTGTGAAGTAGGATCAGCATAAATTTAAGGACAGACAAGCAGGGATATGATGCTTCTCCATCCCATCTCATCAGGATGCAGCGAGTCCTCGAGATGAGATTTCCAGAGTCAAGAGGCACAGCATGTTCCGGAGGAAAGAACAGCTTGGGCAAAGGTCGGGTGCACCATGAATGGGGTTATGGGAAGAGAAGGGCAGATGTGGGCAGGGCACAGCTGGAAGAGTCAGGGAAGAAAGGCTCAAGAGTGAGCACACAGGGGTCACTTAGGCAACTCTGCATGGAGGGAACAGGTGGGAGGAGACAGGAGACAAGAGAACTTCTGAAGCACAAAACCCTGGAGACAGGAAGAGCCAGGAGGCAGGGCAGGATGCCGGTGGGTACAAGTACCCAGTGGGCAGCAGATTAGACAGGAGCTGCTGTGTTAAGGGGCTGGGGCTGGAAATGAGAGCCAAGAAAGAGCCTAAGGTCCCAGATCTCAGCCCAAGAGGCTTGGAGGGGGAGCAGCCGCAGAGACAAGGAGCCCTTGGGGAAGCAGGAGGGAGGGAGGTGCTTTGAGTTCAGTTTGGACATCCTGATGACCTCCAAGGGACCTTCTATCACGAAAATCACAGTTAAGGTTAGCTCCTCCCTTGTGGCTTAGAAGGTGGCCTGGACCCAGCAGCAGCAGCAGCAGCAGCAGTTGTCCCTGAGCGCTGCTTAGAAATGGGGTTTCTTTTAAAGAAAGGAGAACCACTCTCTTTCCCCCACCTCAGGTGCAGCTGGAAATTAGCCCCATGCACCTGACTAGAATATTTCCCATAGCCTCAGGCACTGTGGACGTGGGTAGGCTGGCCGGTCATCTGCGCTCGCTGTTCACACCCTGGAGGGGTGCTCTCCCCTGGCTTTGCTCTCCCCTGGCCTTGCTCTCCCAGCAAGGTCACCACCCTCCAGACGGCTCCAACATCAGTGCTGCTCCCAGCTTATTGCTGGCCACACAGTGCTTCAGAACCACAACTCCAAGGGAAGGGAAGAAAAGTGCTGCTGTTCTGGGTCCTGGAATAGCTTCAGCAAACAGCCTGGGTAATAGACTGCCCGCCATGAACTGAACATGTCCTTTATTCAGCTCCCACGGGATTTTCCTTGAAAGTTTAAATGAGTATCCAGACTTAAGAATTAAGAGGTTTTTGCCGGCATGGTGGTGCATGCCTGTAATCCAAGGGACTTGGGAGGCAGAGTCAGGAGGATCGCGAGTTCAAAGCCAGCCTCAGCAACTTAGCGAGGCCCTAAGCAACTCAGTGAGACCCTGTCTCTAAATAAAATACAAAATAGGGCTGAGGATGTGGCTCAGTGGCCAAGTGTCCCTGAGTTCAATCCCTGGTTCAAAAAAAAAAAAAAAAAAAGAATTGGAGGTGTATTCCAGTGCAGTCACAGAAGACAGAAGCAGGGGGATGCTGGGACTTCGGGTTTGCCCACCTTGCCCACAACCTCCCTCATTCTCCCCACCTGCCTGGCCCCCTAGGCCGGACATGCAAAGCCCAGGTGGCACTGAAGTGTGCGGGTGTTCCTGCCCTCCCTCCCTGCAGGCCCCCGTGCTGAATGGCACCTTTGACCTGCTCTGTAGACTCCCCACCTGGGGGGTTCCTGGCCCTCCCTCCCTGTGCCCAACACTTGGCCAGGCCACAGCCTTAGTTTTACAGACAAAAAGACTGAAGTGGAAATGAAGTGGGCCATGACCGCAGAGCCATGTGCTGGAATGGTGTAAGGCTTCTGCCAGATCAAATGAACCTTAGAGTCTCAGTACTACCACTTCCCAGCTGTGTGGTCTTAGATTTCTAAACATCTAAGACACGATTTCTTCAAAAGGGAAATATTAAATCTGTCTACCTCAGGGAGTTGTTATAAGACTCAAATGAGATAATGCAAAGTAAATGTGTAGCTCAACTCTACATTTACAACTATACATCACAATTACAATAACCCATGAGTGCTTAGAGCTCAGAGAACTGTGACCAAGGTCACAGTTATTACACTAGAGAGCTGGTATTAGACACTGAACTATCCATGTTCTCTGATTTGCTTTCTAAGTCACACTATTTTCCATCCTCTTGTTAGAAAGCTTTAAAGCTTTGACCCAATTAAAAAAACTACTTACAAGGCACCTACTATGTGAAAGACCTTATGGACTTAGTTGAACCTTAAAAGAATTATTTGAAATCTTACTTGCCAGTAAGAAGTATCTTATCTTCATTATTTCCTTCCTTCTACTTACTTTGACTCCTAGTTTTCTATCTGTTTAAGGTGAAAACAAATCATTGACTTCATATCTTTCTTCAAATATAAATATTTAAATGATAAATTTCTATCGCTTTAGCTGCATACCATAAATTTGTTATACTTTCATTTTTATTCATTTGAAAATATTTTCTAATTTCCCTATGGCTTCTTCTGTGATTCATGGTTATGTATCTTTGAATCTGCAAATATTTGAGAACTTTCCAGATATACTTTTGTTTGTAGTTTCTAAGTTGGTTCTATTATGATCAAAGAACATACCCTATAGTTTCAATCCTTTGAAACTTATTAAGCCTTATGGCCCAATATGTGTTTTGTCTTGGTGAATTTTCTATGTGTACTTGAAAGGAATATGTATTATGATATTTTGGGGTTGAGTGTTCCATAAATGTCAATCTAATCAGTTGGTAGACAATGACATTCAAATATTCTATATTCTTAATTAATCTTTTTGTCAACTTGTTCTGTGAACCAGTGACAGAGGAGGGTTAAGATCTCCAACTACACTTCTGACTCTATTTGTATATTCAGTTTTATCAGTTTTGCATAATATGTTTTGAACTTGTTATTAGATACTTACACACTTGACATGTCTTCCTAATGAACTGACTCATTAGTCTATTTACTATGATCACTTCAGCTTTCTTTCTTTTCTTTGTTCTTTAGTTGTAGTTTTTACTTGTTTGTTTTTATAATTACAATGTAAAACATCTCTGAAAGATGACTTAAGTCCAAGTTGAAACAGAAAAAGTCTCAATGCATTTGCTAACCTACTATTAGTATTTGTATGTAAACGTATTTCTCAGCCCTTCCTTTTAACTTATCTTCCTTATTTTTTTGGACAGCATGTACCTGAGTTTTACGTTTTTAAGCACTCTGATAATCTATGCCTTTTAATCAGAATATTTAGACCATTACATTTAATGTAATTGTTGATATGATTGGATTTAATCTATCATCTTGCTTTTCTTTTCTGTCCTTTTTTTCCTGCCTGCTTTTGAATTGAGAATTTTTAGGATTTCCTTTTGCCTCCTCTTTTTAAAAGGAGTTTCTCTAAGATTTAACATATGCCCACCCAAATTTATACCACCTCAAGTAAAACCTCAGTACTGCGTATTCTCACCCCCATCCCATTTGTTATGTTTGTTATAGTTGTTTTATTTGTGTGTGTGTTGTTGTTTCTCCTGTGTGTTATACAACCCACAATACATAATTTTCATTTAAATAAAAGCTCTGTTAAAATGGATCATAGATGTCTAAGGGAAAACAAGAGAAAAAAGTTGCCATCTTGAAAAGGACAAAGATATCTTTTTTGACAGAGCACAAAGAGCACTGACCATAAAAGATGAAAACTAAAAAACTACACTTTATCAAAATTTAAAACTTCTATTCTTGGAGAGACACTGTTAAGAAAATGGAAAGCTAAATGACAGACTGGGAGAAAGTATTTGCAGAAACAATCTGTGATAAAAGACACAATATATAAGAAGAGAAAAAACACTATTTAAAGTGGGCAAAATTGAAAACACACACACACACACACACACGTACACACAGCGGCCAATAGGCATGCAAAAAGAGGCTCAATATCATCAGGTATCTGGGAAGACAAATTAAAACCACAGTGATGTACCAACACCTGCCCACAAAGAGAGCTAAAGCTTAAAAATATCACCAGCCCCCGTGTTGCTGAAGATGTGGAGCCGCTAGAATTCTTAGCCATTGATAGCAGGAATGTCAGTGGTGCAAATAGTTTGCAAACTGTTAAAAAGTCAAACTTATACTTAACCTATAAACCACCAATTCTACTCTAACCCAAAGAAATGAAAAAAAATCAATAAAAGTCTTAAAAACAAATGTTCATAGCAGCTTCATCACCCAAAACTAGAAGCTTCTAATGTCCACAAACAGATGAATGAAAAATCGTGATATATTCATGCAGTGGAATTCCCTCAACCCTAAAAAGTTACAGCAGTAAAAGAACTGAGGAGGCTTACAACCAGAGATTATGCTTATAGACTCTTGAGCACAATAAATCTAACATAAAAAATGCATGCCATTAATTGCATTGATATGAAATTTTAGCAGCAGCAAAACTTATCATTGATAGAAATGGGATCAGTTGTTGCCTGAGGAATAGGGATGAAATCTGAAGGCATCTAAGTGACTTTCTGGGGAGATGAACATGTTCTGTATTGGGGTGGCAGTTAAACAGATGTCTACATTTGTCAAAACTCATAAAACTGTGCACTATTTAATCTGTGCATTTTACTGATGTAAACCATAGTTCAATAAAGTTGATTTAATAAATTCTCCTCCCACTGGAAGAGCCTCCAGCAAGATTATAGCTGCCAAATGAGTCGTGCTGGAAAGGCAGACAGTAGTCACCTCTGCCAGCCCCTTCCAGCAAGCAGCTAGCAGGCCATGGGGTGTATTGGACAGGGCAGCGTTGCCAAAGGCATGGAGGGCTGACAAATGCTTGGGGTCAGAGGAGGTACTAGGAGAAACTGAGCAAGTACACAGGAACACCCCAGTTCTCCTTGACATTTCCACAGGGGTGGTGTGGAGGGCTCAGGACGGCCTGGAGCATACAGGGGTCTCTACTGTTATGGGGATGAGAGAGCTTAAGTGGATCCAGCAATTTCTTTAGCTACAAAGTTGAGACTGTGCTGTTGTTATTGCTGGTTGGCGGTATGGGGTGTGTGTGTGTGCGTGTGCGTGTGTGCGTGCGCATTTTCAACAGCTCCTTGAGAAGAAAACACTGGTCAGGAGTCAGTGCTTGCACAGAGGCTTCCTGGCCAGGTAACTTGAGTCTGTTTCTTCTCCAAGAGTGTAGGTTCAGAAAACTTCTTGGTATTTTGGTGACTTCTTCAGCGAAGAGCCTAGTACATAGCCAAAGCACCTGGGGACCCTTATGAGACTTATTAAATCAAAATTCTAAAGTCAGTTACTAGCACCAAATTCATTGCTGCAAGTTCTATCTTAGTAAGTCTTCCAGGATGGAATGCAAAACACAAAGCACAATTCTGGGGTCTGCTCTGTCCTCTGGTAGTTTCAGGCTCAGGGAAGATCCACCTACAGATGACATTACCTGAGTCTCAATCCTGGCTTTGGTGCAGTTGTCACTCCCCACACACAGGGAAAACTTGGCAAGCTCCCTTCATGTGAAGATGCAGTGACACTCTTCAACCAGCCCAAGAATTGCAATTGCAGCCCAGACTTGGAGCCAGACTTTTACCTCCCTTAGGAGATCAAATTCCAGGCTGGGCACGGTGGCACATACCTGTAATCCCAGCAGCTTGGGAGGCTGAGGCAGGAGGATCTTGAGTTCAAAGCCAGCCTCAGCAATGGCAAGGCACTAAACAACTCAGTGAGATCCTGTTGCTAAATTATACACAAAATAGGGCTGGGGATGTGGCTCAGTGGTTGAGTGCCCTCAAGTTCAATCCCCGGTACCCCTACCCCTGCCAAAAAAAAGAGACTGAATTCCAGCAGATGAGACTGAAACTGCAAACAAGAAGTCACTGTGCCATTCCATTTGGCTCTAATCAATATCTATTATTTTTATGGCGTGGTGGCATTTCCTTTTCTCAGACTTGGTTTCATCCTTTGGGCAAACTTCTCTTTTTTTCTCCACAGCTTCCAACTTCCTGCTCCAGTTTATGCAAAACAAACCACGACACTCTGTGACCTAACTATTTGATTAGAAAGCAGCTCCAGGGACAAACACGAGCTGCTCAGAAACCACGCAGCCAGGCCAGGCTCCCAGCACACACAGTGCAACCAGCTGACAGTTGGGATGGGCTGGAGCTGAACTTCAAGGCCAGGCAGGTGGGCAGAGAGGAGGGGGGTGTTTTCTGGACTGGGGGGTGGGGAAAGAACACAGCTAAGAAAAGCAGTGGAGCTGGTGTTGAGGGTGTCAGCTGGTGGAGGCAAGAGGGTTTGAAACCCCTGCTGCCAACAGCATCCCTGCTGCCTTTCCTTCTGCAGAGAGGCACCATCGCTCCTGTGCATCAGGCTAAGGGCTGAGGACCCTTCATGGAAATACACTGTCCGGGCTGGTTAGTTAGATCAAGATTAGCATCTGTTGCCATTTCTCAGAAGAAGGAGATAGGGTGGGTGTGGATTAGGAGCCACCATTAACCCAGCTATCCCACTCCTCCGTTTCTATCCAAAGGTCTTAAGATCAACATCCTACAGTGATGCAGCCACATCCATGTTTATAGCAGCTCAATTCACAATAGCTAAGCTATGGAACCAACCTAGGTGCCCTTCAACAGATGAATGGATAAAGAAAATGTGGTATATATACAGGATGAAATATTACTCAGCCTTAAAGAAGAATGAAATTATGGCATTTGCCAGTAAATAGATGGAGCAGGAGAGTATCATGCTAAGTGAAGTAGGAAATCCCAAAAAACCAAAGGCCAAATGTCTTCTCTGATAAGCAGATGCTGATCCATAATGGGGGCGGGTAAAGAAAAATGAAGGAACTTTTGATTGTGCAGGGGAATGAGGGGAGGGGAGGGGGTGAGGGGGTGGGAAAAACAGTGGAATGAGATGGACATTATTACCCTATATACATGTATGACTACACTACCATTGTGACTCTACACTGTGTACAGCCAGAGGAATGAGAAGTTGTGTTCCATTTGTGTACAATGTGTCAAATACATTCTACTGCCATGTATAGCTAATTAGAACAAAATAATAAATTTTTAAAAATGGGCATGGGGAAGAAGGTTTTTGGCTAGACTTTTAGGGGTACCAGTGTGGGGTCCTGGATGGAGAAGATCAGGACATGCCCAATCTATGGGTCTGTGCTGCTGTCCCTCACAGGGTTCGTTTTCCCCTGACACCCCCATGAATTGCAATCTCTTCCTCGCCCTGCCCTCCAGGTCTCATTTACCATTCCACTGTGTACTGTGAGGAAGTGCTGGCAGCAGAAACTAGGCAACAGATGCATCCAGAAACCGGGAAACTAAGAACTGCCATTTCTAGCCATGACAAAGTAACTGGTATCAGACTTATTTGTTCACCATAAACTACTGAAGAAACAGACAGACTGTATGGAACAACTGTTTTCAGACACTGGAGCAGAGGAATAAAACCATGATTCCTGGGAGAGGAGATAATAACAAGGTCAGCTGCATAACCACCCAACTCTCTGCCTGGAAGCCCTTCTTTGACCCCAGTGAGAGGGAAGGGATCCCAAGCAGAACAGAGCCGCCCTGGGGAACTGAGGAGACAGAGACCATAGTTGAGAGAAACTGAGGCAGCTCTGCAGGGTAGAGGATTGGAGAGGAGGGAGCTCTGCAAAGAGCTCCACAAATCTGTGTAGGTACTACTTTCAGACTCTGGCTAAATACTAAGCTCTGCATTTGCAGAGTAAAAAATCCAAAGGTCTAGAAAAGAACAGCCAAATTGGAACTGGGAACTACGCAATTTCTGGAGTTCATGCAGGGCTGAGTGAAGAGACCACATTAAATAGCTAGAGCATTTAGGAGACTTTGGGAGAGTCATGGCATTGTGGTAGGACCAAATCAGACCTAAAAGAAAGGCTACTTTAGGACCACTCTAATACAGCTTCAAAACAAGCTCAAAAAATCAATAACAATAATTTAACTGCCAGCCAAAGCAAAGTCCAATTTAAAGGAAACCAACAAAATTCAGATGCTCCAAAAAGTGAAATGTACAGTGTCCAGCACACAATTAAAAATTACTCTAATACCAAGATACAGTGACCTATAATCATGAGGAAAAACCGTGCCAAAGAAACAGAGACCAAGAACCTAAATCCCTAGGTATATTTTTGTCTTATTCAAATCCCTTTTCTCATGATTAGCAATTAATTTTACCCCTGTCAGACTGTGAATATGAAGTCCCTCATGTTTATTTCCCACTTGATGTTCTTGACACCTAATTAACTAAACATTACAAAAACTCCTCAGATGTCAGATGACAGCCTCTGCCTTGGAAAGGCCAAGAACTTGAACTTGCTTGGATGAGATGAAGAAAAGCTGCTCACCAGGACACAGGAGAATAATAAATACTCAATGAATTCCTTCCAGAGTGTTGAATGTCCATTTCCTCTTTAGCCTCTCTAGGCTTCGTAGAAGTGTCTCCATTCCCACTTCCCCACCATACACCCATAGCAGTTTCAAAGCCAAAGAATGAGAACTCTACATAGCAAATATTGACAAGAACCCAAAAGATGAAAGCAGGGAAATGTACTTGAACTCTATTTGGACAGTATATTGGTTTTCTCTGTTATTGCTGGGGAATTATGCCAAATCATTTCCTGTTCTTCAATAAGCAAATTAGAAAGTATCCCAATATTCATTAATAGCTATGATTTTATGAATAGCTGTATAGCAAGCCTCTACAACATAGCAGTCCCCATGTCCACGGACTAGAACTTGACAAGAACAGGTACAAGTTGTGTGTTTGGCAGGGGGGCTTTTTCCATCAGAACTTGTTGGTGGTAGTTTGGGAATGTGTACTTTGCTTAGCTTCATTAAAAAAAAGTCATTCATATGTAAGCCTATATCCACTGCCTAGACACATACACACACACACACACACACACACACACACACACACCCCGCTCTTTACATGCAGATTTGGGTGCTAGGAAGTCTCTAACCACAAAAAAGATCCTCATTCACTCTCAGAATATTCTGAGACTCATTGAATTGCAGGACTCTGCAATCACTCTGAATGTTATTATGTTGAACGTCCTGGAGTTTAACTAGTTTCTACTACTTCTTACTCATGTCATTGCGTGGGTGGCAGTGTTCTGGCTAACAATGACTATGCACAATTTGGGACTGAGCAACTTTTCTAACCATCTCACTAGATTCTGAGAGTTTTCCAGAGCAGCAGCACAAGGCTGCTATAGATGCTAATTAGAAGGGCAGCTCAAGTTATTTCCTAGATAATGAGGAGAAATGCCGGTGATTTAACTTCTACCCATTATTGTTCCCTGTGGGGTTTTGGAAGGAAGTAATTGCCTCCTCTGCTGCAAAGCATGAACTTGGTACATGTTTTGTTGTGGCTGCCTTAGTGATTTCCCTCCTCTGAACCCTCCATAAGTCCAAGACCAATTTGTTCCCAAATGACTTGAACTTCTTTCAGGTATTCTAAGAGATCACCACCCAGTCTCCATGAGTCAAAGGTGACACACGTGATCTGAGTAGTTAGCCAGCCCAACATTCTCCCCAGTGTCTGACTTCCTTTGTCAACATGCCTTCTGTGTGCTGGGTCACTGATAGCATGTCTCTAGATAGGAAACTCACTGTTTCCCTGGAAGCCCATTTTCCCATTAAGAAGGTTCTTAACATTGAGCTGAAGTCCCTCTCCTACTTACCGATTCTGAGACTCCTGTCTGCTAGACAAAAAAACCAGTCTGCTCAGGTTTCCAGGTCGTAGCTCTTGACATACATGCCCCTGCTCCAAAGCCTGGGCCTCGTCCTGGAGCTCTGTCACTCTTCTTGGCCCAGTGGTACTGCCATGCATTTTGATCTTCTTTTTCTCTCCCCTTCTTTCCTCTTTTTGAGGGTCTGTTTGATTGTTTCCCTCTCTTGCTTTTTATTAAGAACATATTTGGAAATATTGTTTAAAAATACCAATACATACCTTCACGTTCCCCATGGTCTCCTTGGAAATCCTTGATTTCAATCTGCTCCTAGAAGGGTTAGTTTTTGCTCCATAAAAATAGAATCTTGGGTCCTATTTACCTAAAGCATGTAGTAACAAGTGTCTTTGGGGTCTTATCTTTTTCAGAATGTTAAGAACTATATTCTGAAGCTGATGCTGACATTCCATTACAGGATACCTGAGCTTACTTCTGGACACAAAGTAGAGCCGAACTACATGGCAAGTATTTTGTCCAATTCAGTTGGCAAACTTTTTGGTCTAATGTAGTGGCTGATGGAAGAAATAGTATTTCATCAGCAGGAAGTTTTCTGGTAAGTGTCTCAAGCCAGCCCATCATCATGCTCCAGGTGGATGTGGCCTTGGAGTGCACATCAGGCTGAGGGGCCTCTGCTGCCAACCTGTGCTGCTTCTTTTTCCATAAACAGAAACTGGGATCCTAAGACCAATCCATCTGTCTACAAGTGGCTATGTTGTCCAGGAGAGGAGGTAACTGCTACACTCTTCATGAAAAACTGACATTGTAAAGATAATTTACAAATGGTATTTCAAATGTTTCATTACTGCGTGTGTCATTGATGGTGCATTAGCCTACTTTTTCTTCTGGTTTCTATGGAAAGCAAACCACAAAGACGACATTTTTCCCTCAGATCACATTCAAGTAAGGGTGGATTTAAATGTATATTTATATAACTGATATTTGGAGAAACTGGATGGCCACATCCCTACATTTTCCAAAATGACATAATGGCATCAATGACAGGGTAAAATTGTGGCTCAGAGCCATCAAACAAATTGCAGTTGTGGCCCAGCTGCGTGTACATGAGCTCTCAGGCAGCTGAAGGCAGACCCTGAATGTGCACCGGCTCGGCTAGGTGCTTGGCATTCCGCCTGCCTCACCAAGACAGGAAAACAGTGCCGAAAACCGTGGAGTTCCACTTTACAGGTTCCCAAACATGAGCCGGAAGAAGGGAGGGCACCAGCTGGCTTGAGGGCTAAGCGAGCAAAGGGACAAACCAGGAGCAGCGAGGCTGGCGTGAGAGGGCCCGCTTAGGCAGACTCCACTGCGGAGGAGGAAAGGGGCACCGCCGGAGTCAGGACTGGGCTCACTGCAGCGTCCTCTGGTTCAGACACATGGGATCCAAGATCAGGCTAAACTGTGTTTTGAGTGAAGAGACCACATTAAAATCTGACTGAACTGTGCTGAAGACAAAGGAAAGCACTGGTTCAGGGAGCTGAAAAGCCAAGGTCGGGCTGGTTTCTGGCACTGCTGGATGGCATCAGTTCACGCCTTGTTTTGGCTCGGAGTCCCCCTGTGTGGGCTCCAAGCATAAGCACCTCCTCTGCTGGGAAGATGGCCTCAGCTTTCCCGCGCGTTCCAGTTCCACTCCACGACAACCGCAGCCAAAAGACAGCTTCTCTTTCCAATAAGAAGTTCAGGAACGGAGTCTCCGCAGCTCTGATTGGTCTGTTACTGGCCACATGTTCATGCCTTAACCAATCATTGAGGTCAGAGAGGGGGTGATTCCTGATTGGCCAGGCTCGATCACATGCTCATCTCTGCAGCTGAGGCGGGGTCAGCTCCACGTTTACCATTGGACCGAGGGATGGATGGGGCGTTCCTTAGGAAGATTGAACTGTCAATGGGGAAAGTGCAGGGCGGCAAAGACAGGTGACCCCCTCACGCTGAATGATGGAAGGGAGCAGACAGCATTTACCCGGCCAGGGACTCCTAACTATAACACTGGCCGGTGGCTTCCTTTGCCACCACTCTAAATGAGCCCATAAGTCGTTCTGCAGCTCTTGCAGACACATTCTGAACAGCCATTTAGAGGAAGGATGAGATTATCAAGTTCAATTAGAAGTGAATTAGTCCTCCTCCGCAGTCAGTCAGATGTTTTGAGGGACTGATGATATTTAAGGCATGGTGTATAGTTTTGGCCTTTATTTTTGACAGTTTATAACTTTTTGTGTTGACTGACTCTCAATAGTGAAATCACTGTTGGGATGTGTTACTCACGAGGTGAGTTTCCAGTGAACTTGTACCGTCCGAGATATTTCTCTGTTATTTTTGGTTTTCTTGGAAGTATCGTGGTTCAGCATTTCCATGTTTGTTAATTATGTTGTGCCTTCCTCCAGAGTTCTAACTTGGAGAGGGTTGGGAGAGAGCCGATGGGAGTGCTGTAGTTGGGGAATTCATTTAAAAGACCATGAAAGGGCAGTGTCTTCTCTCCAAAGTCCCTTCCGACTGACTCACATCAAGTCTCTCTCTGAGCAGAAGTTCCTGTGAGGTAAGACCCCACCATATGGCAGTTTCAGCCGATGGAAGAATTTGGGACAATGTTTTCAAAACAAAGAGGTCTTGTGACTCCCAAGTGGCAGAGAGGGGCAAGTGGAAAAGACCAGGTCTGGACTATTGGGCATAAGCCTGGCCAGCATTGCCAAAAGTGCCAGTTTAACCTCCAAACCCTGCTCATGACCACGTGCTCCAATCCTAAGCCAGCTTTCCACTCCTAAAAGACTACAGATACAAGGAGGTCAGTTAATGAAGGAGAAAGGACATGACATCTTTTCCCATGGGTACTCTTACAACTGGGCAGATTCCCAAGCTCCCACACTCATTGTCTCCCGAGTCTTACAGCCACCCTGAGAGTTAGTAGGGCGGCACTGTTGTCATTTTACGGATGACAAGATGAAGCTTGCCCAGGATCACACAGCTCCCTTGGACCCACTACCCAGAAGTGCTTGTAGAGTCTCTCTCAAAGGGATTTTAAAAATTGAAGGTGTGCCCTGCAGATCCTGGTCAGTCAAGGTTGCCTGCACTTTAGAATGGTTCCCACCTCTGCCCTCCCACCATTTCACTCAGCTCTCAAACTCTAGGCCTTCTGGAAGCCACCATCCCTCGTCCTTCCCAAGGAGTCAAAAGGTAAGGTAGCCACAAGGTACTGCAATATGGCCAACCCCACAGGGACCCAGTGTTAATGCCAGTGAGAGATTCTCTTGAGACACCAGCGTCCTCTGGGAAATTCTTCTCTGGGAGTCAGATGAGCCAGCTTCTTTATTTCAATGTCTTTTCTACTTTTTTTCGTGCACTTGTCATGTCAGTCATTTGCTTTGGGGGTGAGCTATGTTCTCTGTTGGAGGGCCGAGTGTCCCCAGATATGAAGATGTGTTTGTGAACTGCACCAAGAATGTCACAGCATACACAACCCAAACTCTGCTCTGTATTCTTCTGGACACAGGACTCAGATTGTTGATTGGTTTCCTGTGAATACCAGCTCTTTCTCTTTAAAGTGTTAAGCAACTGTAGTCCAATTTCTAATCATGGCTTTTCCTCACTGCTAGTCAAAGGTAGAAAAGTGAAAAGACTAAGGCCATATGAGAGACCCATGCCCATGGGTATTAGAGGAGAGAACTTCAGGAGAACTTCCTGGAAGGTGCTATGGTTTGGGTGTGTGCTGGGCGTCTTGCATCGTGACCGATGGCCAGGTCTGCAGGCTGATACTGTTGGAATGTGGAAGACCCTTTGGGAAGTGGGGTCTTCTTGGAGGTTCTTGGGTCACTGGGGATGTGCCCTCAGGGTGGTGTGTGCAGGACTCCTTGGTAGTTCTCGCAGGAGTGTTGCTGTATAAGAGCCTGATTTGACCCCACCCAATTTTCTGTGCTTCTAGATAAAACATGATGACCTGATCTGACCCATATCTCCACCGTGATGTGATGTGATGTGGCTCAGAGCAGGCCCTCACCAGGACTGGCTGATGGGGTCACCATGCCCTTGATCCTCCAACACTGTGAACTCAGTAAGTCTTTCCTCTTTATAAGTCAGTCACCTGAGATAACTTTAAGTAACTTGAATATGACTAATCCTGTGGGTGATCACTAAGAGTTCCTTCCTCCAGGATTAGTCAGTAAGAAACAGTAATAAGGAGCCGATGTGTCCCAAGTGCTGCCGGGAGCTAGGTGTGGGCACTGATTCATTGAATCTTCATAGCAATCCTGAGGTGCATGCTGCCATTTCACAGATGAACAAACTGAGGATGAGAGGACCTCGGTGGCTTGCCCAAGGCCCATGGTACAGCTTGCATGTAAATCCGTGAGCACAAATCCGTTTGATTATAGAGTTCAGTGACCCTACAGCTGCCACTTATCCACTGGGCTGGTGCACCCCTCAATCTTTTAAGGTTGGAACCCCAGAGATCCCCTTCCATTCATGGAAGCTATTGAAATTTTCTGTCCCCTTCTCATTCTGAGCCTGGAGCACAAGCTCACCTTCACCAACATCCCTCCATGCCCAAACCAGAGCCTGACATGGAACTTGGGCTGCTTCTGCTCCTTCTGTCCCCCAAGGCCCTCCCTGTCCCCCTGGAACACCCAGTATCATCCCCTTCATAGCCTCAGGCCATCGAGACAAGCAGGTCCTACTGGCAGGGCTTCCACTCAGCCCTGGCTGTGAGAGACCCAGAGAACAGACAATGAAATCTTTTGTGCCTTTTGAACCTCCTACAACAGCAAAGTCAGAACCCAACTCCTCTCAATAAATTCCTCTGCCCTCGGATCAGCGGACGAGTGTTCAGCACGATTTACCCATCTTTTAGCTGGGGGCATGAGTATGAAGATAATTATAAAGATTTCAAAGTCTTTCTTATTGAAATGACAAAGTTTGAGAAGTTCTTTCCTCTGTCCAAGATAATGAGGTAGCATTTACACACTTCAAGGGGTTTTTCTCTCCACAGTGTTCTTTGTTCCACAAAGGAGCTCATCTTACAGTGTGGAGGAGGCTGATGGAGTTCTTGGGCAGCCTGCCAAACCCTCCCCCATCAGCACCCAGGCCCCGTGGCTCAGCAGGGAGGCACTCACAGAGACAGGGACACCGAGACACAGGCAGGCTGGCTGGTGGGAGAGAAATGAGCCCAGAAGTCTCAGACCATGGCGAAGTAGAGACCCAGAGAAGACACGCCAAAATATGGAGAGACAGAGACAGGGTTGGATGTACCAGGGCCCAAGTGTCAATTGAATGTCCAAACCTGCTGCAAAATTAACTAATTTTGAAATCAATCAGTGACTATGTCATTGAGGCCTCTTGGGGAGAGAGATCTCACTGAATGGGCTGTTCCATTGCTAACCTGCTTTGCGGTACCTGGCCACCTCAAGTAATGTATTTTTTTTTTTTAATCTGATACAATCTTCATACATTCCTTCCAGACTCCTGGTGTTTTGAATTTTTCTCTCATAGCCTTTCAGGTTTCAGGTTAGAAGCTGACACTCAGGCCAATGCCCCTGGGTTTCTAGGTGTTTTAACCAAGGGGCCTGCAGTGCTACGGGTACCATTGATAGCTTCTTGGGATGGCTTTGTAAGTCAATTGGAATCAACTTTAGCATAGGAGGTTGGATTGGGGTGTGGGATGCCCCAGCCTTCGGCTAAGAACAGAAGGCCTGGGTTGGTTGATTTGGTGTTACTGTTGCCTGCCTCCCCGCAGCCCGAGTGGGACAGCTTTGAGGCACTCTGAGGCGAAGGAGCAGACCATGCCCTGCAAGGAGGAAAAGTACAATACTTTTCATTCCCGTTTTCTGTTTGTTGGAGAAGGCACCAAGGGAGGTTGGGCAGATGAGACTGTCAGAATCAGGAATCAGGATTTCCTTACCCTCAGCTGTCCCTAAATCTGGTGAGCCAATGTCACAGGGATAATGGCGAGAATAAAATGATGTGCTCATTCACTAATTCAGCAACAGATTTGAGGACAGGGCTGTGATGAAACAGAGGGAGGCCTGCACTCTAGAGAAAGCAGAAAGGGAAAAACTGTGTTGGCTCCCAGGGCTGCAGTCACGGAGACCCCACGCAGCTGGCGTAGGCAGCAGCAGAGTTCCCCCATGCTGTGAAGGTCCAGGTGTTAGTGGGGTGGGGCTTCCACCAGGCCGTGAGGGAGACTATGTCCCAGGCCTCTGTCCTTGGCTGGCAGACAGTGTCCACACATCGTCTCCCTTCAGGGTAAGTCTGTCCAGATCTTTTCATTTGCTAAGAGCATGGGTGACGTGGGAGGAGTGCCTGTCCCCATAACTCACACTAACATGGTAACCTCGGTAGGTATCTTCAGATAGGTCGCATTCTGAGTATTGAAATTTGGAACTTTATAAGAATCTGGAAGAGGGACACCATTCAGCCCATAAAAGTATATGAACAATATCATGGTGACACAATATCATGGTGACATGAAACTTAATGGGGAAATAAGATTCAAAAATTGCCCATGGGAGACGGAGTGTCTGTGAGGAGAGGAGCGGAGGAGTTGGCTGGGCTCTGAGGAGGCGGCACAGGAGCTGAGAACTGGAGGAGGAGGAGGAGGAGGAGTGGGCGAGGAAGACTGTTGGGCAGAGCATGCAGGAGGCAAGGAAAGGCAGGGCTCAGTGACTCTCTCAGCCCCTGGGATGCTCAGCTCCAGCTCTTGTCCTCCCCGACCCGACTTCTCCCCAAAGCCCCATCCCCCGTGACAAGCCAGGCTCTAGATGCCCATTTCCATTCCCAGCCTCCTTTTCCCCTGCACATGATGGTCTTGGAATGTGTCTTCCTGCTTCTAGAACAATCTAGTAACAAGATTCCAGCCAACTGCAAAACACAACAGAGATGAAGCAGCGGAGCAAGACTGTGTGCCTGCTTCTTAACGATCATTCACTCAACAAGCACGACGGGGCCTCTACCACTGCAGGGTTCGTCCTAGGACTGGGGACATAGGTGAGTCAAATGGGGTGACACCCCCACCCCAGGGCACATAGCATGGAGCCAATGAGGCCTCCTTGGACCTGCTTAGGAAGTGAAATGGCATCTGCAGTGACTTGCACCAGGCTGAGCCCACGCATTTGCCTTCAGCTCCTTGGGAATCTGCACTGGAATGAGGGCAAAGTCACATGCCACCCATGAAAGCAGACAGCCGAGAGGAGACCCAGCTACGGGAAGATGACTTCAGTAATGTTGGGGAGACAAAAAGTTAGAAGGACAACTTCAGTCTCTTTCTCTGCTCTGACCAGCTGCACGGGGAGTGGCTGATGGGAAGCATGGGGTTTGGCTGCAGAGTTCCACCCGAAAGGTACAGAGGTGACTCCCCAGGCCGGGAGAAGGACCAGCACGCTGAGCGCAGGCCAGCATTGTGCAGGGCTTAAGGCGCAGGCTCGGGGACACTGCTGGGTTCGCTCCCGTGCTGGGCCGCACACAGCACATGACAGGTCAAGTTTCGGTGCCTCTCTGTGGCCCAGTCTCCTCTTCTGTACACTGGGGTCAGGGCCTTTCCCAGGATGCTGCCCTGAAGGTGGCGGAGCTCTCTCAGGAGGCCCCAGGCAGCCCCAGCACAGGAAAGGCCTCGTGTGGCAGCTGCTGTCATCCTGGCTCCCTGGGCTCAGAGGGCCTTCCGGAGCCGACGGATCCTAGGGCGCTCGCCCCACACCAGCAATGGGGAGTTGTCTGCCACCTCTCTGTTAAAGTTAATAATTTTTTTCCTTCCAGAAGCTTTCAAAAAGAAAGAAGTCAAATGGGCACTGTCTTTGAGCTTCTCCTCAGACTCCCAGCTCAGGAGGTCACGGTGCCAGCGGAGAAGGAGGCACCACAAGTTCTGAGGTCACTGTGGAACTGAGTCCACAGAGGGTGAGTGACCCCAGGCCAGCACACATCACTGTCAGGGGACAGAGCCAGTTTCCTGCACCCCACTGTCTCTCAGACCCTTCACGGGACACAGACCACAACTCGGGGTCCAGCCAAGGACCAGGGTTCTGCCTGAGACACAGGCCCAGCTTCGTTGTCCCAAACCACTCCTGTGTCCTACCCCTAATCCACCCTGTCCCATGTCACCGAGCCCTCCACACCCCTGAGTCAGAGAGTGTCCCTCTGGGCATGGTGCTTGTCCACCATGATGAGACAACTGGTCAGAAGCTCAGGGAAAGCTGGTCAGGAACAGTCATGGGGCAGAGAGACCACCCTGCGAGAGTGGCAGCCAGATGTCCCATCACAGCAGCATGCAGGCGTCACCAACCTGGTTTCCAAGCTGGTCTGGACACCCAAGCCCCTGGCTTCTACCCTAAGGAGCTCTGACCCTGTTCTTGGAGCTGCTGAGCCCCCAGTCCCATGGGGACCTGATGCCCAGCCTCTCTCTGGTCTTGGCCCACAGTTGGACCCTCTGCAGTCCCTTCAGTGACTTGGGGTTCCTCTGAGAACCTGAGAAAAGAAAGCACTTGCTGGCTGAGCCCTTGTGGCCTGCAGGCCATCTCTACTTCCCCTTCTCCTCCTGGGACCTAAGTGTCCGGCATAGCCATATCCTCTGACACAGACATGGGACAGGACAAGCCAACAGCATCCCTGCAGCACAACACAGGCTTCCACAGAGCCACAGCAGCGGCTGTCACCAGGTCTGCATGCTGCAGTTTTGCTCTCACAGCTGTGTGACCTTCAGCAGGTGGCATGACTTCTCTGATCTCAAGTTTGTTCATCCATACGTTTGACAGACATCATTACCTGTGCTCAGTATCTAAGGTGCTACTCAAAATTCTGACACCACATTCTTGGGAAGAGGCCTCTGGGCTGGGATTGCCAGGGAGTGCAAAATTAATCTATCAATGATTTTAATAAAAATTGGCCAAAAGTTGAGAAAGACTCATGCATGCTCAGGTGGAACAGCCTGTGTTCCACACAGCGACAGGTCCCCTGCACGATGACAACAGAGAGCACGAGTTGAGCCCTTTCTATGTACCGAGTCCTGTACAAAGCACTTTCAACCACGCCTTCTTTATTTAAAATGCCCATCTTGTGCACAAGGACACTGAGCCTCCCAGAGGTCTGCAGCTTGCCCTGTGTTGGGAATAAGGGAAGTGAGGAGATCTCCGACACAGGTTAGCATGCAATGATCTTTTTTTAAAATATTTTTATCCTTTATTACATATGATTTTAGCTTTTTATACCGCTGCAGACAAGGCAAAAAGCCAACAGCAATGCATTCCCAGGCAAAGCAGGCAAATCCCCAACAGCAACGGCTAGGGCCAATGCGCAACAGCCAGATAACCACTCCCTGAACTGTTTCTTAATCTAACCTAGACTCAAACATTTCGAGCTCTGTCCTTTCTCAGGGCCAGAGAAATATTCTTGTTTGCAAGCAATGTTCTCTCTGTTTCTGACCTCTTGGCAGAAAATCCTATTTGCAGGCAAGTCCCACCAAGGACCACAAAGCGTCTTGTACGCAAGAACGCCTGCAGTCATAAGTTCTGATTCTCAACAGCCCTGGAGGCCTGTGAGCTGAATTTATACCTGCGCACAGCTGAGTCCACGCCTCCCTGTTACCTGGCTGGAGCTGCACACACTGCTGTGATGGGACCCTTCCTCGGGTCAGCCCCAAAGGGCAGTCCTTGCTGCGGCTGAATTTCCCCCCTCTGAGCCATCCAGCAGGGAGCCCCAGCTTCGGGGACCTTACCTGAGTTCCAGGTGCAGATGCTGGCCAGCCTGGCCAGCATGGAACCAGCTGAAGGTCAGAATGTTCTACGAAGTCAGTTTTGGTCAGTGCAGGCCCAGCTCATGTCTCCAGGGAGAGCTGTGGCAGCGCCCCACTTCCCCACAGTCTCCAGGTGTGTTCACACGCACCTACTCGAGTGTACAGGGGCAGCTGATTCCATTCCTTCTTCTGTGCTGGGGATGGAGCCCAGGGTCTCACATGTGCTGGGCAATCCTCTACCACGGAGCTACAACCAGCCCTTTTGAATTTTGATTTTATTTTGAGACAAGGCCTTGCTAAGTTGCCCAGACTGGCCTGGAACTTGCCATCCTCCTGCCTCAGCCTTCTGAGTAGCTGGGGCTGCAGGTGTGTGCCACTGCACCCTCCCCACTTCATTTTTATCAGCTGGAGGAGACCCAGCTGGAGGACATCATGCATCTGACTCCTCTTTTTCTATAAGTTGGGGCCAGTGTTCCTGAAGCCCCTGGCCTGGAGCAGCCCAGCCCCCCTAGCAGCAGGCATCCTCTGCACCTGGGCTACTCCTGGCGCTCTTTCCCCTGAGCTGTTCCACGTGGACCTCACTTTCTGCCCTCCTGGAGAGGCTCATGAACCTTGCAGTCTTTCCTTGGGGTTTTCTGACTTCCTGCTTTTCCCAGTAACTGCAGTGTGGGATGTCTCCACTGAGCCTCTCCCAGGGCTGCTGAGTTGTCCCTGCCCGCAGGAGGCCTCAGAGGAGTCAGAGGAGAAGCTGCTCTCTGCCTGCGTTCCCCCGCGGTGGCCTTCCCTCCCACGCAGCGGTGGCTGCGCAGCCTCTCAAAGATCTCAATTCTTATAAACGCCTACCCCGTGGGCTTCGCGATGATATCATTTCACCCTCCCTAGCGAGCACCTGGGCTCCTGCGAGGGTGAATTACACCCCGCCCGCCGGGGCAGCACAGGTGGCCGAGCGTCATCCCAGTTAGGGCTTCGGGACTCGATGGCGTCAGTGCTGATGCAGAAATGCTCCTGGCTTGGGTTAGGGTGGCTCTTCACTCTTTAGGGGTGCTGAAGCTCAATGTTTACATGCTCCGCCCCAAGTTCATGTGCGAAACTCCTAACCCTCTAGGTGACAGTATTAGGAGGTGTGGCTTTTGGGAGGGGGCTGCCAGGAGGGTGGAGCCCTCATGAATGGGATTAGTGCCCCTAGCAATGGGGCTGTGGAGGGTCCCTGGCTCCCTCCAGCCCCGGAACTTGGTGAAAAGAGCAGTCTCGGGACCATGGTGCAAGTCCTAGCAGATGGCAGACCTGCTGGCACTTGGATGTGGGACTTCAGCCTCCAGAACTCTGAGGCGTAAATGTCCATTGTGTACAAACCGCCCAGCCTGTGGTGCTCTCTTCCAGCAGCCAGAATGGACTCGCACCAGGGAGCCCCGGCCTCAGGATTTCTGCAGTGATCGACACTGTCATGGCCCAATATTTTAACATTCTTGATTAAAACAAACAAACAAAACAAAAAGCCCTGTCCAGTAGCATCCTGCAAGGCTGGTGTCATCCCATTTTACAGAAGCAGACATGAGGCTCGTGGGAGTGTTGTTCACAGTTAAGAGGCAGAGCTGTTAGCAGGGTGGCCTGGCCCCATTTGGAGGTGCCTGGAGGAAAGACAGGGGCCTGATTCAGGGTCAGTTTCATTACTGCAGGACTTCTCAGAGCTTCTACTATGTCATTGGGTTTTGAATCTCTAAGAGGGGAGTTTAGAACAAGTGTTAATTACACTTGGATTTGCAAAGCTAGACCAGTTCTGTGCAACTCCACTGGTATTAAGCCATCTCTTCTTTTCCTCTCCCCCCACAAAAACTGCCCCTGGAATGCCAGTTCCCGGCTTCCTTGCCTCCCCAGACAGCAGACTGCACTGAATTGTTCCTCCTCATTGAGACTGAACTTTTTGTGCAAGGATTGCTGAGCTCACAGGTGACCAAAACCATTTTCCAATATGTTCACTGCTCTGTTTAACAAAATCCGCATTTGCTAGCTCCGAGCTGCAGATGCCATGAGATGTGTCCGGCTAAGTCCAAAGACATGAACGTGAACACATGGGGGAAAAGCACTCCCCGAAGGCGCTTTGTCATTAAGACCGGGGCACGTTTGGGCTGGGGTGTAGCTAGTGGTAGAATGCTTGCCTAGCGTGAGGAGGCCCTGGGCTTGGCGCCAGCACGACAGCAGAAAAGAGGAGAAATTTTTATACCGAAATTAACATTTCACTTTTTAAAACTTAATAAAATGCTGTTTTTGCTTGTTTCAAACTGGAGAACAAGATCAAAGTCCCATGTCAGGCCTTCCTCATGTATCTGTGGGGTGTTTTGATTTGGGTGTGCGCCAGAGTTTGGAATTGGTGAGACCTGGGGCACTGCCATCGAGGTGACAGCCTGCCAGGAATTCTCTGAAACCTTCCCCTGGGGTTTGCGTCATGGAGGACCAACCTTTGGAGAACTCAGTTTTGAAAATTGGGAGAGACCCTGAAGCTGGAGGTTATCAGTGCAGCACTCTGTAGAATTCCCTGCTTGTGGAGCTGGTGAAATTGAAGTTCTTTAGAAGTTGTTTTGGTTGTTAATTGACAGAAAGCAACTCTGGTACAAAGAAATGCATGCATTGACAGGCCCTGGGTGGCTCACAGGACTGAGGAAGAGCTGAGTAACCAACCATCTCAGGAAGGCAGGAAGTGGTGGTCCCTGGGGTCCCTGAAACTAGGGGCTGTCTTTTCTTAAAATGCTACCTAATATTAAGGTAGCCCAGCTCTGTTCCAACTTCCAGGAGTGAGACTGACATTGCCCCATCTGGGCCAGCCATCTCCCTTGGTGAGATAGCCTGGGCTGGTAGGTGGGGATGCCAGTGACAGTCCCTGGGACCTGCCCCTGTGTGGATGCTTTCCAGTGAAGGGAGGGGTTTCCCAAGTGGGGTCAGTTCCAGATATAATCAGGAAGCAAATAATGGTTCAGCTGACACTGAACTGGCAAGAATGGGATGTGTCATTGGTGATAAGTGAAGGGAGGGAAGTGAAGGGTGTGTTGAAAGACAAGAATGGAGTCCTGAAAAAGTTGATGAAAGAATGTTCCAGAACTTTGGGAGATGGAATGTGCCTGGAAGAGAAGCTACGTGGCTTAAGTTTGAAGAGCTCTTTAGAAGAAGGTGATTCAACAGGGTCCTAAGGATTGACAGAATCTTCACTCACATTCTCAGCCACCAAGAAGCCATGTGACCCCGAGGGGCCTGGAAACAGCAGACTCTGCACATATATGTCCCTCTGTGCCATTTTTGTTTGATTTTAACTAAATTAGATTTTGTTACAGACACTGCTGTTTATCAACCCAACAGCCATTTTTTAGTTCTTTTCCCAAGCAGATAGAATCCACCTCCTACAAAAAGACTAAAGATGCTGAATACTCACTTCTCCAAGCACCACTGCTCTCTAAAGGTGGCCATATAACCCAGTTCTGGCCAATGCAGGTAAAGGGGATTTTTCTCAGGGCAATCTTTCCTTCCTTAATGAAAAGAGACCCACAGCAGAATTATCTTGTCACAGGACTGGATTCTTTTCTTCTTACCTTTAAGCATGATTAGATAAAGATGTGATTCTTGGGGATGCCGCAACCACCTTGTGATCATGAGGATCAGTGGCATATTTGAGATGGTGAAGCAAGGATGTGGCGGTCCTTGAGACCATCTGCCTCTTGATTTCTTGTATTAACAAACCCTACTGATCAAATTGCTTTCAGCTGGGTGTTCTATTAGTGGCATCCTAAAACATCTCAGTGGAGATAGCTGCCTGGGATAAAGGCAAGGAATTCTGCATAAAAATGTAGGTTTCTGATTCTTTTTCAAAAATCTGGAGATCTAGCAGGGACCACCTGGAGCACCATTTCCCTGGTGTGTACTCTCTAGGTCCCCACTGTCCCTAGCCTGCCTCATTCAGTGTTCCCTTCCTGGTTCCAGGAGCTGTCTGACCATAGTTTAGCTATTGTGAATTGAGCTGCTATAAACATTGATGTGGTTGCATCACTGTAGGATGCTGATTTTAAGACCTTTGGACAGAAAACGAGGAGTGGGATAACTGGGTTAATGGTGGCTCCTAATCCACACCCACCCTATCTCCTTCTTCAGAGAGATGGCAACAGATGCTAATCTTGATCTAACTAACCAGCCCGGACAGTGTATTTCCCTGCAGGGTCCTGCTGAGTCCAGTGAGGACTTTGAGTGTGTCTACACAGTGAAGCGGGAGAAGCCTTGCACACTGCAGTTCCAGGGAGGGCTCTGTCCACGCCCCTCCTATGCAACCTGCCTTGCCAAAGACACTGAGTGGTCCCAGAAAAGATCAGGGGCTGGGGGACAAGTGCCTTCACTCACAGCCATTTCATCTGAGCATCATGGTGTTGTATTTCCTTCATGTTGTATTTCCTTCACAGTAATAGAGCATGAAATTAAAACATATGGACCCACAAAACACCTGCCTTTTGTGAACTGGCTTATGCTGTTAATCATGGCTCCCAAGGGTCCCGCCACACATTCATGTTGTTACATCCTTTTTAATTCTGATCAAAGCTGTTACACAGCCTATTTGGGGGCCTTTAGTCTAATTATCAGCATTAACAATATTCGTTCTTCGTTACGCAGAGTTCTTCCTGGTCATTAATCTAAAATGTTAAGTATTTATATTAAATTTCCACATCATGGTCCTGAATTTTAATTGACCATTAACTAAAGTCTAACTCTTCCTTCTGCCTGATATCGCAAAACTTAGGTAAAATTAGAATCAAAAAAGTATATGGGAGAAAATCACACACACCTCAGATAGAGCACTAATCTCCAGGATATATAAAGAACTCAAAAAATTTAACACCAAAAAAAAAAAACAACAACAAACAACAATAAATAACCCAATCAATAAATGGGCTAAGGAACTGAACAGACACTTCACAGAAGAAGATATACAATCAAACAACAAACATGAAAAAATGATCATCATCTCTAGTGATTAGAGAAATGCAAATCAAAACTACTCTAAGATTTCATCTCACTCCATTCAGAATGGCAATTATCAAGAATATAAGCAACAATAAGTGTTGGCGAGAATGTGGGGAAAGGTACATTCATGCATTGCTGGTGGGAATGCAAATTGGTGCAACCACTTTGGAAAGCAGTATGGAGATTTCTAAGAAAACTTGGAATGGAACCACCATTTGACCCAGCTATCCCACTCCTCATTTCATACCCAAAGGACTTAAAATTAGCACACTACAGTGATGTAGCCACACAATGTTTATAGTAGCTCAATTCACAATAGCTAAACTATGGAACCGACCTAGGTGCCCTTCAACAGATGAATGGATAAAGAAAATGTGGTACATATACACAATGTAATATTACTCAGCCTTAAAGAAGAATGAAATTCTGGCATTTGCAGGTAAATGGATGGAGCTGGAGAATATCATGCTAAGTGAAATAAGCCAAACCCAAAAAACCAAAGGCCACATGTTTTCTCTGATAAGTGGATGCTGACCCATAATATGTGTGTGTTGTGGGGGATGAAGGGACTTTGAACTGTACAGATGGGAGGGAGGGGAGAGAAGGGGGTGCGAGGATGGGAAGGACAGTGGAATGAGATGGACATTTTTACCCTATATACATGTATGACTACACTACCAGTGTGATTTTGCACCATGCTCAGCCAGAAGAATGAGCTGTGCTCCATTTGTGTACAATGTGTCAAATGCTTTCTATTCTCAAATAGTTAATTAAAACAAATTTTAAAAATTAAAAATTTAGTAAAAAACAATAAATATACTTTATATTTAAGAAGTGTGTGGCCTACATCAGCCCCTCCCCCAACAATAGTTCCTTTCTCTGCATTTCTATTTTGGCTTTATTTTTGAAAATTGTAGCTTTTATTAACTGCATATTAAGTTTGTAATTTTAGATGAATTTTAGCTGTGGAGGTAAAATTACGCTTTTTGACTTACCTTTTAAAATACCTCCCATTCATTTTCAAAGTTGCTTCAAAGTCCTTAGCTGTGGTCTTTGATACAAATCAATGATTTGACCTTGAATGGAAGTAAATTCAGACCTTCCCTTCCCTCTCCCCACCTGTGGGACAATCACTGCTTTGGGTGAAAGCCTTCTGGAGGGACCACAGCGGGACATGGCCCGAGTCGACTGAAGGAGGTCTTCACAAGGTGGCTCATGTGCTCCAGGGCCAAGCCCCTTAGCAGAGATGATTGATGGAAGACCCCCGCTGGCTCTGAACTGACACATCCAGGGAACTGAGACCCTACGGGGAAAGCTCTAGCCCTGAGGCTACCTCTTTCCTCCAGCAGTCACCTAGCCACACCCTTGGCGAGTGATTTCCTGATCTGGGAGATCAGGGGCACCTTCCCTAGGTGCTGTAGAGTTCTCTGCAAGAGACTGAGCTACAGAGGAGGTTCCCATACCCAGACGGTAAGGCTGGAAGGATCCTGAACCCAGAGCCCCAGAGCTGAGTGGCCTCCTCCCCCACACCAGCACCTGCACTTCTTTCTTTTCCCTGTTCCTGGTGGCGGCTGTGCCTGGAATCATACATCTCACAACCTGCTAAGTAAGTGATGCAAAAAGTGCTGGCAATGCTAAGATCGGCACTCTTGAGTTTCAAATCCATTTCGCAGATGTGCTGTGACATGAGCCTCTGCTCCCAAGTGCAGCCCCTGGATCGACCTCTGGACAGAGCTGGCTTTGGACTGGGCTGTGAAACCCGCTGCGGCAAATGACTTTGCCACACTGGAGGCGTCTTCCAGGTGGGAGGTTTTATTACGTTTTACAAACACGAAAGAGAGGAAGGAGGTCGCTACAGCAAACGCGCGTCACCCCGCCCTGCAGCCCCCTGCCGGGCGTCTTTCAGAGATTGCTTCCCCGTGTCTGAACCTTGCAAATTCAAAAACGTTGAAAGGAGACATTGAGAGTGATAAGAAGACCATTGGCAAAATGGAAGCAGAAGGAGAAATAATTGATGAGCGACACACTACAGAAAACCTTGGCCACTGCGCGGTGGCATTGGGGAAAGAGCGTGCCCGGGCTCAGCGTCCATCTCCCCAGGACACTCATCATACGGGGCCTTCGGTGATCCCCTCCAGGGGCAAGCTGGGCGCGCTGTCGGCTGTGGGCCTCTCCTCCTTCTTCAGCGAGGTGGGGACGCGGAGACTGACGTAGGGTTTGTGACACGCTGTGTTGGCCAGCGGCGGGTAGTGCTGTCTGTAGCAGATGTAGGCAAAGATGAGGCCAATCACGCCGCCCACAAAAGAATCTAGGCAGGAAAGAGCAGGAGGGGAGAAAGGTGTTACTCTTCAATCAAAGGTGGCCAGTGAAGTTTCCAGAAAGTACTTTCCACCTGCTCCAGGAATTGGTTTTCTGCAAACTGCCATCTTACCTAGCTCTTACATGTTAAAAAGTACCTGATTCTCTCTCAACCCTTTTTTCTTTAACTCACGTCTGAGCATTGCAAGAATTGAGATCTTATTCCTGACTTTCCAGATCAACTTTATATTCTGAAAGAATTCCAGCCATTTTGATAACATCTAAATGCCCATAACCCTGGGGGCTGTCTTTTCTGTTTCCTAAGTGGGTCTCACTGGAGCCCTGAGATCCTGCTGGTACATCACAAAAACGCAGCGGGTGTGCTGGTCTCTGCCTCCAGCTAAGTGGTTTCCTGGGCATGAGATGAACCTCTCCAGTCACAAAGTGAATAAAGCATTTGCAATATGCCAGGGTTGGCAAACTCAGGAGACCTCTGCAGGAGGGGACCTCACCCCTCCAATGAGCTGCAGACCTCGACAAGTTGAGGAGGTGTTGGAGAGCAGATGAGGCAGAGTGGGGCACTGGTGCAGGCAAACCGGCCCCTCCACCACCAAGGAAGGCCTTCAGCTGGTGCCATGAAGCCAGCACCTCCAACAGGCCTTACTCAGTGTGAGTGTGTGTGTGTGTGTGTGTGTGTTGCTCTGAGCTGTCTCCACTGCGTATTCTTGCCAACATATTCTGGCACAATGGAGAACCTCCCCTAACAAAAGAGACTTAGACTCTCATTAAGGTCATTGCCATGTTCAGCTATCATTATTTGGGGGTTTCCATTTTCACATTCATTATCTTGTTTAATCACACAAGCTTCCTATGGGCAGCTAGGACCTGCCCTGTTTCCCCCAGACTCACTGGACTTGAACCCTGATGTCCTCATCCTGCAGCCTGGGCTGGCCTTGATGCTGCATTAGATCAGGTCAGTTTATTCCAGGCGTCATAAGCACAGGCCTTTGAGATCCCAGCCTTCGAGTGGGGCAGACCCACAGGCTGAAGGGAGTGTCCATCTGGACCCTGGTGCGGGGCCACAAGGCTCCTTAATGATCCATGCTCAGGGTGGTATGTCAACGCCTCCCACGAAGTTACACCCTGCACAGAGACTTTGGTTTAAAGTCACAAGCTAATTCTCTGGCGTTTCCTATGGGGGAAATTTGAGTGGCTATTGAAGAAATGTATCTTTCCAGAAAACAAACTGCTCAGTGTTTAGATAATGTACATCACACTTCTCAGTCTTTTTGTGACCCTGTTATAGGTATTCAGGCTCTGTTTAGATCCACCAGAATAACTTTGAGGAGCGGGGAATGTTTCTGTATTTCAGTATCTTTCCTAGAATCGCATCCACCTTCAGCATTTTCTATCAGGCTAACAGAAAAACATAAACGTGCTATAACACAGAGATTTAGTTATTTTAAATAAATTTAGCCATATAGTGCATGTAAATTTACTGACCTACAATAGCAAAACAAATGAACAGGTAATAAATCAAAGAAAAGCTCTTTTATTTTAGACATTTCTGTCGTGCAGACTGAATCGTGCAGAGCGGGCGCCCAGCTGCTGCTCTGGTGACCAGGGTCTAGACACAGCAGCTGGTGACGATCGTTCAAGCACAGACAGGTGAAGCCATTCTCTTGCTGGCTGAATCCTTGCCACTGCCCCTAGGAAGCCATCGGAGCCCCTGTGTCATTCAGGGCTGCTCCCCAGCCTGCCACCAGCCCCAGCCATTCCCCCCTCACTCACTGTCTTCCTGTCTGTTGCTCAGATACACCGGCCTCTTCCCCTTTCAGGGCTCCTCATGCGCTGTCCCCATCCTGGACTCTTGCAAATCCCCTCTCCTTACCCCCTTTTCAATTTGTATTCATGTTTCAGGGCTCAACTCAATGTCCCTGTGCAAGGAAGTCCCTACCTGACCTCTGCACTGGACCAAGTCTCCCAGGGGTACACTTTGAGGGCCCCTCTCCCTCCTTGTGCAGCACAGTGGGGAACAAGGGTGAGCTGTGCAGACCTGGAACATTTAACATGAGACTCAGGAGGCTGTGAGGACAGGACCGTGTCTGCTGGTGGCTGCTGGTTCCCTCAACACTGGATCAACACCTCACTCACAGCAGAACTAAGTCTGCAAACGGAAATGGATGCACGGTGACAGGTCGGATTGGCTGCTGTCCTGTGTGTCCTTGAGTGAGCCCCTTTCCCACCCTGTTCCTCTGTCATTTCATCTGCAACACAGGAACACCAAACAGGCACCTGCTGGAGAGGAGGGCTTCCTGAGTGAGAGGTCTAGGAATGCGATGCCCCGGGTCAACCTCTCGAGGCCACAAATGCCAAGACTGTGGTTGGGATAACACGTCACTTAGAAACAAAAGTTGTTCTAACTGGTCAAAGAAGAGACTGAAAAATTGCCACTGCTTCCTCCCCTGGGAGTTAAATCTGGATAACAGATGGATGTAGTTGTGATTGCCTGGTTGTCATGAGGCAGAAAGGCCAAGGACACATCTGGGCATCTGCTTGGCCTGCTGAGCAGCCATCAAGGTGAGAGCAGAGATTTCATGAGGCTTGAGGCCACGGCTCGGGCAGCAGGCTCATCCCTGCCCATTCCCAAGAGGCACTGCTGGCCCTGCAGAGGCAGCGGGGTGTGGTGCAGTCCCCACGCCTACCTTCAGCCCAGACCCAAGAATCTTCCTGCTGAGGAATCCTGGACCTTGCCAGGGCCAGTCCTGTCACCATGCTCTGCCTCAGTTTCCTTCTCTCTCAAATGGAAATCTCAATGCCCACCTCCCTGAGCTGTGGTGAACTAGTGATGCTACTTCCTGTCAGATCGAATTGGGCGGCTGCAGGGGGAGGGAGCATGGTCACCTAGCAACACACTGTGCCAGAAGTGACCAATGAGGCACACCTGCTGACCCTGACATCCACCTTGGGTCCACCCTTTCCTGGGCAGGACCCTTGACCCCTTCCCCCTGTATAAAAACCCTGAGCAGCCAAAGCCACGTGCGATTTCTTCTGGCTCTCCCACCCCTCACCCCAGAGGGGCTGGAGATTTCCTCGGAGACACAGACTCCAATAAATCTCAAGCCACTACTTTTGTCTGACTCTGGTGAACCCGCCTGGCAAGCTTACTCCTTTCGCCATCAGCTGCCTTTGGGAGCTTTACCCACCGCCCTTCCCCAAACTTTACACTTCCCATAGAGAAAATCCCATAGAAAGCGGGTCAAATAAGGCCCAGGACACAGTCCCCCCTCTGTCACTCTCATGCTGTCCTCTCTTGTCCCTCCCGGGCACTGCTGGGGGCTTTCTGACCCTTCCCAGCCTTCTCACAAGCAACCAGGCCACCCAGAGTTTTAACCACTTTAGCTCAGCCTTATTTTCATAGCATTTTAAATAAACTTCTAATGAATTTAAAAAACATTTGTCACTCATGGAACTGTAAAAGCAGCAGGAACCACGAATTTCTGAGCAAGTATAATTAACATGATTAAATGTGGTGGCCGCTCGGTGATGAATCTCTTCATGTCACCCATGGCCATCAGCCCAGAGAACACACCAGAACTTCTAGTTCAAGGTCTTAAAGTGGCACCACTGCATTGTTGTGATTTTTCCTCCAACCCCAGGGAGCAGCCCCATGGGGACTGATTTTTGTTAGCATCTGAAAGGATCCACAACATCTGCATTTGAATGGGCCACGCTGTCAAATAGACCGAAGAGTAAAACCTGCAAATAAGTGGCGAGTGGGCGGCTGACCAGACACCAAACTTTTCCAAGTGTACCATGCCCAGGTTTATGGATGCAGCAGCCTGAAAAGAAAGGGCCACTCCTGCCAGCTGAGCAAAAAGCGGCATCACAGGTGTGGGGGAGGTCCAGGAAGCACCAAGGGCAGGGATGGTTCTGCTCCAAGGCCCCTCTGCAGAGCCATTGCAGGCGAGGTTCATACAGAGGGGGGGACCGAGATCCACCAAATACCTGACTTTACGAGGAGTTTGTCATCAAGGACCCTCAAATGGGCTTTTGTAATCTTACTGAATCACATGCACAATCTGCTGACAGAGAAGCAGACAGGGGACGAGAGGGTTCATTAGGGAAAAAAATCCACTTGGTTTGACTTCATTCCAAATATGGCAGCATGTGAATGGGGGGCTGGAGAGGGAAACAGATGGACCTCAGCGTCCCTGGAATTCGAAGTCCTTCCTTAGCTCTGCTGTTCTCTCAACACATCTGCACTGCACACACACAGGCACCAAGCATGACCACCAGGCCGCCCCAAACCCACAAGTCCCAAGGGCGAGACAGACCCTAAGTCGTGACAGCTCAGCCGCGTTCTGCAGCTGTGACGTGCACCGCGCAGTGTGCAGGTCTGTGAGCTGCGCACAGTGGCCTGGGCTGGTCGGGAGAGCGTGGGCCTCTGCTCAGGATGCCACCACAGGCCAAGGCCTGAAGGGAAAGGGGGAAGTGGAGGTGAGCAGAGGGCCTGAGGTTTCCAGGCAGAGGGAAGAGTGAGCCAGGAGGCACCTAGGGAAGAAGGGCTTGGCGAACTTGAACTGAGGTAGGACCATGTTTTAACAGGGAGGAGCTATCGACGCGAGGACATCCTATGCCTGGTGTGGGGACACAGCACTCCCATGTCCCTTTGTGGTTCCATGAGCCCCCAGTGTGGAGCAGGACCCCACTCCTGCTCTGGACCACCATCTGTGCACCCAGCAGCTCACACCTACTCTTGGCTGTGGCCGGTTCCAGGTTTCTCTCCCCGCTGAATGGTTTTGTCTAGACCTGGGCTGCCTCACTCACGTCCACTTCTCCAGAGCTCAGCAGTTTTCATTCAGCACAAGTCAGTGAACAGAGACAACTGAACCACATCTTCAAGATGCACTAAAGGATCAATACCACCAGCCATAGAAGGCCACCGACTGCAAGGTTCCAGGTACACGCAGTGTCCAGAACAGGCAAACCCATTAGCCACTGGGGGGAGAAACCAGGAGTGACTGGATGGATTTGGGATTCTTTGTGGGGTGATAAAAGTATTCCGGAACTAGATGGTGATGGTTGTACAGCTCATTGTAAAAACAAACCAAAACAAAACAAAACAACTGTGCACTAAAAGGGAGATTTCACAGTGGCAAACTCTATCTCAATAAACCTGTTCATTATAAAAAAGGAGGTGGGGAAACACCAGATAGACCACGATGGTGGTGGGAGGAGTGGCTTTGAATCGGGCAACCTGAGAACTGAATCCATGCCTACAAAAAGGGCACAAACCCATCCCTTTCCTATGAGGTGAAAGGTCAGGAAAGGCCTCAAGAGGCCTGGTACCAAGATGCCAGGCTGTGCTCCCTGCTCTGGCACAGATGAGCAAAGGGCTTCTGAAGGGCTGTCAAAACCCTGAAGGAGCACATCCCTTGCTGTCACCATGGCAACACCCAATGTCACTGAGTGGGCTCAACTTGGGACCTTGGATGGCTGGGGCTCCACAACCAAGATGCCAGGGTGGACTCGACTCCAGCCAACTCTGCAGCTTCTCGTTGCTTCTGTCTTTGTTCATCTTACCACAAGTGATCCTCCTACAGTGAAGCCTCCTGTTTCCGTGACTGTTTCTATGAAAGAACTTGAATAACACAGAGGATGCATGACCCACCCAGCACACCGTAGCTAGAGGGGCGACAGCCACCATGGACTGGCACAGGAAGAAAAGGCAGTGCTACCTAGAAAGGAAGATGGTTTAGACAGAATCATTTGTTCATCTGGTGCATATTTATTGAGTATTGAACTGTATCCTTTCAAAAGGTTTGTTGATGTCCTCATCCCTTGTAATTTAGAAGCTGACCTTATTAGGAAGTGGGGTCTTTACAGAAGAAACCCTAATCCAGTACAACTATTGTCCTTATGCAAAGGGAAAACGTGGACCCAGGCAGACACGGGGGGAGGGAAGATGACAGAGACGCATGGAGAACACAGTGGAAGGACAGACAGAGGCAGACTAGATCTGGGCTGCCACAAGCCAGGAGTCCTGCCCGAGAGAGAGGCTCATGGCCCCAGAGCTCCTGGTCCAGTGGGCTCTGCTGGGAGGGAGGGTGACCCGAGGGCTGCAGATGCTCTCACCCTCCCGAGGGGACCCAGTGCAGCCACACAGAGCAGGCTGGACCCATGTGGGCAGGCGAGGCTGGGGGTTCCCAGACAGTGTGGCGTCTGGGCCCTGCCACACAGGGCAGTGACTGTGGAGGGGAAACGAGGCGAGGTGAGTTCACAGGGGACCAAGGATGCCAGAGATCGAGCCCCAGGAGTCTGTCCTCCCCAAGGCTGGTGGGTACAGTACTAGAGCTCTGAGAGGGCCTTTCAGGTCACCTCATTCAGAAAGCCCAAGACTTCTGAGGGCCCCAGGGAGGCCCACATACCTGGGTCCCTCAGCTCTGTGTGTGTGAGGGAGAGACACAGACAAGAGGCACGGGGGAGGGAAGCAGAACCCATGAGAGAGCTGGGCAGGGCAGCGCCATCAGGCTTTGACGAAGGGCTTCTCCAGAGGGGACAGTCTCTGCCTGGCTGTTTTGAAGTTGATAATCTTTTGTGGCACATGCAAGAGTCCAGCAAAGAGGGCAGTGAGCCCCCTCCACCACCTGCATCGGCAACACTGACAATCTCCTCGACTCTGGTCACTACGTGTGAGTTTGCTTCAGATCACCCTCGCAGCGTAGTCAGGGAAGCAGGTGAAGGCAGGGGCAGGCGGCCATGCTGAAAACGCCCAGAGGGGGCCTCCCTGACTGACTTGGGCGCTTCCCACCCTCGGCCTGGGCGGGAATGAGCGACTGTTTCCATCCTTGTGTTTCTGGATCACATCCAGAGGTAGATCTCTTTCCAATAATGGATCTCCACTTGGGTACCCAGGGCTGCTCAAATGACCTCTGATGAGAGAAACCAGTGCTGATGAATGGCTGCCCAAACCTGAGGTCCCAGGAGGGCAGCCTGGATCCAGATGCAGGACTCCATGGGAGGCTCATTATTCTGTCCCACAGTCAGGCAAACAACATGCTCCTGCCACTCCCGCTGTGACTGTCCCTGGCCAGTGAGAAGCAGCAGACGCAGGTTCAGAAGGTTCGGAGGCCTGCTCTTTCTCTTCCCCTTACTTAGGAATTCCACAAGTTATAGAGCTGGAACACCTAGTAAAACCCAAAGGCGGGCCCTCTAAAGGCACAGGGCTTTGAATCAGCAACATCTGTCAAACTGCCTGGCTTCCAGCGGACCCAAAGCCTAGTGCCTGGCAAAGACACAGGAACCAGCCACGCAGGGCCAGAATCCGTCCAGCTGGTTCTGAATCTGGGCAGGTTTTACTAAATGTCGCCTGTGCCCCTCCCTATGCCTGGGCCCCTGTATTTCCCTCACTTAATAAGACAACAGACTTGTGTATCTGGAGTGTGCCGGGGAGGCAGAAAAAAACAGAAATAACAAAATAATCAGGATAACCAACCGAGCGAATCACTTGAGATTATGGGCTATTTGTTGGATGTGAACACGTAATGGAGCAATCAGATGTATTTCCACGTTAGGCTTAAATCAAACTCAAAAGGGAGTCAGAAGAATCTCCTAACATGAGTTGTTAACTGAGGTCTATGATGAAAGGCCTTGGGTGGTGCTGATGCCCACTGGGCTCCACTGGGCTTTCATCTTGAAAGATGGCCCCTTCCCACGGGACAGCTCAGTCCACACAAGAAAAAATGGTAGTGTATCTCAATCAGGCATCCCTCTGCAACAGCTAAAGGCCTTGCTGTTCATGCAGGAAAACTTGATTCCTCCCTTCACCTGGCTTTGGGTGCTGAGGGGCAGGCCTGCGGTACACGCCCTCCCCTGCCACAGCCGCCCAGGGCAGCTGCAGATGGCACAGACCCCACTGTGGACCCCGCAGCCTTGCTGCCTTCCGGCACCTGCAGGAGGAGAACTGCAGGGCTCCTGGGGGTGGGGGGAGGTGGGGACTGCTGAGCAGTAGTGGGAGTGGGTGCTGCGTTCCAGCCTCAGTTTCTGTTCACAATGGTGACATGGAGAACAGTGCTGGATGCCCAGCATGAGTCTGGACAGAGGGGCTCGAGAGGTCTCATGTGACAGCCCACCTTGCCCCCAGACTAGAGCTTCTGCCAGATACCACAGCACTGGAGGAAAGGGTACAGCTGTTGGTCCCAGCAAGATTACATTGAGAGAAGGACAGAAGTCAAAAGAAGTTTAAAGGAAAACGCAGATTGGATGTGGGATTGGTCAAGTTGGCCAGGAAGTCTCTGCCCCTTGGGGGAGTTCCTCCTTAAAGAGCACCCACCCGGCAGCTCTCTGGGTGAGACACACAAGCCTTATGAAGCAAGGGGCACCTTCCAAGCAGAATTTCTTAAGGTTGTTCTTCCACCTCTGCTGCTCTCAGCCCCTAGCCATGGGACTGGGGACCTATAATGGGAGGCACCTGACATCCTCCACCATCACCTTCTGATGCAGAATTGGATCTGACTTTGTTCTCATAGTGGGATTTCCACCCAAGCGTGAGTGTGCTCAGAAGAGCTGCCAGGATGCTGGGGTGGCTGCACCACATGGGTTCATTTGCTCTGTAAATACTGCACTCCTCATTTAGTAACATGAAAGAAGAGACACTAAAATTGTGCTGACCTATAATTACACTTATGGGATCAATTAATAAGCATGTCAGACTGATTAATATCACTGCAAGAATCTGGTAGTAAATTTTCTTTGGATATTAGCTATAAATAGTCTAAATAATTTGAATAGTCATGATGTATGTAGTATTTAAAAAATTATCTGTAAAACCTTAAGCCATAGTACTTTATGTTTTGAAAGACTGAATAAGATTGATAGTAAAATCACTATATTAAGGGATTTGTCCAAAAGAAACACTATAGCCTTATAATCTCTCTATTGTAGAAAAGTTGTATTTAATTTAAATGGATGCAGGATGTCTGTAAAGATCTGTAAAGACCCCTTAATTACACAAACTAAGTGATAAATAGAAACCAAGGTGCAGTTACAAACTCCATGAGGCAGTTCATGCATGAAACTTTTTTTTTTCTTTCATTGTGAGGACTCCAGCCTCTACCTACTAGGTCATTACCCTGGATGGTCAGTTTTCTTTTGCAGGCACTTACATGGTCTCTTATTCTCCATCACTGTGGATTGCTGAATTGAATCTTATTGTTTGTGCTCCACTTCTGTGCGCTCTTAAAAACAGCTTTATTGTAAGCAAATGTGTCTACTTAAAAACTTAACTAGAAAAAAAACTTTGCCAAATCCTAAAAAAATTTTTTAATATAACTGAGAATAGAATGAATAAAATTTCTCACTCCCAGAACACTGCAGCTTCTTACCATGAAACAAGGGAAAGAAAGATGGAGCTTTGGTCCCATGTGGATCATGGTCTCCCAATCTTGGCAGAACTGACCCTGGGGCTGGGGAACACTGTTGAGAGGGGCTTTTGGGATGTTTAGTATTATTTCTTAGAGTTAGCCCTCTACCATGAGATACCAGGAGCACCATCCCAAAATTGTAATAACCATAGGATGTCTCATTGACAAATATCTGGTCAACCTCTCCATCCCTCGGCTGAGAACAACTGGTGTAGACAGCGATGGCCTCATGAAGGGGGTTCAGATACAGTCAGCCTGACTCAGAGACCACAGAGGATCCAAGGACGGGCATGTTCCTCCCCTGGATGACTCTAGGGGAACAAACTGAACATACAGGGGCAGAGCTGAGCTGGCGCTGGGGCCACACCAGTGACCTGAACCAACTCATGCAAGTCCAGTTGGCTGCAGAGGTCTACCATCACATGCACTGCCTGGCCTCCACCAACCAGGCCCTTAGCATCACTAAACATTCATTCTCTTGCTTTGCTTTTCCCATGGAATAGTGATAGTGTTTCTCTACTACTCAAACTTCCTGTCTGTGACTATTGGATAGAATGGTTTTGAGGTCCCAGTTGCCAGCAGACCCTGGGTACACCAACTGCATCGTGAATCCATCAGCCCCTAAAGCCAAGATCCACATTCTTCCACAGTGGCCACATTGCTCAGCCACAGAGGTAAAGAGTAACAGAGCAGGTTAGGGTCACAGAGTATTCAAGAGAGGCCAACCTCATGTCTTAGATTTTTAGTACAAGATCATCATTACACAAAGGCTCTTACTGACCTCCAAGATAAAGGAAAAGTCTATTCAATTTTTTTTTTTTTGAGTACTGGGGATTGAACTCAGAAGTACTTGACCACTGAGCCACATCCCCACGCCTATTTTGTATTTTATTGAGAGACAGAGTCTCACTGAGTTGCTTGGCACCTCACTGAGTTGCTTGGTGCGCTCCTAAGTTGCTGAGGTTGGCTTTGAACTCATGGTCATCCTGCCTCAGCCTCCAGAGCCACTGTGCCTCGTCTATTCAATTTTTTACTCTTAATCATTTCCCAAATCCAAAGTAGTTGAGTAAAAGTGAAGACCCAGTATTCATAGCTCACAAACAGATCATGCTCCAAATCAGTTGTTTGGGAAACACAATGCATTCTCCTTAGAAACAATGTGCTAAGTAATGGTGATACCAATTTGCATTCATGTAGGACATTTCCATTTACAAAGCACTTTTAGATCCATTGTTTCATTCAATCCATGGAGCAGTGCTGTGAAATATTCAGGGATTATAATTCCTATACTCAAAGAAAATGTGCTTCACAGGGATACTTGAGAAGCAATCTATATAGGGCTGTTTGGCCCATACTGTTCTTCATAGGTAGATGATCTAATCACAGGTACATTTCTGATTCTGTGGGAAATAACTGCAGTTCCCAGTGCATAGGTGGAATGTCCATTGCTATTGGCCTAGTGATCCCCTCCCTCCTTCTTTCCTGTGATGTGAACTCATATTATCCAGAACTTCATCCAAGTTATTGGATGAATAATGAGGGCAGGCTCAGGCCAGAACCCTGGGGTCCTCCCCTGATCACCCTCATCCAGGGTCACCTGTCTACACCATGCATCAGCATCTCCTCCCTATACCCTGTGCCCTCCAAGTCAAAGCTGTTGCTGGAGACACATGACACCCAGGGCATGAGATCTAGGAGGGTGGACCTAAAGCTGGGAGGGGGTAGGAGGAACTGAGGCAGCACTAAGAGGAGCAAGAAGCCCCCAAAGAAGATAGAGAGAAGGGTCCTCAGCTAGCAGCTGTCCTCATCTCTGGCCTCTGCTGCCCCCTCCTCCTACTACAGGAACCAACTGCTGGAGGGGGTGGGAAGAGGACAGTCCCACAGGCAGCTGGTTTGAGAGGTAGGAAGGAGGGAGGAGGGGAACAATACCTTCAGGAGCAGAGCAACAGGAAAGGAGGAGGCTGGGGCCACAGTCAGGCTGGGGAAGGCAGGCAAGCCTACTTTGCTTTGTTTAAAGCTGGGCAGTGGCGCTCTAAACCCATGCCTTTCAGACTTCAGAAAGGACAGTCTTGCTTGTTAATCGTGGAGTTCTGGCCACCACTCCAGAGAACCTCACCCCCACCATAAGAGTCAAATTCCGAGCTCAGGGCAGCCTGATCAAGAGGATCTGGGGACTGGCATCGGGGAAGTGCTGCCCTAGAGCGTTCTGCCCCTGGAGGCCACACCCTCTATGGATGTCATCTCTGTCTCTTCCCTGTTTGCTATGGCAGATGATGGCTGTCTTCCAAGCAGACTGTGAGCTGTAGTTTATCTGCATGGGGACATAGCAGGGTTTAGTTATATTTCAGGAACAAGTCCCTCACCTGTTTTGTGTGATTTAGATTTTAAAAAAAAAATCACAGGACAGACATATAGAGGCCAGCCTTACTCCAGCCTTGCCGGTACTGCTAAGAACACTGCTGGGGTTGTCCTTGGGCTAGACTCACCCTTTGGAACAAGATCCATGGTGAAAATACATCCTTATAGACTGGACTTGATATGGGAAAGGAGCCAGAAAACCTCTTGGCACCAAGTCTGAGGACTGAGTCCACTGACCAAGCAGGGAAGTCCCACTGGAGTCTGAGGCCAAGGTGACTACACTGAATGCCTAAAATCCTGGCAGAACTTGAGAAAAGTCTCTTTGAACATAAGGAGAAAGAAAAACTCCAATTCTTTCCCAGCAAGAGCAGCATGAAGGCCAGAACCCACTTGAACAGGCCCTCTGGCTTCAAAACTGTACCCTCCCTGGTTTCTGACAATGGACACTTAGTTCTCCCCAATTAGGTGCAATTTCTGCACCCATCCCTGATGGAGCAGAGGGATTCCCAGGAGGATGGGCAGGGACTCACCTTGCCAGTGATGCTTGTAGTCACACATGCGGGACAGCGCGATCATCATGGCACAGTACAAGGGCAAGATGGCGGCACAGAGCCGCCAGCTCTTCCCCCGCCCGCTCTCAGTGAAGCAGTGCAGCTTGCCCGCCAGGTAGAATGTCGTAAAACCAAGGCCCGAGAAGGCAACTGCCAAAGAAAAACAGCAGGTGTTACTCTAGGAGGTGGAGCATGGCAGGGACTCAGCACATCTGGGCATCCTGTCTGCCATCTTGACATCCCAGGGCCAAGCCATGGTGGCAGCATCTAGGCAATTCCCATTGGAACAGTCTTCCAACCATGAGGCTGACCTTCCAGGCTTGCATGTGGTCTCCTACTCCATTTTATTCACTCATTTGATAATGGTTTAGTGAGTATCCAGTATGTGCTGGGCAGGCACCGTATTAAGTGAGGAGAATATAAAGAAGCAACAGATGAATCTTCAAAAGGCTTAGGTTCTTAAAGGACAATGACCAGGATGATGGATATTTCTAACATAAAGTGTTACACTCTATGAGAAAAAAAGTGCATGCAGAATAAAGGACTTGGAGGACTACTTAGATTTGAAGGGTAAGGGAGAATCAGGGGACAGGGACAAGGCCCAGATTTTTAGTTTGGGAGACACTGTGCAGGGGCATTCATAAAGATGGAACCTGGAATGCTATGGAGGAGTGGGGCTTGATGGAGAAGCCAGTGATGATGGACACCTTGTTTTCTCTTAGTAATAATAGCCCTTGTTTCGTAGAATTGAAAAGACAACTCATGGCTACACCAAATCCATTGTCACAAGCATGGAGGTTGGGTATAGCCCCAAGATTTTCATCTAGTCATTTGCAGAAACATGAACGAAAGGACATGGAGGGACATTGTGTTAAGTGAAATGGGCCAGGCACAGAAAGAGACACCATGTCCTCACCATATGTGGAAGCTATGAAGTTGATTTCACAGAAGAAGAGAGGCTAGGAAGGGGAGCGGGGAGGAGGTAGGGAGAACTTGGATAATAGGTACCAAAATATAGTTAGATAGGAAGAATTAGTTCTAATATTCAGCACAGTGGGGTAACAATAGTCCATAACCATTTTATATTTTGAAATAACCATAGATGTCGAAAGGTTCCCAAAACAAAGGATAAATATTTGAGGAGATAGAAATGCTAATTATCCTGATCTTATCATTACGTATTGTATACAAATATCAAATTATCACATTCTACCCCATAAATATGTACAAATACTATGCATCAATTAAAATTAAGAAAAATAACACTGGAACAAAACACAGTTGGAGCTCGCTGTGATTTCAAGTGGGTTTCCGTGGGTTTAGAACAGTGGTCCTCAATTCTGGCTGGACGTGACATCACCTTCAATACCTGCACAGCTTTACTACCTCTGGACGCCAGGTGCCACCGTGAGGCATTCTGTCCATAGTGGCCCGGAGTGGTCCCTGATGTGCATGCACGAATGCAGGTTGTGAGGAGTGTTCGCCTCCCCAGGTGACTAACGGCAGTTATGACTGAGCCTAGAGGCTTCTGTTGAAGCCAACTGCTGCAGATCCTTGGCTTCTCTGGACACCAGGCTATCCAAAACTTTTTTCTTGATTAGAAAATCATCCTGAGGGAAAGAGCTCATAGGTAACCAGCTCATGAAATGACTTGGCAAATCAGTTCTTTCAAGTAGTCAGTACACCAACAACTGTGAGGACTGCCCAAAGCCTGGTCCACAGCCAGGCCTCAAGTAGCAGCTTAGTGAAAATGCAGACTCCCAGGCTCCCCCAAATGACATTAGAATCTCCTTCCACAATGTCCATAAGCAATCTGTGTGTACACTGCAGTCTGAGAAGGCCTGGCCTAACACATCCATCATCTGTGTAAGAGAGCTCTAAGATCCACCTTAAGGAAATAGTGTGCACTCTGGGGAGAATCTGGAGGACGCTCTGTCGAAAGTTCTTTATAAATATGGAAAACTGGAAGTGATTGGTACAGAACCACAGGCAAACCAGCGGTGACATTTCCATCCAATGGACTCTGATGCCACCATGAAGATTGAGATTGAATAGCAGTATGGACAATACCTAGGATGCAATGTTAGATACAAAAAGCAGGACTTTAAATTGTAGGGTCAAGATCCTCAAGACTACAGTACATAATAATGAAGAACCTGCAGCTTTTCCAAATTATCTCTGAAAATAATAGATCTCCTCAAAAGGGACCTTGGACATAAACATAAGCTTATGCCAAAGCGGAACTTCTTCAGTCACAGGAGTCATAAGGTCCCAGTGTAGCTTTTCCCCACCCCTTTCGGTTTGTTTAATTATTTGTTTTTTGACCATTATATCGTGTTGACACCTTCACAGTTATTTGTAATTATGATTACTAGCACATATTAATTGGGTAAAATAACGGGTTTCTTGGTGACATTTTCATACATCCATATACTTTGATGGTGTACACCCTTTTGAAATATAAGCTAAACTAGGTTTATCATGGGTATAAATTGAAGAAAAATCAAGGACATGAAGGAGGTACCGTGACCATGTGCACTGAAGCTCTTCTGAAAAGTGACCAGCACTCAGACAGCGTAGAAGTGCCAACATACACTGAGTACTATGCTTAGAGTAAGAGCCATGAGACACTGCACTGCCCAGCCCTGTTCTAGATGGACAGAAGTGTATGAGGTGATTTATGTGGTGTGCCCAGTGGCCCCATCTGACCACCATCTTGGAAGGCACAATGACTTCTGGATGCCCATCCACATCTACTTTGCTTCCTTCCTTTTCTCCACCTACATTCCCCCTTGAGGTGTTGGAGTGGGAGAGGAAGGGTGGACAGTTTGCTTTGGTTGGAACTGGCCCTATCTTGAGCTCTCATGGGAGGAATAACAGATTTTTTTCAAATCAGATGGCTTAGCAAATCCACCTACCTATATACACTAAGTGTGGAGTAGAAAAGTCCAGGGCTTTGTTGGGTTGTAGATTAAAGTCTCCAAAATTGGAATTAGAGGAGAGGCGGGGGGGGGTTGCCAATTTGACATCTATTAAGAAAACAGTTTTTTAAAAAGTCAATGAACATGAATTTGTTTGTGTTCCCATAAAAAACTGATTTGGAGACTTTAAGACAGAGGAGTTATCAACTCAAGCAACCAATACCACTTCTGGACACCTTCAAGGGATGGAGCAGGGGAAGGCTGACTGGCCTGTGGAGAGAGACCATGCCCAGCCTCCACCTGGCCTCTGCTTCCCTGGGGACTCTCAGCTGGCTGGCTCTGGCCCACTCTCACTCATATTTTTGGAGTTCAGGTCAAGTAGTCTCTCCTGCATGGTGGGAGCTTGCATGCACACCACAGCCCCTCTGAATCCTGGAAGTCTCTGCTTCCCTGCCGAGGAGGAGATTCTAGGCATGCTTCAAGGCTGAGCACAAGAGCCTGGAGCCCATGGGCATCTGGCAGCAGCCAGTCTTCTTCAACACATGCTCTTGGGCCTTTGGACAATATTTTCAAAGCACTGGTGCATGACCTTATTTTTCTAGATGACAGGATGAAGTTCCAATTTCATGCTAAACCTTATGCTTGTCACTTTCTTGCTGACATTTATAGTTATTGAACAGACATGATGTCCTCCACAGGCCATTCCTTCTGCCTGGGAGGCACGTTTGAGTTATGAGAAGCTCTTGTCCTTTTCACTCCTGCTTTTCCACCACCCAGTCGGGATTAGTGTCTACCAAGCCAGACCTAATTAGGATGATTCCTCCCATGAGATAAGGAGTTTGGGACCAGGATGCAATCTCCCTGAGCCACCCCACTCTGAGATCCTGGGACTCTCAACCACCAAGGCTCAGATCCAAATTCAAATGGGACAACAAGAAAAGAGGAAGGCCATCAAAGTCACACTCTAAAACTCTAACACACGACACCCTACTCTCTTTTCACAGAATACATGCAGTTGAGACCTCGGGGGCTGTGCATCCTTTTATCCCAGCATGGAACAAGTCAGACGCTGTCCATTCTAAGTGTGCGTCTGTCCCTCCTAAACACAAGCCTAGCTCCCAAACCAAATGGGCATTCAGAGACATAGGGCAACAGACATTTTAGAAGGTGAATAAGATCAGACAAATGTATTCCTATCTTGCTAACAGTGCCCACAACAAATATAAGCAGAAAGCTGCCAAGCCAGAGGAAGTGAGAGGATACCAAGAACCTGCTTGTTCTTACAAACGGGTTCCTTGGTGCTCCAGTCTGAAACACGCATGTGTATGCACACACGTGCCCCTTAACTACTAACAGGAAGGAAGCAGGCACCAGAGATCTGTGGGAAGAGGATACACCCCTTGCTTTCAGAGCTTGTGGAAGGTTTTCCTGGCTGAGGAAGCTGATAATAAATACTTATATGTGGATCTGGCTGTGAAAAGCAAAGATGCTGTCAAGTGGGAAGAAGGGGAAAGGGGATGGTTTCCCTCCCTGTTCCTGAAGGAACCTCACTTGCTATTGTCAATGAGACCAGACAAGCAGACAATCACAATCAACAGAGCTGGTCCAGCAGGTGATGGCCAGTGCATCCCATGATTGGGGTTATCTGCCTCCCTGGTGATACCGAGAAGCAATCGCCAATTCTTGTACACATCCACCCTGATGAATGATCACAGGTTTCCAACTCTCCTCCTGCAAAGAAAGGCCTGTTTATTGATTCAGCTTAGGTTTTCCCTTCCTCGTGTTGACTTTTAAATGAAGTGGAAAAATCTTTGACCCAAATGATGGCAAGAAATAAGAAAATTGGCATGGAAAAAGAAAAGTCTGAAAAAAACCAAATGAGATAAGAATCAGGGAGACAGGGAGACAGACCTTGCTTTTACCATTTTTCACCCTTGCTAATTATAATAAATTTCTCAGACAAACACATCATTTTGGGCACTGAAGTCAGGATTGTGCTCTGATGATGCAATCTCTATGAATTTTTTTCCATCCCATATGCGCAGAGAATTAGTATCTCCTCCAAGAAGGAGAAGGGCAACACCAGGGAGTTGAGTGAATCCTAATGTTGGAGAGTGTTTTGCACAGGATGCAAATGAAGCTCCACAAGACCATCCAAAGCCAAGGATGCAGGCGGCAACCCTGTTTGTCAATACCCCATAAGGACTATGGTATTGATAGATGAGGACCTGCCTCCTATCTAGACACAGAATACATGATTTTGGACAAGTTGCTTTTCCTCTCTGGGCTTTAGTTTTCTCTGCAAAATGAGGGTCTGAACCACAAGAGGTCACTACATCATGTCCTTGGAGGCTGGGCACATAGTGAACATCGGTAAAGCCATTGGATACTGGAGTCAGCTTTCCTGCAATACTTCTAATCAACAGAAGCCACCTTGGCTCCCCCCATCCATGTCACACTGCTCAAAAGAAAATGCTTATCAGGACTCAAATGTTCTTGGAGAGAGCATTCAAGGGTCCTGAGAACAGGAAGAGGTTTTGCCCACCTGAGCAGCCTAATCTAATCTACAGGAGGTCCAAAGGCTCAGGACCACTCTTCCTCTTTCCAGCACTGATGATGTGTCACAAGGATCTGAAACATAAATATAAGAGTGACTTTTGTATGTAACATCTTAAATCCTTTTGCTTCTAGTCTACTTGTGTGCTTAGATTGAGATTATAGACAGATTTAATTATTACTCAAGCTTTTTGTTTTGATTGGTGTTTTGTCATAATGCATTTATAATCAAATAAATTTCTAAAAGTGAAAAAAGAAAAAAGAATAAGCCTTCAAAAGAAAGAAACACCTTTTCCCCTATGCCTTGAGGGGAACTGGTTAGAATCTGGGCAGGATTCTGATGATGATACTATTTTAATAAAAAAATGACCTTATTGTATCTCCCAAGGCATCAGCATAACGTAAATGAGATGGTGAGATCTAAATAATAATGTGCCTGTTTGAGAAAACACCAAAAAGGCAGTGCCCACTGTGCTCATCTGATTATCCTCTGCTGGAGAAGCTTCTGGGGTTGTGATGACTGACACTGCCTACAGTCTTCTAAAGAAGTGGCCTCCACTCCTCCCAACTTTTATGAGATGCTATAGCACCTGCTCTGGATGATTTGTTAGGAAAATACAATTCTTCAAACCCTCCCTTGCAGCCATGGTTGGTGTGCTCAGTCTGCACAGGAAGGAGACTTAGAAAGGTCTGCTATCCTTGGGGTGTCTGACTGACAGGGACAGTCCATGATAGAGGCCAACTGCACAGCCCAGTCACACCTTCTCTAAGTATTGAGCAGTGGAAAAAGGGGAAGCAATCGGACTTAAAGTCACCATCCTGAGCTGGGCTGGGCCACTGCTTTGGTTACTGAAGAAAACTGCAGGACAATCCAGTCTCAGGAGCCCCAGGGGACCATGGAGCTGATGAGGTAGCATCCCAAACTTCCCCACATTCTGTTTTTTCTGAAAATAATGTTCCCATGACTGAAGACCATCTATGCTCCTTTTGCACACCCCCAGGGAAACTGACCACCAACAGGACAAGGAGCCTCATTTTTTTGACATATACAAAGGATGTCTCCTTCCATTACTTACATCAACCACATTCAGTAGATTTATGTTTATATGAGAAGTGGGGTGTGTGTGTGTGTGTGTGTGTGTGTGTGTGTGTGTGAAGTCTGGAGGGCCACTTTCAACTTGGAAAAGCAAGTATCTTGATTTTCATCCCTGTGACCTTCACAGACACTGCTAATTGATCAAGGGGCTTTATCCGGAAAGCCAGCTTCAGGCTCAGAATCTCTCTCAAGATAGTATCACAGCAATGACCTGCTCTGGGCAGCAAATTGAAATCCACCTGCTGGATTCTCTTAAATCATTTAATCCAAGTCAGCACTGTTACAAGGAAAGAACTCTCGAAGGTGTCTGAAGACTTGGGTTCTAAATCACAGCGAGTTCTCCCGCATCAATCCTGTCTATTCTTTGAATGGGGATAACAAGATCCGTCTCAGCCGGCTCTCAGAAGACTTGATATTTGTGAAAGTGATTTGTAAACAGAAATTCTACATATAAAAGCAAGATGCTGTTATTGTAAAGTTGAGGAAATAATTATCTCGAAATACTGAGTGTAAATGTTGGGTCCTACTTCTAAGCCCAAGTTAGTCCCCCTTTCCAACACGGAAACAACACACAATTCCCAAACCCAGGGCTTCAATTAGCAGCAGTGTGGCAGATGAGACATCTTGTTTGCAATAATTAAATGGTGGATGAAATATAAAATCCAACAAATCTTTTAAACATACCACAGCCTTGACAGAGCAAAGAATTACCGAAAGCCATGTTCCCCAAAATGAAGGGAACAGGTACAAGGGTTGAGCAGGCCAGGATGGACCAGGCTGGCTCTGTGGAGACTTGGTGACCTAGACCTCCCACTGTGGCATCTCAGTGGCACACAGCATGTGTGTTTGTGTGTGTGTGTGTGTGTGTGTGTGTGTGTAGGGACAAAGTCTCAGGCCCGTTCAAAATGGAGAATGTAGCAGAAGATCTCAAATAAATCTCAGACCCGAGGACTACACCACCTGCTTAAGAGGAAGTAAGACAAGAGGCTGCCCTTCAGAAAGAAACAGCAGGGGAACTTTCCTGCCTCCATCTTAATGCTATGTGGAGTCATTCCATAACTGTGAGTCACCTGTCACAGCCTCTGTGTCCACTTCATGCTTCCTAGATAATCTTCCGAAATTCTTAAGTGGAAAACTAATTTTGAGTGGCCTTGAGGTAAAAGCTCTTGAGCAACTGGCAAAATTCCTCTCCAGAGGAATTCACCTTCAACCCAGATATCAAGATAGTTCCCCAAAAGAAAGTTCTAGAGAAAATTAAAAGCCCAGAGTAACAAAACTCAAAAAGAAAAGATTTGAGGGCATGATAAGAACACACAGGACAAACTGACTCATAACAATTTCAGATACTATAATTATAATGCACAGAAAATAAAATAGCTATTTGCAATATTCAAGAAATTATAGAGAAGTTTGAAAGTAAGGACAGAGAACTAGCATCACAAAGGAATACTAAAATAGATCTTTTAAAGACCAAGTAGAATTTATATCAATGAAAACCATAGTAATTAAATTTAAAAACTCAACAGGCTAAATAGCATGTGAGACAAAGTTGAATAAGAGAAAATCAGTAAATGGGAAGATACATTCAAATTTTGTCCAGAATTCAATTCAAAGAAAAACAGTAAGAGAAAAAGATGACAAGTAAGGAAAGGTTAAGTGACGTGGATGATATAGTGAGAAGGTCTAACAAACGTCTAATGGGAGCTGTAAGTTAGAAAATAATAGAAAGGAGAAAAAGCCATATTCAAACAGGTAATGGTTGAGAATATCTCAGAACGCTGAAAGACACAAACCTTAAATGTATAAAGCCCAATGAATCTCAAGCAAGTTATATAAAGGAAAATCCATACCTAGAAGCATAATAAGAAAAACTTTATGACCTAAAAGAAAAAGCTAGATATTAAAACCATCCAGAAAGGAAGAAAAGCATATCTGCAAAGGAGTAGCACCAAGACTTCCATAGCTGACTTCAAAACAGCCGCCACATTGCAGCTAGAAGGCAGTAAAACAATGGTATGTTTTGGATCTGAACTGTCCCTTAAAGGCTCATGTGCTGAAGCTTGGTCTCCAGCTGGTGGTGCTATTGGGAGCTGGTGACTCACTCTCTCACTCTCTCTCTCCCTCTCTCTCTCTCTCTCTCTCTCTCTTCCTGGCCACCATGAGGCAAGCAGTTCCTCTGCCAGGGTCTCCACCACGATGGACTACCTCACTAAAAGTCACTGGGCCAACTAGCCATGGGCTGAAATCTCTGAAACTGCGAGTCACAAAATAACTCACAAAACAACTCCTCCTTTTGAGTTGTTTATCTTTGGTTATTTTATCATAGTAACAGAAAACTGACAAACACAAACACTCTCTTCAAAGTTCAGAGAGAAAAACTGTTGAACTAGATTTCTGCATGGAATAGAGCTACCTTTCCAGGATGAAGTCAAACAAAGAAAATTTAGGACATTCAAAAGCTTAGAACATTAACCACAAAAAAAAAACCATTTAAAAGGAAATTTAAAGGATATATTTTAGGCAGAAAGCGGAAAGAATGAAATGGACAAAAGACTGGGAAGTAAAGATATTGGCATATATGTAGGCTAGACTATGTGTAGGCAGGTCATTTTGTCAGGAAGAATAGGAAGCACCAGACAAAACTGATAAGGTAGAATGCATAGATCAGAGCTAAAACATTTAGCATCCTTACATTTGTTAGAAGGAAGAATAAAATTATTATTAATTCAGACTTTATGTGCATTAAAGTAGGGTTTATAGAACTCTCCCACAAAAAAAAAAAAAGAATGACACATGAAACCAGTACAAGAAGGGGGATAGAAGTATATAACAATGATATAAATAAATAAGCTCTAGTATTTGAGTAATGATAAGAAATATAATTGTGATTAGCCTCCTACATAAAGAGTTTTTAAAATACATAATAAAACATAGGGTACAATAAGGGCAGAAAAAGATATGAGGCAAATATTAAGCAATAGAAAGTTGGTGCCAATATTAACCTCAGATGGTCTTTATTGTAAAAAGCAGTATTAGAGAGAAAGGTGGTCAAGACTTAATTAATTATAAAGGTAATAAGGGTATAATAGGAAGTATGATAATTCTTAATGTTGTTTACAAGTCATTTCAAAATGCACAAAATTATAAATACCGTGGAACTACAACGTCTTCCATAATAGTGCAAAATTTTAATACAGATTTTCATAATTGACAAATTAAGAATGAATAGAAAAATTAGGATATATATTATTTGAATAACACAATTAACAAGATTGGTCTAATGGACATAAAACACTTTGCGTTCAATATTTTTTTATTATTATTATTATTATTTTTTTTTTTTGGTACTGGGAATTCAGCCCTGGGGTGCTTTACCACTGACCTACATTCCCTGTCCTTTTTATTTTTTATTTTGGGACAGGGTCTCACTAAGTTGCTTAGGATCTCGCTAAGTGACCAGGGCATCCTTGAACCTGTGATCATCCTCCCTCAGCCTCCCAGGTTGCTGGGATTACAGGCATGAGCCACTGTGCATGGCCTGTGTCTCATGATTTTAAAACTCATACGGAATATTTATGAAGACTGACCATATTCTAAACCTCAAATCTAACCTGTCAAAAGTTTGATAGTTTTTAGAGATTATATTATGTGACTATAACATAAGTAAACATAAATAATTTTTTGAATATAGTGACAAAAACATCTTATGTTTAGGATTTTTTTAAACAAAAAAGCTTTTGTAAACATCTTATGAGTCAAAGAATTAAATAATGAAAATCTGAAAATAATCAGAAATAAATCTGATGACATGCATTAAAACTTATGAAATAAAAAATAAAAAAACTTATGAAATATAGCTAAAGCAACATTTAGAGAAAAATGTGTAGCCTAAACTGCTTACATTAGAAAAAGAAGAAAAGTCAGTCTTATCGAGCTGTACTTAATAAATTTTTTAAAAAAAAACAGCAGAATAAATTCAAAAATAATAGTGAAAGTAAACAAGCATAAAGTAAAGACCCTCAAGGCAATAACTCTTTGAAAAGACTCATAAAATAGATGAACCTCAGAGAAGAATAAATTTTTTGAGAAAGTGTAGACACATAAGCAATACAGAAATGAATAATGAAGATATTTAACTGGAAACATTGATATTAGGAAATACTTTGTGTTGACACATTTGAATGTTTGTATGAAATGACAGAGTTCTAAAAATAAATAGAAATTATGAAATATCTCAAAAAAATGTTTTAAACCCCAAGGGTTTTATAACCCTAAGTAATTGATTCAGTATTTTTAAACCTATGATCTAATAATGCTTTTTGGGCATATAAGCCAGGCATCCCTAAAGGAAAGAACTCAACTGATATAGACTCTTTACAGAGATATTAAAAGGGAGCATTCATTTTATGAAGCTTGTTAACTCTGCAGTTAAGTCTCACGTAGGTTCCCCTTTACGTTTGACCTACAGTCACTGAAACACATATTTAGGTTTATGACTGTGGACTTTGTAGGTCTTTAGTTCAGTTTTGCATTTTTGTCTTGTTTTAGTAGTAATGATTCCAAAAATCAAACAAATATGGTATAAGAAATGAGACTTACTGCCCATTGGTAAATGTTACCAAAATGTCATACTGAATGTAAAATGTTTAAAGCGTTCCCTTAAGATTGTCACAAAACATGGATGCATGCTGGGAGGTCCCAACTAAGGAAGTAAAACAAGAGAGCTAAATAAAAGGTTTAAGAATTGGAAAGGAAATGTAAAATAGTCATTATTTTCAGGTGGTATGATATCTATGTAGAAAACTCAAAATAACACATGGACAAGTAATTAGAATTACCAGAGTCTAGCAAAATTTCTGCATAAAAAATCAATATGCCAAAATCAACAACATCTTAGCCGGGCGTGGTGGCGCACGCCTGTAATCCAAGTGACTTGGGAGGCTGAGTCAGGAAGGATCATGAGTTCAAAGCCAGCCTCAGCAACTTAGCGAGGCCCTAAGCAACTCAGTGAGACCCTGTCTCTAAATAAAATACAAAATAGGGCTGGGGATGTGGCTCAGTGGCCGAGTGTCCCTGAGTTCAATCCCTGGTTCAAAAACAAAACAAAACAAAACAAAAAAAAACAACATCTTTTGACAATAAAAAGCAATCATCTACAAAATGTAATTTTAAAAAAATAAAATGACAATAGCAGTAAAAATACAAAGTGCCTAAGAATTAAGCTAATAAATAGTGTGTAAACCTTTTAAAGAGAAAAATGTGAAACTACTGAAAAAACAGTAAGGCCTAAATAGACTCATACACTGTACACATAGACAGGAAAATGCCTTTGCTCTCCAAATTGAACCACAGATGAAGTAAAATTCCAATCAACATCTCAACACAAGTTTTTCATAGAACTTGACCAGTTGAGAACAAGGAGGAGGAGAAGGGGGAGGAGGAGGGAGAGGAGGAGGAGGAGGAGGATAATTCTCTACTTCCAGTTATACCAGGATGGACTCCCTGAGACCCCAGCCTATTAGATGTGGTCACGTGACTGGTTCAGCCAATGAAATGCAAGTGACAGGTTTCACTTCTGCAAGGAAGCACATAAGCTCATGGGTGATTCTCCAGGCTCTCTGGGCATGGAGCTGGCTATGGAATATCTCGAGCACATCTTGACATATTAACAAGACTGCCCACAGCTGTGTATGTGGCATGAGCAAGAAACAAACCCTTTTAGATTTACACTCTGCAGCCCAACCTATCCTGAGTAACATGGGGATTTACCCTGCTTAAAACTTCTTATAAAGCCACGTGGTTAGGACACGGCAGTGTTGGTACAGAAATAAGCAAATGGACCATTGGATCAGCATGGAGAGTCAAGAGAGAGACCCATCCTTGCATCACAGGAGATATGGCGCAGGTGTTATTGTCGATCAGCACAGATCAATAAACGGTGCTGGGAAAGTTGGGTATGCAGATGGAAAACCTGAAGATGGACTGATGCTGCACACCATACCCAGAAATCAATTCCATATGGATATGGAGATAAAGGAGAAAGCAAAACAGAGTATTTATTTTTGTTTCTGTTTTTTTTGTTTTGGAACCGAGGATTGAACTCAGGGGCACTCGGCCACTGAGTCACATCCCCAGCCCTATTTTGTATTTTATTTAGAGACAGGGTCTCACTGAGTTGCTTAGGGCCTCACTAAGTTGCTTAGGCTGGCTTTGAACTCGCGATCCTCCTGCCTCAGCCTCCCAAGTGCTGGGATTACAGGTGTGCGCCACCGCGCCTGGCTCTAGCAAAACAGTATTTAAAAGAGAACAGTCTTGTGGGTAGAAGACATACCACTAAATAGCAAGAAATACTAACCATGAAGGAAAAGACTGAAAAAAACAGTTGCATTTAATATGGAGAACTTGGTTCATCCAAGTACACACCACGTCCTGGATTGCACACTGGTCTGACTGAAGCTGTCGAAGGATAGTGGTTAATTTGGAGAAATCTGAAGATGGTTCATGTTATGTCATGAGATTAAAAATTACTCCAATGGAAAGCTGGAGGTTATTGACTGAAAACCAAATTTTATTACATTTTATTTTACCACAAAAAATATACATTAAAGTGCTAATGCTAGTGACCTTTGGGCAGTAGGAATATAAAGTTCTTTTTTAAAAAAGCATTGATTTCTCCCTACATCCTACTTTCTACAGTGTGCATCTACTGCTTCTTTAATAATGAAAAGATCATTAAATGAAAGAAAATATGAATATACAAACTGAGGAAGACCAAAAAAACTGAGAGAAAATGAAAAAGACCAGTTCAGAGATGGAAAGGATGTTTGTCACAAATACAACCAATAAAGAACTAATGCCCAGAAAGCTTTCTAAATGGTCAAAAGACATGAACGCATGTGTCACATAAAGAGGAACCACAAATTCCATTAAACTTGTGAAAAGATGGTCCCCCTCATTCACCCACAGGAACACACACCACCAACACCAGGAGCTGCCCTCACACTCTCCAGACTGGCAAACGCTGAACTGTGACAATGTCAAGTGCTAATGAGGCTGGGGGGCAATGGCAACTGTCAACTTGCTGACCAGAGGGTAAGAATGGTTTGGCATTATTTATTAAAGTTGAAAATTAGCAAATGGCCCCCAAAAAACTTATACAAGGAATACGTCTGACATTTGCAATACATGCACCAGGGACTCAGCAATGCATTCCCAAGAGGTCCAAGCTGGAGATGATCTGAAGTCAATGGATATTAGCATGACTTCTAAAACTATGGCATAGTCATGCCTTAGAATACCATACAGCAATAAAAACGAACACACTCCTGCTATGATCCTTCATAAGCAGAAAAATCTAAAAGAAGAAAATGGTGAGCAAAAGTTGCAAATTACAAAAATATATTCTATATGACTCCATTTATGTAAGGTTCAAATGAGGAAAAACCAAACGATATTCTGCTTTAAGGATGCAAATGTATATGTGTGATTGTGTGCATATGTGTTAAACTATCTAGAAAAGCAAGGTGTTTTTTTGTTGTTGGGTTTTTTTGGGGGGTGGGGGGGTACATATCAGGGATTAAACCCAGGGGCACTTAACCAATGAGTCACATCCTCAGCCCTTTTTATTTTTTTATTTTGAGAAAAGATCTCACTAAGTTGCTTAGGGCCTCACTAAATTGCTGAAGCTGGCTTTGAACTTTGATCCTCCTGCCTCAGCCTCTAGAGGGGCTGGGATTACAGGTGTGTGCCACTGCATCTGGCTGAAAAGCAGTGACTTTTTTTTTTTTTTTTTTTTGCTGTGGGTTGTACCCCGGGGGGCACTCGACCACTGAGCCACATCCCCAGACCTATTTTGTATTTTATTTAGAGACAGGGTCTCACTGAGTTGCTTAGGGCCTCGCTAAGTTGCTGAGGCTGGCTTTGAACTCGCGATCCTCCTGCCTCAGCCTCCCAAGTACTGGGATTACAAAAGCAGTGACTTTTAAGATTTCAAGATAATGGCTACCATGGGAGAGAAGGATCAGCCACTAGGGAGGAATATGCTGGGTTTCTAAGGCTGTAGTTAAATTTTATTTCTTAATTCAAGAGGTGGATACATGGGGTCTTCTTTCAATTGTCATTTAACATTTACCAATATTTAATAGTAATGATAGCATTATTTAAGCCATATAGACAGATTTCACATAGATTTTATACACATGCTTCACGGTTAGCTAATTCTCCCTGTTAAACCATAGAGGGTGCCAAGAAAATTAGAATTCAGGAGCAAATGTCGAATTAGTCATCAAGCCATTTGCTCAATAACAAGGACTGTGCAGCTACTATTTGGTCACGATCAGGAAATTGGATCACTTGTAAAAGGAACCGTAGTTAAGTCCCCATACCTGGACTCCTTTCATTGGGAAAGCACCCTGTAAAAGCCCCAGCATCGCCGGCAGGCCCTCTGCAGTTCACCGCTCCGCATTCCAGCTAAAACGTGCTAATGATCATAATGTACTGGATTAGGTTTTCAGAAACAAATAAATCCTATAATTATGGAGACCTTAAACTGCGCTTTTACCATGGCAGTGATTTAGTTAACCAGAAAACAGAAGTAACAAAGGAAGCCAGCCCGAACATCACCGCGTCATTCAAGCGCAATGAACTCCAACTAATGCTTAATTACAAGTGGCGTAGGGAGGATCAGAGGAGAATAAGGCATGGCATTCTCCCGAGGTACTTGATTGATTTCTCAGACTACAAATTTCAAGCCACTGAGAATTCTGTAAACATTGATTTAGCAAGAGAGAGCCCAGAGAGCACTGAGAGTTTGAAACGGGAATAAATGCAAAATGAATGAAACCAATCGCATGGACTGTCCCAGAGTTTACATCAGAATGCACTTCGAGCTTCCCTGCTTTTATTTTCCTAAGGGTGAAAAGACAGACTTCATCTCTTTTCTCCTCTTCACTACAACACACACCTGTGACCCTGTGCCATTTGTTATGTTTTGCATGATTTGCATGGGCTCAGAAAAATGCTAAACCAGGACTGGGATGATTTATTTTCTTTGAAAATTATTACCAATGAGGCATGCCCTACAAAAATCAAAGTAAAATAAAATACACTCATTACAAAGTTTCGGAGGAAGGAAAGAGCACGATTCATCAATGGAGATGTCCTCACCAACTCAGCATCTTGACCTAAATTCAGTTGGCCCTTCGGATCTGTGGGTTTTGTGTCTGTGGATTCAACCTGTTGCAGGCCAAGATCTATTTGGAAAAAATACTGTGTTTATACTGAATGTGTATAGACATTTTCTTTTCTTGTCATTATACCCTAAACAATACAGCACAACTATTTACATTGACTAGGTATTACAAGTAAACTGAAATGATCTAAAGTAAACAGGAGAGTGTGCATAGGTCATATGCAAATACTCTATCATCTTATGGGGACTTGAATATCCAATGATTCCGATATCTTCAGGTGGTATTAGAACCAATCCCTGACAGATTCAGAGGGATGATGGTATGATAGCTCACTATGAATGCAAAATAGCACCGAAATGTTAGATCCTACCTTCACTACTTACCATCTATGTGACTTTGGGCAAGATATTTAGGGGATTAATAAGAATGTCTTTCTAAGGATTAACTAAAACAATGCATAGAGAACAGTATGTGCCTAGCATATAGTGAGTGCTCAATAAATGTTTCGGGGCCTGCTGATAGTCAGCAGAAAGCCTGTATGCTCAGTTTAACATATTCAATGGGAGGCTGGGCTTTTTCTGCATCTCTTCTACTGCAAATTGCAAGCTTAAATTTTATGCTCATGCCTACCATTCGATATCCTGCCTGTGAAATCCGCACATACCCTGCACCACAAACAGACACTTGGGCTAGAAGTAGTTTAAGTTAAATATAACTGTTCTACTCCACCGTGATTTCTAGAAAGAGGAGAAAAATCAAGAACAATGTCAGCCCCCTGTTAGTTTTAAGGGATCTGTAGGATGCAAAGAATCACTTCTCAGCACAATGAGACCTTCCACATGTGATCAAAAATTACTTCCAGGAATCTTTGCAAAACATGAACAACAGGAAAGATGTTTGGCGAGGAAAATACCTTGATTTGCATAAAATTATTTAAAGAAAAAATTGGAAATTAAACACCAAAACTATTGGTATGGTTCTGGCAATATTCATAGAACAGAATATGACCTCTCCTAATAACCCTCACCCTTTTTCTAAGGCAGAGAGGGATCCAGGCAAGTCACAAGCCACCAGGCTGAGAAAAGGGCAGATGAGGTCCCACGCAGTCTGGTCCCATGGTAGACACAGGCAGGTACTCTGTGGAAGAATCCGTCCTCATTGTCTTCTGTCCTTCCCAGACCAAAGTTCCTGCAGAACAGATGCTATTGCCCTTAATTAGTGCCTGGCACCCAAGAGACAATCAATACATGTCTTCTGGGTTAATGAATGATATGTCACACAATCTGCTCAAGATCATGGCCAGCGACAGATTTGAGACTCAAAATTACCTCATTCATTCTCATAAACGAAAAGACACTGAGGTAGACAGACCCCCAATTCTATGCTCCTTCCTTCTGCACCCAGTGGGTGATCCAGTAGGTGTTTGCCAAAGTAACTCCTAAGAAGCTCAACAGGCTGAGCATCGGGGGGCTCTCTGGAAGTTTGGTAGTTGACTGAACAACTAAGCTTAGAAAAGTACTGATGCCATTCTGCTCGGAAGCCACTGTCCTCATTTTTGTTTGGTGTTTCTAGATGTATAAAAAGAGATTGTTAAGCCAAGTGCTAAGAAAAGCCCCAGTGATGTTGTGAGGAGCCAAGTCCTTACTATCTAAACAGCCTCACACACCCTGTGCACAGCACAGGGAAAACATAAATGTGATTCCAGGTAAGGAAGAAATCCCATGGGGTCAGCACACCATTTGAAAGCTCCCACATCCTTTGACCAACCACAGTACAAAGACAAACTGTTTCCAACTTGACCTATGGGAATAACGGTTCTTCCATGGAGCTGGACCCTCCTCCCCCTTTCTTCTCCAGGGACTTTGCCATTTGTGGTCATCTTGGCTTTAATGCTTTTAGTTTATTTCTCACTTACTGGGATTTTCCTAACTCCCTTCCAACCTCACGTTCCAAATTTGCCACTCACTTTATGAAGAATTATCAATATTCCAAAAACTTTCCAAAAGCAGGGCAGGAAGGTTGCAGGCATATGCTGCCTTCCACAGCCAGCAGACAGAGCCCGCAGACCTCCACCAGCAGCTGGGACACAGAGGCGGCAGCCGAGCCTTTCCAGAACTATGAGTAGCTCCATCTGGAGCCTGGAATGAGTGAGGAAGCCTTGGGAGTCAGAAGGAAGCCTGGTGTTTGTGCCCCCTATCATTGATTGGTTCTTCGATTATACCTCCCAATCTTTGATATTTAAATCTAACTCATCTGAAGCAACTCACTGGCTGCATCCCAGTGGATCTGCCCCTCTGCAACTGCTACTTGCTCTGTCAGATCCCATTGATCCCTGGTTCGTATGGGGGGCCGCCGTTCTGCAACATCACTTGCACTGACTTCATGAAGTCTCTCTCAAGGTGTATGCAGTTTTCCTTTGTCATTAACTCGCCATATGTTTTCATGGCACTGTTTGCTGTCTGAGTCTGTTGAGGCTGCTATAACAAAATACCATAGATGGGGTGACTTACAAACAGAAATTGATTTCTCATAGTTCTGTAGACTGAGAACTCTAAATCAAGGCAGATCCAGTGTCCGGTGAGGCCAGTTTCCTGGCTCATAGATGGCTCTTTCCTGCAATGACCTCACATGGTGGAAGAGACCAGGAGCTCTTTGGGGCTTCTTTTAGGAAGACACTAATCCTGCTCATTAGAGCTGCACCTTATGACCTAATTACTTCCCGAAGGTCCTACTTCTGAAAGTCATCACATGGGTGATTAGGTTTCAACACATAAACTTTAGATGGGGACACATTCAGACTATAGCAGTGGTCATACTGAAGCATCCAATCATCAAGGAGGACTAAGTAAAGATGAGAGACTCCCTCCAGGATTTGACAGGAGGAAGTGTTAGCAAGCAGGTTCATTTTAGAGGTAGCACACATTTTCTTCCACAGCACGCCGACTTTGATTTCCCCATGCAATCTCCTAACTGCAAAGTATCCAAACAACCATCAGATAACAGTAACTTAGAGGATAAAAGCCCTAATGTCTGCGGGCACAGTGAGCACAGTCTGTATGTCAATCAGCAGGAGAGGAGGATCTTAGAGCCCCAGTTTCCTTCCTTGTGTCCTTCACAAGGACTTCTGCATCAGTTCCACCAGCCCCAATCCTGTCACTCAGCTCCTTGAAGAGGTCTGGAAATCAGCATAGCCGATACGCCTCTCCCATCCCTGATCCAAGCACACAGCTTTGAGGAAATGAGGCCCAGGGGTAAAGCTAGTGTGTGTTCTGCAGTGCCGAAGTAGGTCAGAGATTCAGTAAAGTTCAGTTAAAAAAAAAAAATGCAGTCAACCCACTTGTCAAGTCAGTCAAAATGGTCTACCTGGTCCACCAGGCAGACTGCTTTCCTGGGAATGAACACACAATGTGCACACAATTATGCATGTTGAATTTAAATAACGAAGTCCCTGAGACTTGCCAAGGTACTTTTCTGCTGGCCACTGGCGATAGAATGACAATGGATTAACACAAAAGCCCTAAAAGCCAATCAGACTCCAGGTTTCTATCCAGGGAAGGGATGAGGAGCATCTCCCCAATTTCAGCCTCAGGGTGTCATCCTTGGGTAAGGAAGTGGACACTCAGTGAAGGGTCATGTTACTCTGGGCAGCCACTTACTCAGTTTAGAGAAAGATGCTCATGCCCTGGGAGAACAGGGCTTTTGTCCATGAATAAATATCTGGCCTGCCAGGATTTAGAAAAATTTGTGTACTTAGCAAAATACACAGGGGTGTGCATGCACACACATACACACACACACACACACACACACACACACTCTTACTTGGATTTATAGGGTTTTCTTATGAGGTCATTAGTTCTATAAGTATTTTTTTGGTATTGCTATGTGCCTGGCCAGTTCTGGGGGACAAACATCAGACTTGGTTTTTGGCCTCATGGAATTTAGAGACAGGAATCATCATCAACCATATATAGTGCCAGGGAAGGAACAAACGGGCTCTGGGAAGAGTGGATGGTTGAAGGGAGCAGCAGAGACCCTGCTTCAGGAACCAGCAATGCCAAGAGCATCAGAAAGGGTGGCCAAGAGGGGATGGGCAATGGAGGGTGTGAAGAGGAGCAGGGACACACTCAAGGATCTGTTGGAGAGGCAGCGGGGCCGGGGTGCAGCTCAGCAGCACAGTGTGGGTTCACACACGAACTGTGAGTTCAACCTCCAGTACACGTGCACACACACGCATGCACACACTCACTGCAGAAGGCCAGTGTGGCTGGAACAGAGAACAGCCTAAGATGAGTCTCAGGATCAGGTAGAGCCAGAACTTTACGGGGTTGCTTGGAACATGGTGAGTCATTGAATTTGACTCTGAGAGTCCGATTTTAATCCTAACCATTTTAAGAGCAGAAGAAACTCAACTGGTTGCTGTGTGAATGGCCAGGAGATCAGCAGAAGTGGCAGCAGGGGGGTTGCCATTCATTAGCTTCAGTACCAATGGGCGACACCTGACCTCGGTGGCCCTCACATTTGACAATGTCATTTCAGATACCATGTAAAGGCAATCACAGTTCACAACCTGCTGACTGGGAAAGCCTCATCATTTATTGAGTTCCTCTTAAATGTCCTTGAGATGCTGAAGTATTTTGATGGTATATGGAAGTGTCCAAATATGTTATCTTTTAAAGATAAAATTTAGATGCAGTGAAATGCGTAGATCCTAAGTCCTGAAAAACACAGGCACTTGCATAAGACCCATAAATCTAGAGAGCACTCCGTCCCCCAAAAAGTTCAGTGATAGCCCGTCCCAGTCTGTGCTCCCTGGGTCTTGCCCTCCCCCACCTGGGGACAAACATCCTGGTTTTTCTACTCCATCTGCCAGTTTTGACTCTTTCTGAACTTCAGGTAATCTGAGAACAGCATGCACCCTTTGTAGTTGGCTTTCTTTGCTCAATATAACGTTCTTGATATTAATCCGTGTTGCTCCATGTATCAGTAGGTTTTTTTTAATCACTTTTAATTGTTATCATTCTCCTATCAATAAGCAATAGTATTGTTTCTGATTTGGGCTTAATAGACATAAAACTGCTATTAATACTGTATTTATTTTGTGGATATATGTTTTTATTTCTCTTTGGTAAATAACTAGGAATGGACCTGCTGGGTAGTTGGATAAGTGATATTTTTATTATAAGAAACTAACAACCAATTTACAGAGTGGTTATACAAATTTATACTCCCATCAGCAATATCTAAGAGTTCCACTGGAATCCATATCCATCAATATTTGGAGGTTTCAGCCTTTTTAAAACTTAGCTGTGCAGTTATGAAGTGCTTTCTTATTATGCAACTATGCAGTTATAAAGTACTTTCTCATTATAATTTTAATTTGTATTTTTCTAGTAATTCAAGAGCACCTTTTCATGTTCTTACTGATCATACACATATCTTCCTTTTATATAATCTGTGTTCAAGTCTTTAGGCCGCCTTTTTATTGGAGTGTCTTTTTTATGTTTTTCTGTAGGAACTCTTCAAGTATGAAGGATGACCATACAAATCCTTCATGAGATACATGAATGCCAAATATTTTCCTTCAGTCTGTGGACATATCTTCTTATTTTATGATGCCTTTGAAGAACAGAAAATTTTAATTTTGGTGAAACTCAATTTATCATTTTATTTTTTAATTGTTGGTGCTGTGTGTTCCTCCTAAGAAAGCTTTACCTATTCCAAAGTCTTAATGATATTCTTCTACATTATCCTCTAGATGATTGATAGATTTAATTTTTAGGGTCTGATCAATTTTGAATTAATTTTTACATAATATGAGGTAAACATCAAGGTTAATTTTTTTCATACTTTGATTTGGGCTTTCTAATGCCATTGATTTTACTCTTTCCTTTTAACCATTAAATTAGTTTGAAATCTTTGTTGAAAATAAACTGATCATATATCTGGGTCTATTTCTTGACAGGGTTCTGTGTCACTGGCCTACTTAGGTATTCTTAATCCACAGTGGATTAATTATTACACTTTATAAGAACTTTTAATATTAGGTACTTTTAGAACTTTGAATTTAGCCCTCTTATTCAAAATTGTTTATTCTGAGTTCTTTGAATTTTCATATAAATTTTATAATCAGCTTTTAAAATTTTACAAAATTTTTAAGTAGCATTATGTTGAATCTATAGTACAACTCAGGGAGAATTGATACTTTAGCATTACTGGATCATCTAATTCATGAACATGGTATACCCTGCCATTTATTTAAGTCTCCTTGTTTTAAAAATACAGGTTTTCCAATTTCTTGTCAAGTTTATTCCTATAATTCCTAAATTGATGCCACTATAAATATACTTTAAATTTTATTATTTTCTAATTGCCTCTTGCTATTATAAATATACAATCAATTTCTTATATTGATCTTTTTCTTATAATCTTGCAGAATGTACTCTTACTAGTTCTAGCATTTTTGTAAATTTCTTAGAGTTTTCTAAATAATCATACATTCTACAAAGAAAAATAATTTTACATCTTCCTTGTCACTTTCACTTTCTAGCGCAACTGCATTAAGACCACCAACAGAGTACTGAATAGAGACAATGAGAATAGGTGTCTCCTCACATTTATAATAAAAAAGAAAACCTTTCAGTCTTCCATCTTCAGTATGAAGCTAGCAGCAGGTGCTTCAGAGATGCCATTTATTTGACTGAGGAAGTTCCATCATATTTCTAATTTAATGAGAAATTCTATCATGAATGTTTCTTTTTCTACATCTACTAAGATGATCATATGATTTTTCTCCTTTTATGGTATGGCTAATTATAATAACTGATTTGCAACATTTAAATCAACTTTGCATTTCTGGGATAAATTCTAATTATTTTTTATGTATTTCTGGACTCAACTTGCTAATTTACAATTTTTGTTTCTGTTTGAGAAATTTGGTTTGTAATTTTCTGTCCTATCAGATTTTGTTAAGAGAATTACTTTATAACTTTATTTGTATAGCCCAACAGAACCAGTTGAGAAGTGTTCTCTCCTCCTTCATTTTTAAAAAAATGTAGTACAAGGTTGATACTCTTTCTTCCTTAATCGGTTGATGCATGATACCAATGAGGTCACCCGAGATTTCTTTCTGCAAAGAATTTTAATTATGAATCAAGTTTCTACCTCATTTAATATCCATTTTGGTGAAGAGTGGTTTGCAAGGAATTTAACCATTTTACTTACATTGCTGAATTTATTGGCATAAAATTGTTCACAATATTCCCTCATTGACTTTTTAATACATTTAGGATATTTATTTTCTGATATTCGTAATTTGTTTTCTCATTCTACTTTCTCTTGATTAGTTTCACTAGGAATTTATCAATTTTATTAATATTAAAGAATTATAATAAGGTCAAATCTAGTACCAATTTCTCCCTCATGTATCAAATCAGAAGTTGTTTACCTGAAAGTTGTATAATTCCAAACAATTATCAACTAAGTCAATCCTCCAAATCCAATTATCTTGGTCTATGTGCACCCATTATCCTTAAGAAATCTGATGTGACTGGAACAGGAAATTGGCATATTTTGAAAATTTGATTATCTTCACAATATATGAAATATTACCATATTTATTTCAAAGATGAGAAAATAAAAGCTTAGAGAAATCAAGAGATTAGCAAAGTCCCTGAAGCTATCTTAGATTCATGCTCATGTCCTTCAGATTCCGGTGCCTGTGAACTTACACTTCACCCCCACCATGAAGTCTTCACAAGCCAACACCTGAGGACCCTTTCCCCAGCAGCTGAGCAGCCCACCTTCAAAAAGGTGCTGTTGCTCATGAAATTGAGCCATATGCAAGTGGAGGAAGGAATATCTGACAGGAAAACGTATCCCTCGTCTTTCCACGTGCAAGCCTCACATTCCACCAAATGGAATGCTAGTGCTGATAGAAACAAAAGGACTTGTTGACCAAGTCCAGAAGAATGTCGTCTAGATGAAGGACTACAGTCTAGATCAGCAACCGAGTCCAGATGATGAGCTCAGTGATGGACGATCCATCACTCTCCCACTGGGTTTCTCCTCCAAATCACTCATCATTCATTTATTTTAAAAAACACAGTTTCTAACTTTCACATAAAAAATGGGACTGATGAGGATGAGCAGTTACTTCCAAGCTCACAGCAATGCTACCTGGATTAAAATCATGCCATTTCTGTTATTTAATAATAGGTCCTCATAGGGTTATGCTTTGCCCTCTAATTTCTAGACATTTCTTTGAAAGGCACTTATTTCTTCTTGGTCAAGAAATATTACAATCTAACTAAACATTTATTTCAGGGCCTGTTCTTCTTGAGTGTCTTATATTAGAAAATGAAGAAAAATAACTCTCTTTTCCATTATCTGTGCTCATCATTTTTAAAGATTAATAAAAGGCAACTATTTCAGGGACATCTATTTTAGGAAGAAGAATATACTGTTCAGTGTCCCTGGATTCTAGTAAAATACTGGACATACATGTTAAACTTATTCCTTATGAACTTACATTATTCATGTCACCTATTATTCAATGCTGATGATAAATTATTCAGTGCTAGAAATGATCAGAAAACCGTGCTTTTTATACTCTTGTTTATATTCAAGTTTACAGTGGACCATATCATCACTCCACAAGGAAAACAAAGACGGACGACAGGAAGCTCAAATGTGGACCCTTGTTAATGCAGAGGGTTCCAGAAAGTCTTGGCAACATGAGTCCAAGCTGGACAGATGAGCAGGCAGGATGCATTCTCTCTACCTCCTCTGTGCTGGGCAGGCTGGACGAGAGGGGGAGGGCCAGGAGGTCACTGCCTGCAGGGCAGGAGGCTGAGCCAGAGCCTGGGGCAGGGGCCATGAGGACTGGGGCTGGTGGGTTTGAAGGTGCATGCTGGAAAGGAGAGGCCATGGTCTCCTCCAAGCGGGTAGCAGAGGAAGTTCAAATTGTTTCAAGCATGGTTTAGAAAAATCTCCAGCTTAGAATTCCCCATTGAAAATTAAAGAAACTGGTGGGCACTGTGACTGAGACGGATAACCTGTGTTGTTAGGTTGACGCCATAGAGAACAGCTCCTGGTGCCATTGTGAGTGAGAGAACTGAGGAGGGAGACTGCCCCATAGACCAGGGAGGGAAGGTGCAAATTCCAGGTCAACTTTATCTGGACGGATTTAATGGAAAACTGGAGGACAGCCACACCTTCACCAGCCCTCTTTAAGCTGCTCTGTCACTTCTAGGGCAGAGTAAGGAACAAAAACAACATCTAAAGCTACTTCTGCTCAGCATGGATAGGAAAAGGGAACAATGAAGGTCTGTAGTCCTCCCTTCCATGACAGGAGCACCATCCGGGACTTCCTGAATACCAGAGGGAAACAAGGGAAGGAGCAGAGGCAAGGCCTTTTTCTGGGCCTGGGAATAGCAGTAAAAATGAGCAGAGGCCAGAAGAAAAGAGGACAATCAAGGCAAAGAAAGGAGACAACCCAGGAAGAAAGGCAGGACATGTGACTCCTCCCGAGAAACTGACTTTGTGTGGCTGATCCCCGGCTTTCATATGTGAGGCAGTGGAAAGATAAAAGACTGCTGTATTAGACAGCTCTTCATCACTGCGACCAAAATACCTGACAAGAACAACTTAGAGGAGGAAAGGTTTATTTTGGCTCATGTTTAGTGCAGGGTCAGCTGGCTCCATTGCTCTGGGCCCAAAGTGAAATAGAACATCATGGGGGAAGGGTGGGAAGATTAACCCTTTCAGGGCACCTTCCCAGGGACCCACCTCCTCCAGTCATGCCCCACTGGCCCAGCACAGCAGTCCTTTCAAATTAGGATGGACTGATGGGGTCACACGGTCACACTCTCATAGACTAATCATTTCCCCTCTGGACACTGCATTGACATATGAACTTTTGAGGGACACTTCATATCCAAATCATAACAACCCGCAATGACCAGACCTCATTCTCAATGGATTAAATTATTTTCCTGGTGAAGAGCAAGTCTTGAGCCACCACTTAGGACTCAGTTTTCTAGAGGACCAGGGGAGGCTAAGAGGAAGTGGATCTGGAACGGGGCAGGTATGGCAGGTGGTGGCTAGATGGCATGTTCTGCAACTTGCCCTTTCCTGTCTGCTACAGTGCCATGAAGGCAGACTGGCAGCCCTCCAGGGAGCTGTGCATGGTCCCCAAAATCAGATCAGTAATCCCTTGCCAGCGCAGGACTGGCGCCAGGAACCCAGCACCTGCCACATCCCACCCAGGAGCAGGTGCTCAGGGAGAATCCTCGTCCCTGACAAGGACTCTCCTCCCCTTCTGGGGACAGGCCTTCCTAGCAACTGTGTGAGCAGGTGCCTGGGCAGTGCAATTCCCTGGCCAAGTCTCCTCTCTGGTTCCCTGGGCATCCTCAGATGGGCTACACGAAGCCCAAACCAGTGGGCCTTCTGCCGGTCAAGCTGCTCGTGTCCCCTGCCTTGGCTGGTTTCTATCAAAGCAGAAGCTCAGTGGTGCAGCCTGTCTACTGCTCACTGACCCCTGTGTGCACCAAGTGCTGGGCCAGGCCCAAAGGAGATGGGCAGACAGGCAGACAGGCAGATATGCCCACACTCCAGGGGCTTGTGCCCAGAGGGCAAGGTGGGGGTCACACTCCAACCCTGACTAGGGCTGTTGTGCAGGGCATGGTGGGGGCCAGGGAGGAGGAGATTCCTGTCTGTGCACAGGGAGGGGCCTCCTGGAAGGAGGGAATAAGCAGGGCCTTGAATAAAGGCCTTGACCGGTCCTGTGCCATGTTAGAGCATTACCGAGCATGCACAAGGGGCCCTGTTCAAGTCCCAATACCAGAAGAATAAAAATGGGGAGCCCTGAAGACATTTATGGGAAGTGAAATAGACCAGTCACAATAGGATGAATTCCGTATGATTCCACTTACCTGCAGTTCCTAGAGCCATTAAATCACACGGACGGAACAGAGAATGGAGGTTGCCAGAGGGGAGGAGGGGGCACGGGAGCGACTGCTCAGTGGTATGGCATTCAGCCGTGTGAGATCAAGGGTACTGGGGATGGACCTATGTTCAGCTGCAACACATGGACGTACTTAAAGCCGCTGAGCAGTATGCCTAAAAAGGCTGAGATGGTAAACTTTATGTGACACATAGTTTACCACACACTGCAAGACCTATGTACTAGGAAAGTTCCCTCCTCTGCCCCACCATGGCCAAGGCTGGGCAGAGATGGTCAGGACCAAGGTGACAAGCTAGCATGGTCTTTTATCACACCTGCATATTCCAGTTGGACTTGATGTCTAGAGGTTGGAGATCTGCCACCTCGAAGGGTCTCGAGAGTCTTGCAGGCTCCAGGTCTTTCCACCACAGGTGTTAGCAGGGGTCACAGTCCAGTCACATGGGCAGGGTACACAAGCTAGGCAGCTGTGAGGAGCCAGATCACTTGGCTCTGTTCCCCTCCTGCCTCAGTCACCTCCAGGCAAGATCTGCTCTGGTCAACACTGGCTTGTACAAAAAGCACCTGAGAGGTCTTGGTGTTAAAAATACTGACTTTAGTGTCCTGGGTGTCCTAGGGACCTCCTAGCTCTGGGTCCCTATGACATCCTTCCCTCAACTACCCAGGTGCTGGTAGGTATTGGCGGCTCCTCCCACAGCTCAGCTCTACCAAGGTGGCCCATCCTGGCCACTCACACCTGGCCACAACCCAGACTCTGGGTGTGAGGCTATAGAGAGCACCATATTGCTCCTCATCTCCTTCTACCAGGCATGCAGTACCCAGGACAGACATTTCTTACAGCTGTGTCTCTTAAGAAGAAAGCAGGTATGGTGGCCAATAATCCTAGCAACTCAGGAGGCTGAGGCAGAAGGATCACAAGTTCAAATCCAGCCTCAGCAACTTAGAGAGATCCTGTCTCAAAATAAAAAATAAAAAGGGCTGAGGTTATAGCTCAGTGGTTAAGCACCCCTGGGTTCAATCCTGATGCCAAAAAGAAGGAAAAAAAAGGAAAAAGAATCAAGCGGGCACACACCTCCTCTGGGAGCAGAAAGGGCCTCCAAGTAACTGCCAGAAGTACATGCAAGGATCGGTGGAGATTCTGGAAGACAAAGTCATCTTTTTGCCAACAATTGAGGTTCCAATTGTTCTAAATGCCCAGAATGAAGGCCATATCAAGTCACTCTGCAGTGCGTTTTGTGGTAGTTGGGACCACATGGGAAGTTTTTAGCACTTAATTACTGAGCAGAACTTGCAGAACTGAGAGGAGGGGCCAGGTGCAAGGAAAGGACCCTCCTGCTGCAAAGTGACTTTTTGCTGAAGTTTGCCTGGCTCCCCATGCTGGGCAAAAGTCCTCCCCTGGCACCTTCCTGGGGACAGGCGTTCGACTCCTCCACACTGATCTCAGAGCCAGGTCAATACCATTCCAAGTCCTGCCTGTCCCAAACAGATAGCGGAGGAGCCCAGTCCAAGGCATCCAGGTTGCCTCGAACTCCTCAGGACAAACACCTCACTGTATCCAGGGGCTTCCTTTCCATCTCTAGCAGCTGCCTCCACAGATGATGTGGCTCCCTTAGAGAAGGGGTCGTTAGTTCATTTTTTCAAACGTAGCCCACGGGCAATTCCATAGAGGGAACAGCACTTATGACTTTGACTCCCAAGGATGAAGGTCAGGCTGTGACTGTCCATTTGTATCCAGTCCACGCAGGCTGACCTCACTCCAGGCAGCCCTGCCTGAGACCCCTGTCGTGGTTCCACTGACCTGCACTCTTGACAAAACCACCTCAGCGGCCTCCCCACCTCCAAGCCCGAGACCGGCAGGCTCATGAGACCTGGAGGCTTCCAGAAGCCTAGCCTGAGGGAGGATCTCTGAAGCCCATACTGGTTTTCAAGAATGTTCTAGGTAGCAGTCGGTGCTTCTTGCATGCATAGCAGGCCATGATGGGAAAAACATTTCTCAATCTTTTATTTTTGCTTTGAAAAGTTGCAAGATGCTGAGTTTCTAAGGCATATCGATCTGTACTTAGAATGGAATTAATACTGCAGATGTGGATGAAAGAACTGCTTCAAAAGAACGCGTTCTCTCCCATTCTCATGGTGAAACACGTGCCGAGACAGTCACTGTGAAGGGCGTCACAAGTGGACCCTTCCAGCAGGGAGGCGAGCTGGACTGAGGGGCTCCTGGCCTGCTCCAGTGCTGTGTCAGAAAGGGAGACACTACAGAGACACTGGGACAGTCTTGCCTCCCGTCACTGCCACCAGGACAGGGGCCAGAATTTCCTGGTCTTCTCCAGAGTCAGCGTTTTGGATGATCCTCCATATCAGCATGGGGACGAAGTTAAATTGTCCCATGTAATCTCCCACCACATCATCAGGCAAGAATGAGAACTCCTGCCCCAGGAGGCCCTCCTGTCCCTGAAGCCAGCTGCCCAAGATCACGTCACTACCAAGTCTCAGAGCCAGGTCAAACTCACAACTCAGTCTGAAAATAATAATTCTCTCTGCCTCATAATCAATACAGAAACATACTTGAAAACAAGATAAGGCAGGCGAATCTAATGATTGTAAAATTACGATCATTATAATCATCATTATAACAAGCATATATTCGTGGCCCCAGTCGAGGTCTTAAGAAGGCACTCTGACACAAAATGACAAGGTTATGAGAATGCGGAGAAAGGAAAGACACGAATGTTCAAAGCTTTCAGGCCAGACGTGTCAGTCTTACAATGACCTATGCACTCTGGCCCCTTGCCCATCACCAGCCCACCTGTGTCCCTCTGCCATGTGCAGCAGGAGGATGGGCAGGTGCATGGAGGTCTTCCACTCAGAAACACTCATCTCCTCTTGACCTGGTGTCACCTCACTCTTTCTGCAGAAGTCAATGTCCCAGATTCCTCTGATTATGTCAGACGCCATTTAATTATGCATTATGTATTTGTGCTACTAATGTACATCAGGATCATAATTAAATGCCCATTTATGTAATTATTTGTTTAATGTCCAATGCTGTCCATCAGGGCTGCCAAGAAGCGTTGTTTGGGATGTTCACTGCCCAAGGGTGCCCGGCAGAGGAGGGAGACCTGCTCTCTGCTCACTTTGCCTTGTGCCCTGGGCTCACCTGCTGGGAGGAAGAGATGGATGCCTTTCCCTGACTGGAATAGGCACCATATGCACCTGCAGTGGTCCTGTGAGGACGAGGATCTTGCCTGTGTTCACCGCCATCTACTCCCGCACCTGACCTGGGCCTGGCACACAGAAGTTATCTAGCAAATGCATGTGGCATAAATCACTGAATGACTCAATAAATGGGTAAATGAATATGTTGGCGTTTACAGAGCCCTGGGAGGTCTACAAAGGCTGAAGTGTGAAACACAGCAACTCCCACCTCACTCGTTCTAGTAACTAAAACCATCCCCATGGAGGAACCGAGCCCAGTTCACAGGACAAAGCCCTGGGGGAGAATGGCCACCGCTCACTGGGACCTGCACCTGAGCAGTCGGCAAAAGCCAGTCATTTTACTTCTTTTTGGAAAAGGACAAATTCCCAAAGAAAATAAGTGGAATCTTGTTTTATCTGAAAATAGTACCCAGCTCAAAATAAACGAAGATTTGACCAAATGACCACACTGGCGAAGGCCAGGGATATGAGCCATGTTTTTTACAAGGTCACCATCACCGTGGAGTTGGGGGCTCCCACCGTGCCCCATTCATTCACCCTCTAGGCCAAGCAATGATGAGGCCTCCTGTTCCCTTACACTTGTCAGCACCAGTGCTGGCCAGCTTTGCCTCACAGCTTGGGTCTCTCTCTCTCTCTAAACAAAGGAAGGTGAACCTGGGCATGGTGGTGCACATCTGTAATTCCAGCAACTCAGGAGGCTGAAGCAGGAGGATTGCAAGTTCAAGGCCAGCCTCAGCAACTTAGCAAGGCCCTAAGCAACTTAGAGAGACCCTGTCTCAAAATAAAAAGTGAAAGGGGCTGGGGATGTGGCTCTGTGGTAAAGTGCTCTTGAGTTCAGTCCCTGGTACCAAAATAAATAAACAAACAAAAAATAGTGAGGAATGTTCTAAGAACTGGACATCAGTAGTGAGTTTGGGGTCCTGGGCACATGTTTAGAGCATAAATAAATTATAGTGTAAAAAAGACTTTTTCAATCGGGTCAGTGAATGAGGTCAGTCTATTCAACACTTTTCTGGGACAACAATTATGACCATTCACCATGCTGGACGCTGGGAACACTTCAGGGCTGGACAGTAGCAGTCCCCTCATGGAGCTGCAGCTAATGATGGAAGCAGAGAGGAAAAATGATCAATAAACAACAAGGACGATGACGGACTCAGCTAAGAGCTGCCAGAGCGACAAGAGGAGGGTGCAGCGTTTCAGGGTGGAATCTTCTGTAAGGCCACGCAGAGGCACAGGCTCAAGGAGGAGCAGGAGTGGCCATGGAATGTCTCGGACGGGCTTCCCTCAGGATGAGACCTGAGCTGGATTCAACTGCCAGCAGCTGGTTAGAAGGTGGTCCCAGGATCCCCCAGCCAAAAAGCAAGACAGGGATGGGAGGAAGCCATCAGAGCCACCATGGAGCAAGTTACCACCATGGGCAGAAGGAGGTCAATCCTGCCGAGGGCCCTGGGGAACCAGCATGAATTCACACCCGCAACTCAGCCCATCTTAGGGACACAGAGCTGGGGGCTTTATCCACCCCGACCACACACAGTCACTGTCTGGGGGCTGCTGGGACACAGGTTAGGTATCCATTTCCTGCACACCTGCCAGGAGCACAGGCAGAGTGGGCTGCACTGTGAGAAGCTCTCAGCCAGAAAGATGCAGCCAGAAAGATGCAGGGGAGAACAGACCAGTGTGGGAGCCAAGGGAATGAATGCAGGTAGGACTCCTGCCACCCGTGAGAAGCAGGGGAGGAAGCTGCGGGCAAAGGCCCCGCAAGAAAAGCATACAGCTGCCTGGTGATGCAGGAGCTGTTAAGAATTAGAATCTGAAGCCAAGGGCCTGGGTTCCAACATCTGATGGTCTGAGTATAAATACCAGCTCTGTGACGTGCTGGCTGTGTGACACGGGGTCAAATCATTGAACTCTCTGTGTCTCAATTTCCTCATCTGCACAACCAGATTAACAACAGTACTGATCTCATGGGTTTGTTGTCAGGATTCAATGGGACGAGACCTCGGTAGCTCTCAGCACAGTGCCCAACGCGTCTCATGTGCACAATGAGGGATGGCCTTTGCATTACTGTAAAGACGATGCAGGAAACACAGGAGGGGAGCAGAGCAAGCGGCTGCAGGGGTTGCAGGCGCCCGAGCACCACGTGAGGGAGTCTGTTTTCTGTTGGGTGCACTGGAAGCCACTGAGGAGTGTAAGCCGAGAAGGCCTGACATGATCATTCCGGAGCGTCGGTCTCCAGAACATCAGACACCTTTTCTGCTGCCACATCCCCAGTCCAAGTCAGTTGCTGGCCCAGGTGGAGGTGCTGCTTGGCACCCATGAACCAGGCTCATTCAGAATAGGGACCATTTCCAGAGAAGGGGATTATGGGACAGTGTTCACTCATGGTATCCACCTTTTCATTTTTTTTTTTTTAACTCTATTGCGGTATAATTGACAAATAAAAATTGTACATACTCAAGGTGCACACTGTAATGTTTTGACATATGCACATGTTATCAAATGATTATCATGATTAAGTTAATTAATATACGCATCATCTCACATAATTACCTTTTGGGGAAGGAAGGGCGAAAATATTTAAAATCTGCTCAGCAAACTTCAAGTCCACACACATAATTGTTAACTGTAGTCTCCCGGCTGTGTGTTAGATCTCCAGAATTTTTCACCTGAGAACTATACATTTGTAATGTTGGACCAACATCTCTCCATTTCTCCCAGGTCCAGAAACTGCTGCTCTGCTCTCGGCTTCTATGAGCTCAACTTTTTAAAGTCTCATTAGAAGTGAGATCATGCAGTATTAGACTTTCTGTGTCTGCTTGGTTCCCTTGGCATATGTCCTCCAGGTTCATCCCTGTTGCCAAAAATGACAGAACTTCCTTCTCTTTGAAGCTGAATAATATATTTCGTTTATCCATTCATCCACTGACAAACATCTTGGCTGTCGTGAATAATGCTCATTGAAGACAGGGGTGCAGGTATCTCTTCCACATACTGATTTCATTCCCCTTGGATATGAACCCAGAACTGGGCCTGCTGGATTATCTGATGGTTCAACTGCTAATTTTTAAAGCACTTCCACACTGGTTTCCATATCAACAGTGCCAATTTACATTCTCGCCCCTAGTGTATAAAGATTCCCTTTTCTCTGCATTCTCACCAACATCTGCCATCTCTTATCTTGTTGATAACATCCATCCAAACAGGTGTGTATGGTGATATGTTGCTACAGTTTTAATTTACTTGTGGATTTGAAGGATCAGTACAGTTAAAATACCCATTCTAACCAAAGCATGCTGGAGAGTCAGCGACATCCCTATCAAAATTCCAGTGGTGTTTTTCACAGGAAGAGTAAAACAATTCTTAATTTCACATGGAAACACAAGCAACCTCAGATGGCTGATGCAATGTTGAGGAAGAAGTATAGAGCTTGAGGAGTCACCTTTTCCATTTCAAATCACATTCCAAACCACAGGAGTCAACCCCAGTATGGTACTGGCACAGAACACACAGACCCATGGAACAAAACAGAAAGTCCACGGTGAACCTACACATGAACAGTTCAGCAGTCTTCTACAAAGGTTCCAAGAACTCACAATAGGGAAAGGATGGTCTCTTCAGTAAGTGGTGCTGGGAAAATTGGTAACCAACTATCCACACACACCACACACAAAATGGGTTAAAGACATAAATGGAAGACTAAAGCCATAAAACTCCTAGAAGAAAATACAGGGAAGAAGCTCCTTGACATTGGCATCAGAAATAACTTTTTGGATATGATGCCGAGAACATAGGAAAGCAAAGTAAACCAGTGGACTACGAAAGTAAACCAGTGGACTATGAAAGTAAACCAGTGGACTATGAAAGTAAACCAGTGGACTACGAAAGTAAACCAGTGGACTATGAAAGTAAACCAGTGGACTATGAAAGTAAACCAGTGGACTTTGCTGTACGGAACTAAAAAAGTTAGTTCTGTAGAACTAAAGAAGTTCTGTACAGCAAAGGAAGCAAGCGACAATACAAGAAAGCAGCCCACAGAATGGGAGAAAACATTGCAAACCACGTATGTGGTAAAAGGTAACATCCAAAATACGTAAGGAATTCATTCAACTCAACAGAAAAAATAAAAAATTCATAACCTAATTTAAAAATGGGTGAAGGACCTGAATAGACATCTTTTCGTTTTTTAAAATTTTTTTTTCATTTACTTTTGATCCATTGAACACAAATGGAGTACAGCTATTGTTTCTCTGGTTGTACACAAAGTAGAGTCACACCATCTGTGTGTTCATGCATTTACACAGGGCAATGGTATCTGTCACACACTCTGTTATTAATTTTACCCCCCACCCGCCCCCACCCCTCCCTTCCCTCTATGCTATCTATCCTTCCTCCATTCTTGCCTCCCTTCCACCTTGCATTATGCATCATCATTCACTTATCAGAGAGAGCATTTGGCCTTTGGATTTTTGGGATTGGCTAATCTCACTTAGCATGACAGTCTCCAACATCATCCATTTACCTACAAATGCCATAATTTTATTCTTCTTCATGGCTGAGTAATATTCCATTGGGTATATATACCACAGTTTCTTTATCCATTCATCTATTGAAAGGCATCTAGGTTGGTTCCACAATCTAGCTATTGTGAATTGAGCATCTATGAACATTGATGTGGCTGCATCACTGTAGTAATCTGATTTTAAGTACTTTGAGTATAGGCCAAGGAGTGGGATAGCTGGGTCAAAGGTGGATCCATTCCAAGTTTTCTAAGGAATCTCCACACTGCTTTCCAGAGTGGCTGCACCAACTTGCACTCCCACCAGCAATGTATGAGTGGATCCTTTTCCTCACATCCTCTCCAACACCTGTTGTTTCCTATATTCTTAATAAAAGACATTCTAATTGGGGTAAGATGAAATCTTAAGGTGGTTTTGATTTGCATTTCTCTTATAACTAGGGATGTTGAACATTTTTTCATAAATCTCTTGATTTCTTGTAGATCTTCTTCTGTAAAGTGTCTGCTCATTTTCTTGGCCCATTTATTGATTGGGTTATTAGTATTCTTGGTATAAAGATTTTTGAGCACTTTGTAGATTCTGGAGATTAGTGCTCTATCTGAAGTGTGTGTGGCAAAGATTTAATAGACATCTATTCTAAGAAGACATACAAATGGCCAACAGACAGATGAGAAGATGTCAACATCACACTGCCAGTGGGAATATGAAGTGTGTGGTTGCTATGGGGAACAGGTGGGCAGTTCCTTGGACTTAAACAAAGTTATCCCATGACCCTCCATTCCATCCTAAGCATGTATCAGGAGAAAGGAGAATATGCCCCTCAAAACTTGCACACAGATACTATAGCAGCATTTTTTATCAGTCAGAAGCTGAAAACGACCTGAATGTCCATCAGTTGACTAGTGGATAAATAAGATGTGGCATAAATCCACACAGTGGAATATTATTGAGCAATAAAAACACATCCCTGGTGCACGCTATAACACAGATGAACCCTGAAAACATCATGAAGACACTTTTGCAATTCAAGGATAAGAAAAGGTTTCTTAGCCAGGACACAGAAAACAATAACCATAAAGGACAAGTAGTAAGTTAGGCTTAATCAAAATTAAAAGTGGCTGAAGACACCACTAAGATGAACAGGTAGCCTCTTCACCATGATGGGAGACAAAACGTCTATCCAACCAAGGCGTATAAAGAATGGGGGAAAACTCCAATTAACCATAAATACAGCCAAAAAATCTTCAATGGGCAAAGAACCTGAACAGATAATATGCAAATAGAAAGTGATGTGAAAAGCTAATATGCAAATGACAGGGTACCCAACATCATTCGGAATCAGGAAAATGCAAATTAAAACCGCAGTGAGATACCACTGCACACCTACCAAGATGAGAAAAATCAAAAAGACTGATAACATGAAGTATCAGTGAAGATGTGGAGAACCTGGATTTCAGAAAACTTTTAACCCAAAAAGGGCCACTCTCAGATATTTCACCAGCATAAAATGGCAAGGAACATCCACTAAAGGAACTGCACACAAATTCACAATGAAAAGCACTGGAAAAATCCAAAGGTGTACTAAGGACAGGATGGATAAATACCTCGTGTGATATCCATTGCTACAGCTCACATCTGAGCAATGAAAGGGGAAAGTTACTGATAGTCATAACGTGGATGAACTGGAAGACACACAGGCAGGAGCTCACAGACAAAAAAGAAAGTAAAAGGAAACATGAACAGGGGCTGCTTCTCTCCAAGGGATGAGGTCTGACTGGAGAGATAGAGGCAGGAACTGTGTGGGTTACGGAAATGCCTTTCACTGAAATGGGAACATGGGTCGCACAGTGTGTCCGTCTGTCAGGGTTGACTGGCTGTGGTTTATGCACATCAGTGTAAATTTACCCTAACCCCCTATTTTAATTTGTTTTTATTTATTTATTTGCAGTGCTGGGAATTGAACCCAGGGCCTTGTGCTTGCAAGGCAAGCACTCTACCAACCGAGCTACATCCCCAGCCAACATGCTATTTTTAAAAAATCATATTAATGGGTGTTGGTGGGAAATGGGTAGAAAGAATAAGATACCAGAAGAGCAGAAGGCTGTACCCGGGGATGGGGATCCATCCAGCATTCCATTTTCTGTAAAATGTTCAAAAATTTTTATAATAAAAAGCTGGAAAGAGGAAGGAAGGAAAGAAAGGCAGAAGATAGAAACAAACAGGCAGCGGCTGGGCATTGGGCTTTAATTATAATCTTTCCTCTGACCCCCATCATTTATTTTTTCAAAGAAAGAAAAGAGCAAACCAATTCCTAGAGGTAGAGTATGTTGAATGAATTAAACAGCATCCATTTCTTAAAAGATTCTATTTATTCAGACCAGGAACTTGGAGAGTGGATGAATTGAACACATGAATAATTAGTTTCTTCCATCGATCACCCCACTGCCCCACAACAAGTTTACCCAGCCTGGATGCTGCTGCCATTTTGAGCTGTGTAACTGTCCCAGAGCTGTGCTGTGCTCAGCAGCTCCCTGGCCTCTAGGCAGTAGATGCAACGGCACCACCTTCCCAAACACACACACACACACACACACACACACACTTACAACAACCTCCAACGTCTCCAGACATTGCTAAATGTCCCCTGGGGAGCAAAACTGCCCAGTTAAGAGCCACTACCCTAGAATATACATTGTCAATCAGAAGACGGCTCCCACTCCTAGGGGGATGAAAATTGGTTCTTGAAGAGATGAAATAAATCTTAGTGATTACAATCATTTGGAAGGGAAAAATAAAAACTATCATTAGGGGAAATACTGTGAGGAGCTCTTGCCAAGTTTGTTGATGTCCCTTGATGTGATTGCAAACCTGAGGGCTTTTATTTTTAAGTATGTTAACAAATATACAATAAATGGGTGGCATTCAAATCTGGTGGGAGTTAGAGGGAAAAGTCTAACTGCCTCTGTGGGGAAGGGGGGTGATAATGAAATGCTGGCCGCCAAACAAACCAAACGCTACCGAGGGGGCTGGTTCTGCACCGCTCCCTCCCAGGCTCCGGCTTGCCCAGAGCAGGCCTTCCAATGCACAGGGGAGTCTTCGCTTAGGCAGGAGACGTGGCAAAGAGAGTGAAGTTGCTTCCCAGAGCCTCTGCAATTGTCTTGGAGGCTTGAGATGTAGGATGATAAAAAATAATTAGGAAGAAAACTATGAAGAAGTCTTGCCAAGTTCGCTGAGGTCCCTTGATATGGAAGCTTTCCTTTTCTAAATTTTATTTTATTTTATTTGTTCTAATTAGTTGTACATGATAGTAGAATGCATTTATACATTTTGAGAGATCATTCATAAAGAGTGTAATCTCTCATTTTTCTTATGATATATTTTGCAGGATCACATCGGTCCTTTTTAAGTTACGAGAGAAACCACACAAGGTGAATTGATCTCAGACAAATGGCCACCAGTTACCTGCTTGGACCCAGTGATCTACACAGCCCAAGCCATTTACACAATGCTTAAAGGAAGAGGAGAGGAGTTTCCAAGCAGCCTGTCTACTGGCAAAGCCCCTTCAGAGCAATTTCATTTTGTAAAATGATGCAAAACAAATGAATCTTGCCATCTTCTCTGCTGTCCTGGTCCCTCTTTCTTTACGCAAAAGCCTGCCAAGCTACTCCAAGAAGCAGCTGGTTTGTGATACTGAATATTCATGCTTGATGGAGTTGGACCTGGCATGGATGATACCTTGTGATAATTTCCCAATGCATACTTGAAAGCTGTTTAGATTCCTTCAGCAAAAGCAAACTCGCAGACACTCAGCCTGCAAAGACCCTTCCACATGTGTGCTCCTCTCTCCAGGACCCTGCCAACAAAAGCATCACAGAGCAAGTGCTTCCTCTACAATGACGTCATCAGAGCTCTCTGGTGGCATTTCTGACTTTAAAATGAAAGGGGATGGAAGGAGCAGCAGTGTGACATCTAACTCTACTTGGCTCAGCCATGGTGGCTGGTTGTTTGGTCAAACACCAGTCCAGATGTTGCCATGAAAGTATTTTGCAAAGTGATGAATCTTTACCATCAGATGACTTGACATAAGGCAGATCAGACTCCATAACGTGAGTGGGCTTCATCCAATCAGCCGAAGGCCTCAAGAGCAAAGAGCGAGGTTTCCCACACCAGCAGGAATTCTACCTCAAGATTGCCAGTAGGAGCCCTGCCTGGCTTTCCAGGCTGCTGGTCTTCCCTGGGGCTCAAGGCTTTAACAACTCTTACCCGAATCCTTGCCTGCCAGACTGCCCTGCCGAATCAGACCTGCCAGGCCCCACCATCCCATGAGCCAATACATTAAAATAATTATCTTGTGACACGGATAGGTAGATATAGAGAGAGACACAACCTATTGGTTCTGCTTCTCAGGAACATAAATTCCATCTGATGGCACTTGAACTCCTAGCACACCAAATGAAGATGGGAAGCAGGCGGCCCAGGGCTTCTGACTTGCACAGTTACAGACAGATCAGTCTTTGATCCTGCAGAGGACAGAGGACGGTGCTGAGGAGGGGCAAGGCAGCCCTTCACTCCACAGGGGCCCTGCGAAGCCCTGGAGCCCTGGTCTGGGGAAGGCAAAGGTGGTGGGCGGATATGGGTCTGGAAACAGAGATTAAGTAGAAAGTCCCTAGAAACAGAAGCTAAACTCCCCAGGTCCCAGGCATGTCCTGCAAAACTAGGAAACCACCCCCACCCACTCTTGAAGAAGACAGGGCTTTAACCATCTGAGGCTCTGGACTTGGGGAAAAGAGGTAAGGGGGAGGGCACAACCCAACAGGCACATGGAGAACAAGGAGAGCAGGTCAAAGTCCCCAAGGTGACCCGACCTGTGAGCACCCACAGAGCCTGGGAGGCCTCTCCTGGAATCAAAGAGCCTCAAGGTGAAGGCCAGATGCTAACCCTCAAGAATCAGCAGTGAAGCCAGTGAACCCCACATTCTCATCTCTGCCCAGTTATCTGAGCAACAAGACCTCAAATAAGCACATACGGCCAAGGACACCAGATATTTAAGGAAAGTTCCATACAAAACACACAAAGAGAAAGCAGGGAGCAGGTGCAGCCTGCAAGCAGAGAGGGAAGAGAGAGTGCATCCACGGGGAGACATGAAAAGAACAAGCTATTGATTTTCTAAAAAAAAATCAGAGTTCAAGAAAGAGTTCTTAGAAATTAAAAATACAAAAATCAAAAGGACAATTCGGTAGAAGGCTTAGTAGATACAATTATTTAAATCTCTGAGAGATGAGCACAAAGGACATAGATAATAGGAAAGAAAAGATAATAAAAAGATTAAGATTAGACCAGGAGATTCAACATCTGCTTAAGACAGTTCCAGAGATGAAACAGGAATCGCAGAGGCACAAGTAACAAAATTCTAGCTTAACAGGACTCCTGGAGTGACCAGAATGATAAATTCAATAAAAGAAGCCCAATAAGGCACATCTTCAGGAAATTCAGATGACCAGAGAGACAGAGAAAGGATCCTAGGAGGTCCCCGAAAAAATAAAAAACAGGAGAAAAATGAGGAAATCAACACCCTGAGACCTCTCTCAGGCACGCTGTGAACCGGAGCCCTGCGTGGGAATGATTTGCAGCTTAAAATTCTACTCACAGTCAGAAGCAGAATTAAGACACTTCAAACATAATAAAAACCTCAGAGTCTGAAACCCATCTGTACTCTCTGGTGGGAAACTCCAGGAGGAAGTGCTTTCCTCCCGGAGGCTGCCCTGCCCCTCGACAGACATTCTCAGCTTCTCATTCCAGAGAGCAGCACTTCAGTGTAGGTTCCACCTCACCCACAAGGACCACATGGGCCATGACCATCTGGGTCCCCTCCCAAGTGCTGGGCTCAGGGCCTAGGAAACAGTAAGGGCTGGGGGGTGGGGGTGTGCTACTGACCTGCCCTTCCTACCTCCTCAGCCCTTTAAAGGAAGTACCCTGCAAGCAACAGTTGCCACTTTTAATACCATAATAGAGTTATTCAAAATTGAAGCACCCATGGGCAAGTTTGAGGGTGCTGGTCTTGTTTTAGTAAAGCTTTTTAATACTAATGGTCCCCAGCACCTATCGGGAGCAGGGATGATGAGTTTGCACTATAAAGAGCCAGAAAATAGACATTGTTATTTTTGTGGACCATGTTTCTTTTGCGACCATTCGACTGTCCTTGTAAAGTGAAAGCAGTCCCAGACAACATGTAAATGAACAGGCACTTCTGTGTTCCAATAAAACTTAATTTGCAAAGCCAAGCAGCCATGGCTTGGCCCACCTGTTGGCGTGGGCTAATCCCTAAACAAAGCACGGCCTCATTCGTTCTCACCATTTTTACAGGAAAGAAGTTTCTTAACTGCTTGACTTGGCATTAATCATTTGTTTTACTGTGTTTTTCTCACTTCAATTTATTGCCTTGAATCAATGCCCAATCAAAAATTGAGATTGTGCTATGAGAGACAATTCCCTATGCAGAACATTACAGCACTTGGACCCCTGGAGTGAGTTCACTGTCTTCTCCTCTTCAACCTGAAGCTTCTCCCAAGCGTGGAGGAAATGACTTGCTCATGGAAATTGTGGTCTCTGCATGTCCAATCCAGGGGGCTTAGGCTGCCCTGCTGAGCGAGTCCCCTGAGAAGGGCACCAGGGGATAGATAGGCTGAGTGCTCAGGGTCTGCTTTGTGAGCTCTTCAGCTGCAGCTGTTTGGTTGCTCCTAGGAGATTGAGAACAAGATCCTTTGTCTCCAAAAGAAGTCAGTGTTTGTTCTAAAGTTGAGAAGAAACCAACCATTCTACAGGATGCTGTCAGGGCAAGAACCTTCCAGTGGCCAATTATTTCTGAAGAGAGCAGAAGCAAAACCATACCTCCTAGCCCAGGGGTTTGTCGTAGGAGATCCAGCTTCCCAGAACGCTCTGCCAGTCACTCCAGTCAAGCCTAGAAAACTGATTTTTTATTTTTTTTGTTATTTATAACAAATGAAGGTCCACTGAAGTCATCCCTTCTGAGGAGGGAAAGTCACCCCCATTAATGAGGCTTCCTATTAGCTACAATAAGAAATCCAGAAAACACTCCTGATGGTTTTTCTAACTGGAAATGGCAGTTCCCTTAAATCTGATCACTGCCCTGTCATCAAAAGGAGAAACAGATACATGGAAATACCCCCATGAAAGTCCAGAGGCTGCGGAGGACTCTGCCAACTGGAGAAAATCTATAACATTCTAAGTGATACCAGAAGCAAAAGATAATAACAGCACCTGACAAAAAGCTCGTCCGGCACAGATCAACCTCAGTCACACACTCGACAAGTGGCCAATGGCAGATCCGTGAGAAAGGCTTCTTGGTGGCTGGAGGGAGAGAGAGTGCATCCAAAGGAAACAGTTCTGTGATGCCAGGCCATGGATCTCCGTGGCCCAGCAGTCTGCCAGCTTGAAGCATTCACAGGGGAGCTATTTCCTCCCCAAGTTCAAATGCAGCAGTAGATACTGAACTCTGCCACGGTCCTCAGTCAACCATGCGAAAAGAAAGAATTAAGGTTTTCCTATCTTAGGAAAGGGTTCCACTACTTAGCACCCTTAATTTTTAAAGCCCCTTAAAACTCAGAACCACACCTTTGGGAAGGCAAAATATAACCTAAACACAACACAAAAGAACAACAGAGGACTTGAGTGAGGACTTGAGTGAGCCTGCAAGGGCACAGATGGAGAGCAGAAGGTGCCAATCCCAGGGGAAGATGACTCCAGGTCCCTCAAAGCAACGCCAGCTTGGGAACCCTGACGGTAAGGATGCCGTAGCTCAATATGGCAGGGAGCCTCCAGCTGGCTCCTTAAACCCTCCAAATGGTTACACCATGACTTCACGTTGAAAAAATGACTTCAGAAGGAAGCACTTCCAGATGTGTGACAGGAAGACCTGAAGCTGGAAGAACCTGAGGCCCACATTCTCATGCATCTGCGGCCCTGCCACAGGAACCTATTTTGAAGCAGCGAATGCCCAATGACGTGTTTCCCTCAATCCCCTGCAGGACTCTAAAGCCAAATCTCTGTGTTCAGCTCCCAAGGATGCTGCAATGAGCGACCAGGAACATGGGGGCTGAACACAGGGCATGCGCCTTCTCTCACAGTTCTGGAGACCAGGAGTCCACCGCCAAGTTGTCAGCAGGGCCATGCGCCCTCTGGAGGCCCTGGGAAGAGCCCTCCCTGCCTCTTCCAGCTCTGGTGGCTCCAGGTGTTCCAGGGCTTGTGGCTGCATTACTTTGACCTGCCTGTGTCTCCATTGGGCCTTCTCTATGTCTCTGTCTCAAATCTCCCCATACCTGTCACCCTGTGTCCACAATGATCTCATCTCAAGATCCTCACTGTAATTACATCTACACAGACCCTTTTTCTTTCTTTTTGGAAATATAAAACAGTAATTTTTAAAAATAAAAATACACATAATGAAATGATTACTAGTCAGACAAGGTAACACACCCATCCCCTCACATGATCACCTTGTGTGTATATGTCGGGGTGGGGAGTTCTGAAATTATTCTCTTGGCAAATTTCCAGTATATAATACAGTATCATCTCCAATGGCTCTGGGCAAAATGTCCACAGCTAGTCCACAGGATAAAGCATTACATTAATTCTCAAATGTCTCAATCTAGCCAATAATAGGGTTTGTTTTAGGTACAGTATTTAGAAAAAAAGAAAAGAAAAGATTAAGATAAGAGCCTAGTCCAGGTAAGTAACAATCAGACCTGCAGGAGTCAAGGACTTTGCATCATGTCCCATCCCAAGCTGTCAGTCACCTGCCTCTATAGTTCTCCTCCAATTATTCCAAGAATCACCAACTTACTACACAGCCGGCTACTACCTGTGGATATAGCACTGCAGGGGCTCATCTTATTCCAGGCCTGGGCTGCAGCTTGCTTATGTCTGTATCCTCATCACCTGGCACAGTGCCCGGTATCCAAGTCATTTAATAAACATTGATAAAATGAATGAAGACATAAGCCAGGGTATTCTAGAAACTTCATCTCTGATAATAAATAACAATAGGGATAGCTACTGCTTATTTGAAGCCATGATTCTAAGTGCTTTACAGTTACTGAGTGGACCAAATAAGACCATGGATCTATGCATTCTGGCACGGCAGGTGTTCAAAATACGAGTGGTGGTTATCGCTCATCGACAGACAGAGGGGGCATTCTCACTCCCACTTTACACAGCAGGAGCTGAGGACAGCATTTGGCACAATACAAAGGCCTGTGTTCTTTCTGCACGATGCTGCTCCAGACTCATTTTCTCCACCTTTTGCTGTAATGCTGATCCCAGCTCATGTATCTATAGACAAACTACATATTGGGGGAGGGTTGTGTGCATATCTGCATATACATTACATATAAATATACACATATCTGGAAATACACAATTGACACAAACCAGACATAACACTGAGCTGAGCAATGTTAGATGGCAGGGAACATGGTAAATTCCCTCGCCTCGTCAAGGGCAAAGTGTCACATGTTACACTCTGCTGAGCTCAGGAAAGCAGCACGTACTGTTTGTTAAACTCCCGAGCCTCATCTCCATGCTTATCACTGCCTGTTGAGCATCCTGTTTCTAAGCCAACCATCCTATAGCAAAGAAGAATGAACTGTGTTCAACATGCACATACTAATGCTTCTTCTCTCCACCTAAGCTCCCCAAGAAAGTGACCAGGAACATGCCCAGGAAAACTGAAGCAGGTCCCAGCCATGAACTTACAGGAGGAATGGATGCTGGGGAAGCTTTTACGGCCCTCGGACACCAGGTCAGGGTCACCCGTGCAGTGCATTTCCGAGTTCATCACTCCATCTGGAAAGCAGCGGTAAAAGAAATCGGGGCGAGGTCTACAAAAGACACCATGGACATTTTCAATATAAAATGCTGCCATCACAATGAGCCCCAAGCTGAGCCCACCTCCCACAGCCCCAGTCCCTTCCTCAAGCCCCCTCTGCTGTCAACCTTGCGGTCTCCCCCAGAGCACTCTGCACATGCCGGGTAGAGGGAAAGATCAGGCTTTGGGGTCAGAAAGATCTGAGTTGGAATGCTCGCTTGCCATTTACTAGTTTTGCAACCTCTGGAAAGGTCACTCAGGCTCTTCAACCTCAGTTCCCATGGCTGTCAAAGGGGGAAGTCAATACCAAGCAAAAGGTCAGGTCCTGGGCATTAAGGGACATGACTTACAGGAAGCACCCAAGCACAGCACCAGAAAAATAAAAGGTGCCACCCGCCTCAATCTACTGCTCTGCCAATCCAGAGGCTGTTCCAGATCCAGGACCCTATTCATATAACTATGCCCTGAATTTCAGCAGTCCAATTGCCCTTCCTCAAAGAGCAGGTCCCACTTGACCTCAGAGGACCTGAAGCTCAGCTCCATGAGGCAGAAAGCCCTGAGGCCCAGGCTGGCTTCTGGTCTACGGCATAGGAGAGAAAGCTCTAGTGAAAGAAGGGTGCCCTGGCCCTGAAGCCAGAACCACAGCTTATGCCTACTGAATACATACTGGGCACCAGCCTCCATGCCAGGCACCATGTGTTCCTTACACCATCTGACTTCTTATCGTTTGGATCTGGAATGCCCCCAAAAGCCCCTGTATTGAAGGCTTGGTTCCCAATGCAGCAATGTTCAGAGGTGGGGCTTTTGGGAAGTGACTGGATGAGGGCTCTGACCTCATTAGTAGATTAATCCATTGATGAGTTCATAGCTGAATGGATGACTGGGAGGTGGTAAAAACTGTGGGAGTCTGGACCAAGTAGAAGGGATTCTTGGGTTCTTGGGGGCGTGCCCTTGGGGATTATGTATCCCCAACCCCTTCCTCTTTCTCCTTGCTTCCTAGATACCTTGAAGTAAGCAGCTTTCCTCCACCACGCCCTTTCACCATGATGATCTGCCTCACCTCAAGTCCAGGAGCAGAGCCAGCCAACCACAGATTAAAACTTCTGAAAACAGTGATCCAAAATAAATCTTTCCTTCTTTTTTTTTTTTTTTGGAGTGCTGGGGATTGAACCCAGGGCCTTGTGCTTGTGCGGCAAACACTCTACAACTGAACTATATCCCCAGCCCCAAATCTTTCCTTCTTAAAGTTGTTTTTCTCAGGTATTTTGTCAGGGCTACAGAAAACTAACACATGACTCTTATGATAACACTGAGGTAGAACCTGAGGCTTTCTTCATTTTACAGGTACCAAAAATGAAGGCTTAGGAAGATTACACTCCTTCCCAAGGTCACACACAACCTGTAAGTGGCAAAGACAAGCTCTGAACCTAGCAACTGAATCCTCATGCCTACACACTCCACCCCATGCTTGACTGCCTCTCTCAGGTGAGTATTCTCAGGTGTATGTTGATGGTCCCTTGCTCCACAGTAATTCAACCAGTATTTGCTGGATCCCTACCATGGGTGAGACTTAGCTAATGCTAAGAACACACCCTCTTCCTGAGCATACGGGGTCACAGTTCATGTACACTGAATCCTTGCAGCTCTGGGATTTGGGAAAGGCCTTAATAATCCATCAGGGCTGCCGGTCTTTTCCCTACTTGGCCAGTGTTTCTCCAAGGTGGTTGCCTACCTATTGAACCAGAACCTCAGTGGGTGAGGCCTGAGAATCAGTGTTTTATCAGGGCCCCAAAGGAACTCTAAGTGCATGGGGTGGGGGTAACACTGCAGGACCAGGTCAAGCACTGCTCAATTTTATCCACTGTTGACTCCTCACTGCCTGACCAGCACAGTCTACCAAGTCCATGATTAATAAATGCTGAGTTTGGGAAAGGGGATCTAACTTATCCAAGGCCAACAATTCATCAGGGTCCAGACCAGGTCTTGAATTTAAGCCTTTGGACTACTAAATCTCTGCAGAGACTAGCTCTCCACCAGAGTAGTCAGAGAAGAAAAGATAATGGAGAACAGAAATCAGTTCTTAGGGGCAGTAAGAGAAATGTGCCTTAAGCCAAATCTCAAATGCCAAACTATATTGCATCCTAAAAAGAACAATAAATAAGTAACCTTATTTATTTACCAGAGGACAAAACTGGTAAGAGAGAAGGTGTCTGGTGAGACCCTGGGATAGCCGTAGATGGCTCTGGAAATGCCAGTGGCAGGCTGTGGCTCATGAGAAAGCATGGTCAGTGGACACTTCTTTGCTATTGATCTGTTCTATAAAATAGCAAGTTCACAATTCAAAGGAGAGGAAAGACCTGTGCTGATGATAAAAAGCCCAGAACAGCAACAATTCAGGGGAAAACTAGAAGAGCTAGAATCTGTCTTCTGCAATGTCCTGTGGCCTTGGTTCCTATATGGGTAACCTTGATAGTCTAAGTCACCATTTCTTTCTTTTTAGAACTTACCTTCCCACTATTAATTTAATAGTGTTTGTGCAGACTCCATTCAAAGCAAGAGCCAAGGACACCGCTACAAAACAAAACCAACAGATAGAAAAATAACCAACTGACTCTAAAATCAAAATCATCACCATCATCACCACTACCATCATCTCAGTATCATCATTACCATCACCATCATCAT
>JAJEJO010002240.1:20413-79083 GCA_020662805.1 Glaucomys volans | reverse complement strand
CACCACCATCATCATCACCACCATCATCACCACTACCATCATCTCAGTATCATCATTACCATCACCATCATCATTGCCACCATCATCACCATCATCATCGCCACCATCATCACCATCATCATCACCACCATCACCACCATCATCATCACCACCATCATCACCATCATCATCGCCACCATCATCACCACCACCACCAATATTATCACACTATCATCACCACCACCATCATCACCATCAAAATCATCACCATCATCACCACCACCACAAATATTATCATTATCACCAACATCATCACCACCACAATTATCACTGTTACATTTATAATACTACATAATTTATGACTATTCAGATATGAACCAATGCTTTAAAAACAGAGGGAAACTTGGTTGCTACAACAAAATATAATTGGGGCAGGACTTTGGAGGGTGACTCATAAAATTCCAAATGCCTATGACATGAAATTTATCTCTCCTCCTAGACTTGAAAATTTCAACATCACAGAGGAGTCCATCTATCATTTTCTGACTTGATATGAACAGATTTAATACTCCAGCATGTAGAATTTCTTTTACTAGTAGCAAGAAACAACTTTTTATTTCCTCCTGGCAACCTTCTCAGACATAATTCTAACCAGAGCACGTGCTAGAATCCAACTGCAGAACAGGATATCCCACCAGGCCACTCTCTCATTGTTGACCCATCACTCCGTGACAGCCATCCATTTGTTCACAAACAAATCACTGTTCCTGAGAAGTTTTTCTAAGCACCTCCCTGGATTTTGAGAAGGTTGGCCAGGTGGTGTTTTGTGCCATCTGGAACAGTAAGAACTTCTGGAATACATTATTTAAAAATATACAGCACAGGGCCCTCCTCCAAGCTGCTTGGAAAGACATTGCTGGATGAAGTACAGATCATCCGAAGGGTGCCGGTGATATGAGTCACAGAGTTGTCCCTGCAAAACCCTCGCCCCTCCCTCCTGTGGTTTATCAAGAGTGCACAGAAGGCAACGTCATCCCCATCAACTTGGTGGAAGGTCAAATGCCTTGCATAAGCAATAAAAGCCTAGCGATGCCCCGTTCCATCACTCTGTTGAATAACAAAGCATCTGAGCTACCATTTACCTTTGGCAAATAGTAACTGTTCAATTCTTGCTGAGATTTATGTAATAGAGCAGTGGAGAGGCATTTTCGGGAAGGAGCTGCCTAGAGCAATTTGTAGCCATTGAGGGAAACAAATGTGTTGTTTTACAAGCAGAAAGTACTGTGGAATGTTCAACATGGTCACCAAGGGCAGTGGCCACCAAGATGGGGCCAAAACCACCTGCTCTTAATGAATCATGGGAAACAGAGAGAATGGGCGGGGAAACTAATCCCTGAAGTTGGAGGTGAAACACCTGCCATGTCTGAGCTTGGTGGTAAATGAGGGATGGGCCAGCTGGAGAGCAGGGCGGGAGGCAGCACCACAGCACTGCGTCAACGCACAGAGCATGCAACTGGGTGCATAAATTGCAGCTTAGCAGGGGGGCTCGGGAAGATCTGCTTACTGCATTCTGCACACAGACTGTTCCTTCCTAAAATTCTGGCCTCCTCTCTCACAAGCTCAGAGGACTGTTGAGAGGGCCCTTTTGCAAAGGAGAGAAAACTCTCTGGGCTATCTTGGTTGTATTCTTTCCCAGAACATTGATAATTAACAGGCTACAAGAGACGAGGGTAACGACTGTGGTCTTTTCCCTGCTCAGGCTGACTTGCAGGCTCCCTGCCATTCTCACAGAGGGTCTGAGCTCACACTTATCCTGGTCGGAGTTTGGCCTTAGCACAGATAAACCCTCTGGAAACAAGCATCACTAACTGATATCCCATTGCCCCATATAAATCTTGGTGAACTTCATACACAGCTACATCGATCCAGGACACTACACACCCCCAACCTCTGAGCCTGGTGGGCTTATCACAGCACAGAGCCGTTCTTCAAAAGGTCTGAAGTAGCTGAGTGAGAAAATATATGGATGTGATAAAACCACCAGCAGCTGGCAGCCTCATCCCCTCTCATCTGATTGCCTGCAGGAGACGGAATGGGAACCTGGAGTTAGGATGCTTGGTGTGGAAGCTATGTCAGCATTCTGGAAGTTCACTGACCTGAATAAGATTTTCATATGAACAGCACAACCCTCAAGGACCAACACAGGGACCTCTCCTGACACTAGAGATGGGATGGGCCGGACAAGCAGGGAAGCAAATGACCCGGTCAGGATGCTTGTTGATTAACATAACCAGTGGGCCTGGCTCTACGGCATCCCACAGCAATGTAAGTTGAACAGAAAAGTCAGAAAAACAAACCAGACCATGTCTGATAAAGAAACTTAAAGCGACACATCCTGTGAATTGGCTTGCTGGGGCCCAGCTTGAAGACAGCACTGATTGTAGGCATTACAGAGGGTCAGGGGGCTTGTGCTGATTTTCGTTGTAGGAAATTCAGCACTACAGTCCTTCTCTACCAATTCCTCTCTATGCAGACCTGTTCTTCTGCAGGCTGAAGGTCTGAAAGCCCAGTGCTGCATGGAAACCTCACTGGGTTCCTCAGGCCCGGGGGCACAGATGTTGGATTTGGAAGTCAAAGCTAAAGTCCTCCCAGGACACCTGAGTAATGAAGGGACCTGAGAACTACACCACCTCGCTGAGAAAGCCCTGAATTCCAGACATTAGGGAACAGCTCTGTTTTCCGTCCTTGGTGTTTAAAGCTCACTCCCTCACCCGCTACTTCCAGCCTCCCTAAGAGCAGAGATGGTTTGAAAACTCTGCACACAATGGGGGCTCTCCATCATTTTTACAGAGCAGGTTTTCATTTATTTAGGCAAAAGGAACATTCAATAATTCCGCCTCCCCAGTTAACATATAGGAGGCAGACTCCAGTGTTCAATTTTGAAATGTCACCATAAGGGAGATTTAGCTGAGAAGGAAAGTGTCTGCAGAAGGTAACTGTGAGCTACTTCCTGCCATCACAATGGCCCAACTCCAAACGCCAGCTGTAAATTGCAACCACAACCATGAAAGACAGCTCTTACCCATCGTCGTTCATCTGGGGATCTGTGCCAGGGGAGCAACTAGACTAAAGAGCGAAGCAAAGAGCGTCAACTGAGATGGCTCCCCATGGAACGTGTGGGGACCACAGTGCTTTCTGTCCAAACACTGCCGAGATGCTTGAGCCACATGTGGGAGGTCCCCGTGCCCTTCCTGGAGAAACTGATTTTTCCACCGCCTCAGCCAAAAGGACCAAGACCATGGGACCAAACCCAACCCACAGATGAGCAGCCTGGGGCACACAGCTGACCTACGGGAGGACCACCCCAGGCTGGAGAAATGAGCTGAGTCAGTGTGTGGACCAAGAAACAGTGAAAGTCAGGGATGGACCCCAAAGCTGAACAGTCAGATAGATGTGGGCCAGAAGCAGCCACCACCGTGAGCTTCAGCCTCACACAAACCAAAGGTCTGGGCAGCAGAAACCATGTCCAGGCAGGAGGGCAGGGCCAGGAGGGGGAAGGGCAGCACACTTCAGACAGGTGGTCCTAAGCTGAGGCACTCTCTTCTCTTGATGCCCCAGTTTCCCATTGCCGTCTCAGTGAGGCCCCTCGGAGTCCCCTCCTCTTCTTAGATGTCCCTGAGATTGCTTATTCTACCTTTGAATTTAAACCCAAAATTCATTTGAGCTAATTTGTGAGAGGTAGTTACCCTATTCCTTTCAACTGGATAGGACCTAACTCAAACCTGGTTATGTGAACAACTTCTCAGCCACTGAGGGCGGGAGCCCTGTTCTGCACCCCAGGGATTTGACCCTCATGCTCATTCCCTTATCAAGGAAAGGGGGGGCCGTATTCACTACAGTTTCATTTCCCCACAACACAAAAATTAAACACACCACTGAGTGAGGAGTTTCATTCTTTCGGATTTATTACCAAACTGGACGGTGAGTCCACACAAACGCCAGACATAAATTTTGAGATGAAGATTTGAGTAACTTTCATGTGAGGTATCAAAAAAAAAATCAACCTTACTTAGTTTTCCTTGGGATCAAAAAGATCTAGCTACAGGTTAATTTACTCTGGTTATTAAACAAGCAAACAGTGTTGGCAGCTCTTAAACCTCTCATTGACTCAGCATTTTAAAAATATGAAGACTTAGAAAAATATATACTCCTGAAATGTCAAACTCCTGTCATGGGCAGACAGGGCTCATCCTGAGCAGCATCTGTGACAACAGTGTTACAGACAAGGCCAGAGCTCTCTCCATGCAGCGACCATTGCCTGACTGCCAAAGCGTCTTCCACTGCAAGTGACTTATGGGGTTTGTTCCCTATTTCTATTTTATTTGACATCTGCTTTTGCCCATTTTTTGCCTCCAGCTCATGTTGAATTCTGAAATCCCCCATAATGCAAGCCTATTAGCTACAAATGTAAAGTGGCACAGTCAGTGGTGACAAAGTTTCAGATTTGCCCTGCCTCAGCCAAGAGCTACCTGTGCCTCTGTGTCTGAGCCACCTGGAGTTGTGATGCAGACACTAGGTCCAGGTTCAGCACCAAGGACAGAGAACATGGGCACCCTCTGGAAACCCCTCACTTGGGAATGTACATTGGCTCTTGAGCCTTCATATTTATCTTGTCTTGTTTCTCCTGGAGCTTAAACCGACTGAAAGCAAAATCAGTGGGCTGCAGCTGAGATTTCTAACCTGTGACAACGCCATGACGCTCAGTCCCACCCCCTAAAGCAGGAACTGTGAATACCCTACCTAAGAAGGCTTCCTTAATTTCAGTCTTGTCTGTTCGCCGGATAATTTTCACCACACAAATAACGGCCAAGGGTGTGAGGAAAGAAATTGCCTGGAAGAAATAACAAATAATCCCTTATGAAGACATCAGTTTGCTTTCAGAAGGGCTGGTTGATAATTAGTTCCAGTCAGCTTCACTTCAACTCACCAGTTGAATGCCCTTTCCAAATTCCTGACCTCAAACAAAGATGAATGATTTATAGCCAGACTTGGAGGACACAGAGACTTGAAAAACCAAAGGTCTGATTATAGGCTATAATTGATTTGTAATTGCTAGGAGCCACATTGATAGCGGGAGCTTTTTAAACAAAAAGGAACAGTCTACAACCATGATAACTGATCGCCAGTGATGCCCCTATGTTCTCCGTGGCCTCCCAGTCCCATCTCTGGATCACACAAGAGTGTGGGACTGGCTTACAGTCTGTCCATTCATTCCCCTCTGGTGTTCTTTTCTTGAATATTAATCCTTCTCCAGAGCAGAATTTAGACCTTTGCCCTCAAGGCCCTCCTCTTCCCTCCTCCACACCCTCCCCGCAGACGCTCAGCACAAACTTGCTGAACTGAGTCAGTGGGACCCAGATGAAATCAACCTCACTGCAAAGCCTGCTGTGAGGCAGGATCAGGCCAGGTGCCGCCCAGTCCAGCAGCCTCTTAATCCTCAGGATGGCTCTGCAACTGTCTTCTCTGGGCTCCAAGGCGAAATGATGTGCCTGGGTCCTCATAGGAGGGGAGCCACTGGACCAGGCTTTGGAGATGAGGCTTTCTGCCTCCCCTGTGGACTCTTCAATCCAGCTGCCCATGATTAGTAAGTTGTTTTTAAACATTTCAACAACAAAGAAAAAGGTATTTATGTTAGTTCTTAGGCCAACCATGTTGGGAGCGACTGAACGCCCACAGATCCGTGACTTGCCAACCAGCCCCATTCACAGTTTTGAAATAGTCACCTGTGCTCTAATGAGATAGCTCTCTTTGGAGAGAGGCTTCCTGATGGGAAAAAGGCATGGCTGGAAGATGCTTTGCCTTTATGAAAACAGAATTCATGCAAATGAACATGACCTTCAAAATAACTTGAGATGCTTAACACACCACAACCAGACTGCAGAGCTGAATCACTCTGGGGATTCCTCGTGGGTACCTGTCTTCAGAGACAGTTTATCAGATGCCACAGACCCTCCTTTTTACTGCTCCATGTCTTTGTGGCCTCAAAAGGTAGTGGCTGGCCAGGCGTGGTAGCGCACGCCTGTAATCCAAGCGACTTGGGAGGCTGAGTCAGGAGGATCGCGAGTTCAAAGCCAGCCTCAGCAACCCAGCGAGGCCCTTAGCAACTCAGTGAGACCCTGTCTCTAAATAAAATACAAAATAGGGCTGGGGATATGGCTCAGTGGCCGAGTGTCCCTGAGTTCAATCCCTGGTTCCAAAAAAAAAAAAAAAAAAAAGGTAGTGACTGGTTTGATTATCCTCCTTATCAGCTATGGCTCTGAATGACATGGGCTGTTTAAAAGTCAAAAAGACAAGTCCTGGCACCATACGGGCATGCGGGAGCATGTGGCTCAGGTGCAGAAGGCGGATGCATGAGAGATGGCTCAGAGCTGAAGCAGAGAAGCAGCACATTCCCCAGGCCTACCGTTCACTCATGAGGCGGTGGCTCCAGTGACTCTGTGGCGGCTTCCACAAGTTCCACCATGACTCACGCCTAAATAACTACAGGGCTTGTTAACGCTGTTAATCCCTCAAATGACTAGTCTGGGGATGTGTCAAATGGTCCCGATGCTGGTGACTGAGAAACGCAACCTGAGACTGAACCTGTACATTCGGGGCCTGAGGAGCAGTACTGGTCTGCTTCCCTCCACAGCTGTGGTCAAGGCTGAAGAAGCCCTTGTGACCCCAAATCCAAACATCAAGCCTACCAGCCCAGTTCCCTGCCCTTCCCAATACAGATCAGGCACGGCTCCCAAGCAGGAAAAGCCACTCAGCAGAGAGCAATCACCCTCTAACAACCCCACAGTAAGTCCAGCCTCAAACACAGGAACAGCATGAAATGGAAGAGAATGTGGCCAAATGATCATGGCTGGAGCACCTGGATTTACTTCTGGATAGAAAGAAAACCCAGAATAAATATGAGTGGGAGAGGCTTCATCCACGAGGCTCCTGAAGGCTGTCAAAAGAGGTCCCAGAAGAAGGCCCAGCCCAAATAGGAGGGACCCCTGGTGGGAGGCCTCACAGCCCAGGTGTGGGAGCTGGAGAAATCCTTAGAGCTGCCAGGGACCCCAGCCAGGGACACCGGGGCCGATGGCTGAGGGGCTCTTTTTCAGTACTGTTGCCTGCTCCTAAATTGGTCCCCAGACCTGCTCCCCCAATGAGAGCCGATTTAATTTAATTACAACTTTCCTAGGTATGATTCTTGGGGCATTTTTTCTAGAACCACTCATCAACCACTGTCTGAGCCAGGACTAGGCAGCCAGGAGGGCCCAAGACTCCCACCTCAAGAGCTCCTCTGGCTGGCGATACAGTGCCAAGCCCACCCAGGGTGCCGTGTGGTTATGTGAGCCCATCCCCTCTGCCTCTGGGAAGCATTTGGGCCCCACCTCGTTCCTTTTTCCTGGACAGCACAGTGCCCAAATCGGGCAGAAAGGGGTGTATTTGCACCCACCATCCAATCACTTTGACAAATGCTTTTCAACCAAAAGTCAGAATTGAGAGATGAGCCCCAGAAGGGACACCCTAGGGAAATGACTCCTTCCAGCACACAGGCTGCCTGGAAGGGAGGGAGGAGCAGCCCAGCACCACCCTCAACCCGGCAAGCCCAGGAGAACCCTCCCAGGCCTCTGGCAGTGCCCCAGCCCACAGGGCAGAGGCACAGGGACAGAGGAACAGGGAGGTGGGGAGGGGTTGCTTTTATTCCCTCGCAGGTGTTTTGATGGGGACAAAAATGGGCAGGCAAAATTCCCCCCGGGATTGTTCTCCCTCCTGTCCCTGATTCTTGGGCTACAAAAATGTTAAATCCCTCGGATAAGCCCAGGGTAGGACAGTTGAGTGGTCAGAGCAGAGGGAACTCCAGCCAAATACCTAGGGGACACAGGGGCCATATGAACCCTCTCTAGGCTTGTTTGTTCACTCCTCACGAGAGCAGGCTGCTGGATGGAGACCCTAGGTCAGAATAACAGAGAACAACATGGGCTGAGGACTAAGGACCACAGCCTGCTCAGGCACTTCCCACAAATGTACTCATCAGCATTCACCGCAACCCTATGCAATAGGCTCTTATTTAGTGGATAGGAAACGAAAGCACAGAGAGGTTAAACAACCTGCTGAAAGCCACACTGTTAATAAGTATTGAAAGGGGGATTTGCACCCAAACTGTTCAAGTTCTACACTTGTAACCATAATGTTGTAGCAGTGCTCACCTTAGAAAGTAAGAAGCATTACATAAAGCACAATAAATGCCTTCTGTCCTGGTTGGAGTAGAAAAGTAAGGAGGTTTGTTTCCAGGACACAAAAGAAAATCACTGAAACATTCAAGACGGTTGTCAGGAGCTAAGCGGGTGTTACAGGCCCTCCTCCCCTGTGTCCAATCTTCTAACTTTTCTGTTGGGGAAACATGCTTAATGTGCAGATAAAGCTCAGAGCCATGAGGGAACACACAGGGCACACGGCTGGCAGGATCAGCGCCCCTCACACTGGGCCACCACGCTCCTGAGTAGACACCCTGAATCTTGGTGATCCCCTCTGCCCATCAGCTTCATTTCACAGATGGGGAAACTGAGGCTGGCATCGATTATTATCAAACAACCTGTGTAAAGGACCACACGTTCCGAGTAGCACCCAGGTAGTGAGGTACTCCACGTACAGCACCAAGCAGGATGCGACCCGTGGCTGCTTTTCATGATGCCTGTTCTACGGGCTGGGAAGCTGAGCCCACAGACAGATCCTCCCTGGGTTCCAGCCCGCCTTCAACACTGACCTGTGTCCTCGAGCCAGTCACCTAACCTCCTCACCTCTGAGTCTCCACTCCCTCATTTATCACATGCCTCTCATAATAATATCCATAGCAGAGCACCACCTAGTAGGATTCAAGTCACTGAGTGCTTATTATGTACCACGCACTAAGTGAAGCATCATGCTCTGCACTCCAGGAGGAAAAAAAATAAATAAATAACGTGAGAAAGTAAGGAAAGTGAGGCATTGGCCGAGGGGCAGGTGATTTTCCAAACCTGCAAAGCCAGCAGGTGGGAGGCTGGGAGGCACAGGCGGGAGCCCACACCACACCCACCACCTACTGGCAGCCCAGGAGAGCCGGCATCCAGCCAACGCTGGTTGTTGGTTACTACTTCACTATTTCCTGGGAAAGTGTTAACAATGACCTAAACTATACCAGTACCGGGATCCTGTCCCCAGACATGGAATCAGAGCGTCTTCAGCCCAAGCCCAGCCAGGCTGCCAGATCTGGGTAGCGAGCACCTTGACGGCAGGAAAGAGGCTGGGGGTGGGGAAGGCACCTTGTTCACACCCTAAATGACCCATGTCCCCAGCTAGGTCCCTGCCTGGGGCAGCCACCAATGAAACCACACCAGGAAGTCCTCACTCCCAGAATGTGGGTCAGCCCTTGTGCTGACACAGGCACCACACTGCCCCAGAAGCTCCCGGAAACAACAGGACACGGAGCAGCGTGTCTGCTGGGGAAGGACTTGGGGATGCCAAGAGCAGCCCAAGGCCAGAAAGTCAGCCAGAGGAAAGCTGTCGCAGAGGGGCTTCCACGTCCAAAGGCACAGCAGCCCAGGGTGCCTGCAAATGACACCTGGCAGAAAGGGGGGCAGCCAAGTGACTGCAGGGACAGCGTCAGGCTAGACGCCTAGAAAAGGCCCTGCTGTGCGTACACAATTTCCTCCCGTCACAAAGAAAAGAGCTGTCGAAGACTCTAAAAGAGAGCCCACAAATTAAACTGTCCATCATGTGCCAGCTTCGCCTCTTCCTTCCGCCCTACCCCCCAAAATTTCTGCCTTTATTTCTGTCTTCCTTAGAAGCATCCTCTTCCAGAATAGGAACCCCACTCTCAAAGCAACACCGAGTCTGTAAGATCCCAAGAAAGCACATCCGGCAAATTGCCGCTGGAACCAAAAGAAGCACAGGCAAAGGAAAGGCTTGGGTGGATCTAACCTGAGAACCCCCATCACCGCTTCCATCTCCATTTGACAGGATGCTGGACTGGCTAACCTGCATCCACGCCTGTGCCCCAGCTGGACTGGAAACCATGCCTTATTCAGCCGGGCGCCTCCACTGGGTTCATGACAGGTGCTTCCTAACTCTCCAGTGAATTAAGTAATGATCACCTACCTGAAGTTGTCCCAGCTGGTCTGTCCCTCCTCCTTTGTTCCTTCACCCTAAGTTCTCCAAGGAGACTCCTGCTCACTGGGCCCACACGGCCCCTGCTCTCCTGCGTTTGACTTTACACACACATTCCACTGGCCACCTCTCCACCCAAGTCCCCAAGGAGGCATTCCAGCAGAATGACCTCAAGTGAGGCTGCATCCTGGCAGCCAGTGTTGAGAGCCCAGTCCAGCCCCTGACCACCGTAGACCAGACCTCAGACAAGTTGCCTGTATTCCTTCTGAAATTATGGGGTCCACAAATACTGACCACAGTGGATTCTGAGAAGAGTTGACTGAGATGCAGTTTGTAAAGTGATGAGTGCAGTCCTTGTACCCAAGAGTGACGGCTGCTGTGTTGACCAGGAGGTGATAATCCCAGAAGTTTACCTGAGCCTCCCCTCTGGCCCAGATTCTACCCCCAGGATCCTGCAGGGTCACTGAGGGCATACCCCACCTCTGATCTGATGTCCCATCACCTGCAGCCACTTTGGCCTTCATTACCCTCAGCAGGCTTCCTAGAAGTGTCCCCTGAATACACAAAGAAACAACTGCCACAGATAATAAAAAAGAACGTACTTAAAAGACAACAACCAGCTGGGCATGGAGGCACACGTCTGTCATCCCAGCAACTCAGGCAGGAGGATCACAAGTTCAAGACCAGTCTTAGCAACTTAGGGAGGCCCTCAGCAACCTAGGGAGGCCCCCAGCAATGTAACAAGTACTTGTCTCAAAATGGAAAAAAAGGGGGGAGAGCTGGGGATGTAGCTCAGTAGTAAAGGAGCCCTGGGTTCAATCCTAGGTAATAGGGATGGATGGATGGATGGATGGAGGGAGGGATGGAGGGATGAATGAATGAAAAAAAAGAAAGAAAAATTAAAATTTAAAAAAGCAACAATAAATACCAACTGAGCTGCCCTACACCAAAGAGGAGGTGTTTAAACACACTCTGGTAAACCCCACCCTCAGCAAGAAACGGTGACACTTCTGAATGAGTGCAGCTGCCTGTGAAGGTGGCTGGCTGTCTGGGAACACCCAGGAAATGTCAAGTCAAGACGCGGTGCTTCTGAAAAGCATTCCTGGCCCATGCCCTGGGCAGCAGGAAGACTGAATCCTGGAGGGAAATCTGCTCTGGAACAGGCTCCAAGCTCTCCCCACCTCCCCGCTGACAGACAGAGAAAGCCAGAGCTGGGGAGGGGTCTGCTGATGTCCTCACCAGTACTCAGTCATTTAGCTGCACTTACCTCAACCCCTGACCATTATGCTGTGAGTTTTCTCTCTATGTAGGACCAGCTGGCTCCTCGGAAACACACACACACACACCCATGCACACACACACACACACACACACACACGCGTGCGCACACACGGATGCACACCCGTGGCTCCAAAGGCACTAATCACCCAATAGACAAACATCTGGGTCACTCCCAGCTGCCTTTAAAAAGTATCTTGGTTGGAAAGTAAAAAGTTTGCCTTTAAATTAAAACATTCCGACCAAAAGTAATAAAGACCCAGGATTCTGTTGATATATTAAATAATGAAATTTGAGCTTTCAAAAGTCATCAAGCTATTTTAAACATCAGTGAAAATGAATGCCCCATTAAACATTCTTCTACAAATCTTGGAGGGTTTTAAAGGATCAAAGCTGACAAATGATATATTAAACTCTTAATAAAATTCAGGAGACCAAATCTAATTTATAGGATGACAAAGTACTTTCCACCCTTGTGATGCAGGTTGTCACAGAAGCATCCACTGCTTTTCTTGTGCTATTATGGAATTGCATTAAACCTCATGACCAAACACTTGACATTCATCAGCTACTATTAACAAAATAGAAGGGTGAATGTATTTCATCAGGTTAGAGTATGAATCGGATCGTGTGGCTGGATACCATTCTGTTCTCTGAGAATCTCAGGCCTCACGGGAACTGCTCCAACCTATTTGTGTCTGTAGACACAATACTTGTAGCGTTTGTATCTCATGTTCAATCCACTGTTTGTAAATCCAGGACACAGCCACAAATTTCTCACAATATCCTGTACGAACATCCGACTCCAAATTGTGTTTTATATAAAGTGCATGAAATGTAAAAATCTTACTAAGAATGAGAATGAGTGATACATAGAAGCTTTACCCTAATTAGAGCTATAAACTCTCTAGGCACACATGGATTCCTTCATTTCTAGAATTTACAAAAGATGAGTTAGAGAAGAAATGGAAAAAGTCTTATGGTAGTACTGGTTATGAGTTCTGCCCCACTCCCACCACCGCATGCTTCAATTTGCCTGAGATGCACAAAAATGTAGTTTATTTTCCAGAAAAAAAAGTGATTATTAAAAAGCAATAGTAACAATATTTAATGTTCATGTGGTATTATAGGCATTTGGGGGAGTTTACAAATAAAAGACCTTTCCAATTGTCATGAATTAACAAGATTTTCTCCATAAAATCAGAGGAATTTCTTTTTAAATGCAGAAGTAGCCCTCTTGTGCTTTTAGAATGTTCTGGAACAGCCACCTCAATCCCCAGAGGCCAGGATACAATGACAGGTCATCAAGAATAACCTTTAAGCCAGGAGGACACCCATCCAGAAGTTACATTATTGGTCCATAAAAAGGGGAAGTTTAAATATCTCCTATGCTCCAGAGAGGTTTGATGGCAACTCTCCAGGGGTTAATGAGATCAACAAGGAGTCCTGGACACTCTGCTCCCAACCTACAGGGCAACCTCCTGGCAGAGACCTGAGCTCCAGAGCTGGCCAGTTGCATCTGGCACTGCTGCTCACTGGCAGTGGGACTCCAGGCACGTTCCTTCTGCACTTACAACATGTGGACAGGGGGCTCACCTTCCTCACTGGATGGGATGGAACCCAGAGAAATGATCCTTCCTTGACCTCTCAGCAAAGGGCCTGGCACGTAGGAAGTGAGGAGTAAAAGTTCATTACTGCCACACGGCAGGGGGAGGAGGCGTAAACAACTGTGGTATACCCCAGCTATGGGTGGCTTGCCCATTTACACTAGAAGGAAAGAGACAGGAGACACTCCCTGGGGTTAAGCCACGTAGTAGCCTTACCAGAGGTCACAAGTGACTGGCAGAAACCAGAAAAGCTCCTGGGGCTACTGGAACCCAAGTTTAGCAAAATCAAGGCTTATCCTGAGAGAAGAGGGGACAGAAAATTCTTGTCATTGACTTCTAGTCTTCCTTTACTGTCAGTATTGGAAACAGCTTGGCAACAGCCCAGGGAAGAGGGTCCCTTCTCCTTCCAAAGTGTTGGGCAATTGCAACTGCTGACCCGACCAAGCAGCACTATTAGGATCTGGGACTGAATTTTTATTTGATGAGCTGCTCTCCTCTACATTCCGAGCTGCTCGCCATCTTCAGCAGGGGTTAGAAGAGCAGAGATGAAAGCTCATTTGGTTCATCACCCTTGGGAAAGAGGTCAAATCGGCCATGAAATCATGGTACTTACAAACATGAGGCGGGTAGGTATGTTGTCTGATTGCACCAGAGGATTTTTATACAGCCAGATCTCTTCCGGCTGGATGACTCTCTGGAATGGGTCCAAAAACTCTGTAAAACTGAAACAAAACAAAGAAAAGTACATGAAAGCTGAGCATTCCACAGCTGCCAGCAGTCCCCAAAGGTGGCCACTCCTAGATGCCCTGGGAAGGATCCGGTCTTTAGGGGAAGGGAAAATAGGTGGCCCCGTGATGGTTCTCAGCCAGCTAACAAGGGAAAAGTGAAAGAAGTCACTGAGACATAGTGGAGTTTTCTGTTTCATTCTCCAACAGAGACCAACTCCACAAGTAAAGAAATAGCCAAGACTCTACAAACCTGGGATTCCAAAGCAGGTGGAATCCGAATGTGGTGGCTCAGATGGGAGCCAGGCAGACCAGCAGCAGAGGCTGAGGGGATGAACGGGCTTGAGTTGGAACAAAAGAGGGGAAGCACCTGGTTCAAGGGGACAGGCATGCCCATTCAATCCCTTCACATTACCCAGATGGCGCCACGCTGCCACCACACCGCCACTAGGGGGCAGAGCAAGGATGAAAACCTTCCAAGAGAAGATGGTGGACTGGGACAGGAGAATGCAGAGAAGAGGAAAGTCAGGAAGGGAAAGGGAACGGTTGTATTCTGGATCTGCTGACAGGACAGAGTGACATATCCCATTTGCTCCCCTCTTCTCCCTACAGAACCCATTCATGCCCCAAGAACCCACAGCACTCAGCACCCATGTGGCGCCTTCACTGGGTGGGCAACGGTCAGCACTGGGGAGAGAAGGAAGAGGCTGAAAGGGGTTGCTTTTGAGGATCTCACCTCCCAGCCCCCCAACTCAATCCTTACCTGACAATATCAGTCAGCATGGCTCCAGACAGCTGGAGAGAGCCACAGGGCCAGGAGAATTTAGGGCTTTGAGTGACAGCCAAAGGAATTTTGATTTTAAGCCAATGAGAAATTCAGAAGATGGGATAAAAAAATCAAACTGAAAGTGGTGGCCCAGGTAGCAGAGAGGGTGGGACTTGGAGCAGACAGGGAAGGTGGAGGATGGTTGCAGGGTCATGGCAGCTGTCCTAGCAGGAGTTGCCTGTAGAGTGGACAAGAGAATAGCAGTAGGGAAGGACATGTGGTTGGGCAGGTGGCAGTGGTCAGAGCCCATTGCAAGGCTTCTACTTTGGACTTCCCAGAAAAGGGGTAGCAAGAGCCAAGGCGAGGTCAGGGAAGGAAGAAGGGGGCTATCTTCTCCTCTAGGAACCATCTAGGTGGCCACAGTCCCATTTTGCTTATGGTTTTAGCAGTGAAAGTCACAGATCCCAGGAAAACCCTTAGTCTTAGGCAAACCACATCACAGAGTCATCCTAAAGCCAACCCAGTCCCTGGGTAGAGTCAAGAGACTCGCATCCTTGGTGTGTGTCTTAGACTCAAGATGCATATGGTATGGCCTGTCTGCATCTTTGTCCACACTGTGAGGGTGTAGAGGGGAGGGGCTGCCTCAGGGCGAGAGGCTCAGAGCCCACCAGGATGGTCACTGTCGGGGCTGGGACACTGCAGAAGGTGATGCCTGCTTGGGACCCTGAATAGCGACACTGTTGTTTCACTCAGCTTTTTCACTGCTGTGATCAAATGACCTGACAAGAACAATTTTAGGGGAGGAAAAGTTTATTTGGGGCTCATGGTTTCAGAGGTCTTAGTCCACAGACGGCCAGCTCCATTGCTCTGGGCCCAAGCTGAGGCAGAACATCATGGCAGAAGGTGTGTGGTGGAGGAAAGCAGCTCAGAACCTGACACCAGGAAGCAGAGACTCCCCTCACCACGGACAAAACGTAAATGCCAAAAGCACACGGACAATGCCCCCTCCTCCAGCCACACCCTAGCTGCCTAGAGTTAATCCCTATGAGAAAATTGATGCACTGATTAGGTTAAGGCTCTCATAACCCGATCCTTTCCCATGCAAGCTTTTTTGCATTGTCTCATACATGGGTTTTTGGGGGGACACTTCATATCTAAATCATAACAGTAATATTGTCAATTTGATCAGCCTCACAAATAATTTTAAAAGAAACTAAAAATTCATCTAGTCTTTAAGTGTGTCTTTTCCTCCTTCCATCCTTTCCCCTTTCTTTCTACCACCTCCTCTGCAGAGTATTATGTCCTAAAAATCTGCATATATATGTAATTTCAAGAATAAAGTTGTGCCTATGACAATTCTGCTCACACTGTGCCCCCAGCACTTCCACCAGGCACACAGGAGTCACCGGGTAAATATTTGCTAGGTCACTGAATAGGTCCTGCCAATAATTTACCAAGCCAAACCCAGAACACGTCTACTGCAGTCTTATCACAGTACCTTCTGCAGTAACTCCCGCTACCTCTCCAAGGCACGGCATGGGCAGCACCCTGTTTGGACATCAGGAAGCCTGCTCTTGGCCTCCAGCTCTCCTGGCAAGCTGCTCTGAACTGTAGGGCAAAAACATAATGCCACTCTGCTCATAGGATATCAGTGTTCTCAGCTGCAACAGGGAAGGCTGGACTTAATTAGCGATCTCAACTGGAGATGGTCAGAACTTTCTGGAGACACACCCCACCCCAGAGCTACAGGCAGGGTAAACAGGACCTGGTAATGTGGATTTTAAAACACTCCCCAGGTACCTTGATGGGCTGCGAGTCCCTAGCACTGAACTGAACAATCCCTAGGTCCTGAATGTCTGTAAAGAGAGAAGGCTTGGTGATTAGGCTTTCTTCCTTGACAACCTTTCCAGGATAAGCTCTGGAGTCAGGCCCATCAGTGTTCCAACCCCACTCTGGCTGTGTGGCTCCTAGTGAGTCCTTTCCTTAACATCTGAGACTTGGTTTCCTCACCTGTAAAATGGACACATCTTACAGAGTTGGAATGAAAACTAAATGAAAGAATACACATGGAGTACCTAACATGAACAGAAACTGGTGTTTGACTGCCATTACCATTTTACTATAGCCATATATACATATATTTACCAGACAATTTTTAGGATTCCATTTGATTGTACTGATCTAGTCCCTATTCCCAAGTGTTCCAAAAACATTTTAAATGAAATGAATTTTGTTTGAAAAATGTTTTTAAGTACATGTAACTGACTTGTGATGACTCAAGCTTCCAGAATACTCCAGTTACTAAAGCTGCATAATAGATCACCCCAAACATTTTATTTTGCAAATGAGTTTGTAGATTGGGAAACTGAGAGTGGGTTCAGCTGAGCCGTTCTCAGAACCTCTCGTGTGGTCACAGGACACGACATTGGCTGGGCTGTGATTCCCGAGGGTGGGACTAGGCTGCCCATTAAGATGGCCACCCACATGGCCAGTCCTTGATGCTGGTTGTTGGCAGGGAGCCCAGCTGGAGCTGTCACCAGAGCACCTACAGGGTCTGTCCAGCACAACTGTCCTGGGGTAGTCAGAATTCTGCATGGTCACCAGCTTCCCCCAGAACTGGCGTCCCAAGAGAAGCAGACAGAAGCTGAGTGGCCTTTCCTGACTGAACCTCAGGAGTCACGTGTCATCCCTATCACATTCTATTCATTAGGAGTTGAGATGTAAGTTCAGCTAGATTCAAAGTGGAAGGAATAGCTCTATCTCTTGACTAGGGTATGGCAAGATCCCGGACAGAAAAGCAGGCAGATGTGGGACATGGCCGCCTTTGAAGCACAATCTGCCACCCACAGAGTGGCATTCACTGAAATGCTCACATAGCCCATGCTCTCTGAGACCCCTGAGCCTTGATTGCCATTTCTTCCCCATAGCAGGCCATGGGGCCAGGGAACTGGACGCATGGTGCCTGGGCATGTCCCTCCTTGCCTTGTCTGTCTCCCAGGTTTTACTTTCCTCTTGTCAATTTTTCTAAAGCCTGATGCACCCAGCCTTTGGGACAACCCCTTGCCCTATTGAGAGCCGCTGCACTCAGAATACATCTATCAAGCCAACTATGTGCTCTGAGAGTATCAGGACCAACAAAGATAGATGTCCCTTCTCCAGCCATACCCCAGCCCCCAGCGTCTACCTCTGAGAATCCAGACTGTGAGGCAGCTGCTTAGAGGACCTAGGTCTTAAGGAAGCAAATGGGGGCAAAGAGCAAGCCGGGAGGAATGGGACCCCCTGAAGACATTCCAGGTGTTCCCAAGAAGGGTCCAGACCCACAGACATCCTTCTGCAAGCTCTTTGGGAATGAGCTGGAACCAAGATGGAGAAACCCTGCAGACAGGTAGGAGAGAAGGCGTGTCTGCAGTGGCTCCTTCTCCAGGCTCACTACACCCTGAGACCCCAACAACATGCCAGGTCAGTGAGTCCCAAGCTTCATTGTGCCCAGGAATCCCCGGGGTCTTGTGATTGCAGATCTAGAGGAAGGCCTGGGAGCTGGTCTTCCTGGTGAGCTTCCTGGTGATGCTGTGAGGAGATGCTGTGGTCCATCGACCAGACCTTGTGCACAAGATGCCAAGGCATCAGCATCACTTGGGAGTCTCAGGCCCACCCCAGACCTACCTTATCAGAACTGCACCCCATCACAAGGCCCCCAGGAAAGGCAAGATGCACACTGTGGTTTGAGACTCAGGGCTCTCAAGAAAAACCAGGGTTTCCCAGGTTGGCCAGTTTTGTCTTATCCTCTCTTCACCTGCACTATTAGTTCTTCAGGTGGAATCCTTCGTAAATGAAACCAGCAGATTTTAGAAGAAATTTCATGTCTCTCCTTAATTGTAAAATCAACATTCATCTGGTTAACATCAAAATAAAAATAACTCATGCTATTCAATCCTACCTTGCAAAGCATCCTAGATGATCCTACTCCTGGCACCCTGGGGTGGGGGGTGAAGAGCATGAGTCCAACAAGCCCATCCCATGCAGGCTGGAAAGGATGGAAGGGAACTTGGGGGGCCACTGACCTCCTGCTTGACTACAGTGTTAGGAAGATCACGTCCACGCCTGATCTGACTCACCTCAAGTCCCACTTGTGCAACGGCAGGAAACAAAATTATAAAAAATCGAAAATGAAAGTTCAAAGGCATAGGCATCTGGGAACACTGGGTGAAGAGGAAAATGGCCCACCAGCACCAACAACTCCTGCGAGAATCGGCATGTTCCTAGTGGCCAGAGTCCTTGAGTTTTCAAAAAAAGGCTAAAGTACAGCACTTCTTTGACTCCTGGCCAGTATGTAAAAATACTTAGTTTACTTTTATTTCCAATAAATACAGTACAGATAAAAACATCTTAATGCCCAAAAGGCTCTGGCAGACTGTCAATACACAGCTCCTCCAAGGCTGAAATCACACCTGTTATTCTTTGTGACTGGCATGTCCCCACCTGCAGAGTCTCAGCTAAGGGAGGAAGAGCAGTGACAATGGGTATAAACAGGACCCTCTGCACTCTAGCTCAGTGTCACTGTCCCAGCTGGTAGCACAGTATGTTTGAGAGTGGGGTCAGACTTCTACATCAGAAAGGAAGAGCCCATGCCAGGAGGAGCAAATCCAACAGATCACAACAAGCATTTATTAATCATTTAAAAGAAAAAAATGCTCTGCAATGAGTCTGCAGAGGTGGAAGAGCACCTTTACCTTCACTGTTATCAATACACCTGGGTTCAGCAGCCAGTGGCGGTCTACTCCCCAGATCACCGACTTCTTCCCTCCTCATAAGCTCTCATGAGATGTCACCTGCTGCCAGCTTGGTTCCACTTCACAGGAATCCAGACTAAATATACGATGTCTAAAGTGTGTAGGTCAAAGTCTGTGTGAAACCATGGAGTTGCTACTAAACAAAACACAAGATCTTCTTTCATGAACACCACAGCAGACCGAAGTCAAGTTCCTCGTTGGGTGTTAGTAGTATTCATGCTTTGGTTTGTTTGCTGTCCGAGTCAAATAATTCTCTTAATCTATGCACGTCTTAAATGGCACAGGGGGGATGGTATTGCTTGTGTTCTCCTTGGTTTTCTCATGATACACTTTGAAGAACTTGGAAAACACACATAATGAAAATTCAAAGATGTAATTCTAACTTTATATAAGCAACTCTCATTTTTATTTATTTTATTTTTACAGGCTGCATTTTGATTCACTGTACGCAAATGGGGTACAATTTTTCATTTCTATGGTTGTGCACAATGTAGATTCACACCATTCGTGTAATCATACATGTACAAAGGGTAATGATGTCTGTCTCATTCTACCATTTTTCATACCCCCTCCCCCTCTCGTTTCCCTCTATGTAATCTAAAGTTCCTCCATTCTTCTCTCACCCCCCAACCCCCCAACCAATTATATATCATCATCCACTTATCAGGGAAAATATTCGGCCTTTGGTTTAATTCACTCACAGTCCATGCATGGTATAGATGCCTAAATCCTCCTTAACTGCATCTCATAATACAACATACACAAACACAACATGCACAAACATTCAACATGCACACGGACCTGAGGCCCAAATTTAAGTGAGCAGAAGGCAAGCAAAGCCTGTGACATTTTAAGATGCAGGGAGAATCCTCTAAAATTAACTGAAATGGAAAAGAGGCAAAGGAGGATCAGGTGCTGAGAAGGAATGAGAGGAAGGCAGAGCTGAAGTAGGCGGAAGTCGGAAGTCGAAGCAAAATACCAGGAAACAAAGCACCTTTTCCCTTGCGCGGACCTCGGTGCTTCCCCATCAATCATAAGATCACCGCCTGCCTCCCCTCCTGGTCACCTGATCTTCACCTACAAGCAGCAGATGCAAGTCCAGGCACCACCGGGAAAACGCCGGGCTCTTCACCTGCTGGCATAAGCACGAACACAGCTCTGTCCCTGGAGGACCCCGGGCTCCAGCAACTGGGGCAGCACGAGACTCCCCAGATGAGCACTCCGCCCACACCCACTCATGTGCACACACAGGTGCACACACACCCTCACTGCCACTCTCCCCAGGGTTAGTACCATTTCCACAGCTCCACCTGACTTCAGCAGCCTCAGAGGCCTCTCTGGCCACATAGGCAGAGCATAGTTGGGGACAGACAGTGGACTATCATTTTTGTCAACTGCTTATTCACTCAACAAATATTCGCTGTGTGTCTATGGTATGTCAGGTACCATCCTACGACACTGTGAAGTCTGGAGTCAGGGAATCCTGAGTCTTCAGTTACAGGCCTCAGAATGTTGTCCACACGTAAGACTGCCACCCCCTGCTTGGAGATGCTTTTGATCTGGTTTGTGATGCCTCAGTAGTTGAACCGATAAGATGGCCCCACCCAGAGCCACTGGTGAGAACCCTGGTCCTCCAGGGATATCTGAGTATGTATCTATCATTGTCCACCTGCTGAATACAGCAACAGATTCAGCCCAAAGTTGGGAACCCAGAAGAATGGCCAATCACACTAGCAGGAATAGCAAGTCTCTGAGCAAAGGCCAGAATGCCACTGTCACTGGTGCCTCTTCTGACTCAAGAAGTGAAGTTCTCAAAGCCTCAGTCTCCCCACCATACCCTAAAAGGTTCCATGGATTTGCCAATGACCCTGAGCCCTTGTTCCTTGACAACAGGCCTCTTTCAAGACAGGCCAACACTCCAGGGGGCGAGAAGCCACATGCCACACACGGTCTTCTCCATCCCTTCCCAGCCGCGAATCTCACAGATCATACAGAAATATAAACTGACCGAGATCGTTAGACTTGGTTCCAATCCACACTTGGGCATTTGCCAGCTGGATGGCTGAAGAAAAATCACTTCGCCTCTCTGAGACTTCATAAGCCCCTGCCCCAGGATGGTCACAACAACCACTCAACATTTGACCATTCCATGAGCAAAGAATAACCCAGAAAATCACTTTCAACTCATGAGATCTAAAGGGAAAAAAAAATGCAATGTACTATAAAAAAAATGCAATGTAAAATAAATAAATAAAGCCTTCCAGGTGACGGCCAACAGCAGAGCGCTTCCCAGCTGCACTACTGCCTTTCCTCCCCAGCCAGCCTCCCGCAGGCAAGGGGAGAACACTAACGAGCGGGCACAGGGTGTGATCAGCAGCAGCACAGGCTGGGGGCTGGGGGCGTACTGGATTTTCATGAGTTCTGGGAACTGGGAATGGGACACAGTTAATGGAGAGAGCATACTGGTGACTCTCTCTATGGGCCATTGAACCAGCCACCTGCCACTGGTCAGGACTTGAGCTGACACAGTTGACAATCCCAAACACAAAGTGACAGCTGGAATAAGGACCATAACTAGCCGTCCCGACTGGAGCCACCCTGGGCCAACCTCTTCACTGAAGGTTTTCAACGTGGCTGTTTAATCCTCACATAACCTGTTGAGCCAGGAAGCGCAATCTTCCCATTTCAGAAAGGAGGCCCTGAGACCATGAAGCATGGGGTGCCTGCCTAAGCCACACAGCGCGGTGCGCCCCAGGGCCCACTGGTCCTCAAAGCCCGCGCTACAACTGGAGGAGGTCACGGAACTCGCTCTCTCCACTGACTCAGTGACATCGGCAATTCCTTTAAAAGGAGACAAACATCCACAATAAAAGAGAGACACGTGGCCTCACTGGGGAATCGCACCAGGTTGATCTCCATCCTCACTTGGGGAACAACTGAGATTAGGTTTATTTATGCAGAGGGCAGTTTGAGGCTTGTTGGGAAGAAGGGAAGGAGAGAAAAGAAGTGCAGGGAGGGAGGTGGAAAGAGAAAAGACCCAGGAAGGCGCTCCCACCACTGCCCTCTACCTGTCTCCCAGGTGGCACCTTCCCTCTGCAGCAGCGGATTGAATAGAGCGAGCCCCCCTCCCCTGGAGAAAGAGGACTGCATCCCTGAGTCTTGCCCTGGGCCAGACCAGCACCAGCTCCAGGGACTCCCAGCCCCATGGGTGGTCCCTTCCACTCTGGGATCAGCCTCCCAACAGAAACGAGATAGAACCTTCCCAAAAGTAAGTTCCCACAAGGCAGAGCCTGGACCCTTCCCTTCTCCTCAGTCTTTCAAAGGTGGGTCACAGATCTGGGGGCAGCTGCCCAGGTTGGTTTCCAGGCGTCCCTTACCAGCCATGTCACCTCTCAGGCCTCAGTTTCCTCATCTGTAAAGTAGTGCCGATAAGAGCACCCCCCAGGGAGGGTTGCATACAGCCTCTGACTGTGCTCAGAAGGGTATTGAATATGGGCAGTGAAAAGCCTAAAATTAAGGCCCAATGTTATGTCCCTCCTTGACATCTGAAACCAGAGGGTGCCACGTGTCCTAATCGCAAGGGAATAGTATCCCTAGCCAAACAGCCTTTCCTGTTCAGGGGGCCAGGCACAGTTCCTGCATACCCCCTGAAACCATGACTGGGTTTCAGTCCATGCCAACCCACAGGATTGCTCAAACACCCACTTACACCCTCCTGTGGGAACCAGAGGGCACCCCACCCTCGTGATACTACAAACCCTGCCTCCCACAGCCCCTGCTTGTCCCCTTGTGCCTATGTGGCCCTAAATGGCATGCAGGGTCCTCCTCCAGGCTGTGAGTGTAGGACATAACAAATAAACTGCTGATGACCTCATCTGTCCAGCACTGGGGACAGATTCCAGGGCAGGAATCCCTCCCTCCACACCAGGGTGAACAGGATGCAATTTGCACATGTACCCCCACTGCTAGACCCTCCTGAGCATGCCAGGGTGGGATGGCCTGAGTGGCAGGACACTGGTGGGATGTGTGGGAGAGCTTGGAGATGTCCAGCTGTCCAGCTCTCAGGCCCAGAAAGCAAAAGGACTGGCAGAGAGCAGCTCAGGCACCAGCTGCCTTGATGAAGCAAAGCCACCAACTCAAAAGATTCTCCCTGCTCATCCGGCGCTTCTTCAGCTCTCAGGGAAAGGGCACTAACTCGCATACCCTGCATCTTCTGGGCCCACGGACCCTCCTTTGGTGCCCTGACACAGTGAGACCTGAAGTACATTCGTGGCACTCCCATGAAGCATTCCTTCCAAGCAAGCATCCATCCAACGGCGACAGAAGAACAAATAAAACACCCTCAAGGAATGATCAGATAATCCAGGAAGAAAGGTGGATGGAAGATTCCAGATTTCAAAAGTCTGAACAGAAAAAACAACCAAATGCAACATGTGGGTTTTGACTGGATCCTGGGTGGAAAAAAAAATCGAAAGCTATAATAAGGAAACTCTGAGGAGGACGGGGGAACTGGATACTGAAGAACGAACTGTATCAGGTGACGTCAGGGAAGGACAACTCATTCCCTGGTGCAGTGAGGACATGGGGGTGCAGATGCAGTCTTCTTTTTAGAAGCAGCTGAATCTGGAGGACTCAGGATCATGGTGGGCCTTCAATTTAATTTCAGATAATTCAGAAAAATATATATGTAAACATACAAATAGAGACAGCAAAGAGGATAAAATGCTAATTGCTAAGTCTAGGTGGAACATGTGACAGGTCATTCTAGGCTTTCAACCAATCTGTATATCTGAAATAATTCAGGATAAAATGTTGGCATAGAAAGATCCAGAAGCAGGACCTCAAAAAGAGGAGGTGGGGGACACAGAAGAGAGTGATGTCCTGAAAGATCAATGGTTGGCAGCCAGAGCCCTGGAGCTGAAGTCTGCACTCTGCCGGCCACTCACTAGCCATATGACCTTGGGAAAGTGGAGACACTCTCTGAGCCCGCTGCCTCCCTCTGGGTGAGTGGAGATCACAGCTCCACCTGCCTTCCGGGGCTGGAGGAGGTGATGCAGAGTGAACCTGGCCGGTAGCTGGGCCAGACCCTCCTCACTGTATGTTCCCTCCGGCAGGAGTTTGTCTCTAGCAGCTGCATCATGTTTGAAACCACTGCTTCTTCACAGAAAAACAGCACATTCAAATGCACTGCAGCAGGGTCAGGCGTGATGTGAGCCGAGCACACGCACACAACTGCAGGGACCACACGCAGCACCTGAGAAGTCCAAACGTTCAGAGCATCGATTTCCAAAATTTTCTGCAAAGGATGCCTTGCAGTAAACAACAGAAGACAGGAAATATGTGCATGGCCTGGCCACAAACAGAAAACCCTGGTCTATGGACCAGGCTGTGTGGAGCAATTGAGCAGGGTCCAGCTGGGCTCTCCTGACCTGGGGCACGCGGCTAAATCCCCCGCTGCACAGGTAAAGTGGGCAAACACCCCACTGGGAAGTGGTGAGGATTTGGGGTGATTGTCAGGACCCACCAGAGGCACTCAGCAATGGCATGAACACTACTAATCACTGAAAAACTCAAAAAAACCAAAAATCATTCCTAAGAAATGTGCATACCAAATAAGTGTGCTCATTACTTGGTGCAATAAGTGTGCTTATTACTATAATAATTTTAAAAATTATTGTTAATATCATTAGGTGTTACAAAGAGTGTTTAGGAAGTTGTCTTTGATGTTGTTTGGTTGACTGGGTTTTTTTGTTTGTTTGTTTTTTTAAGTTCTGCCTAAAGTTACATAATGATGTAGTACCTACGCAATAATGTTGTATCTGGAGCTGGCTTTAAAAAACTCCCCCAAAGGGGGAAGAAGGGAACAGATGAGATGGAAGTGCTGATGGTTGGTGGAGGTGTCTGATCACTTCCACGTGAGCTCTGCAGAATGGTTTTGCTCTCTGGCCACCGACACACTACAAACTTCAGTGTTCCATCAGCCTAAGCATCAGCCTGCTCCTGGCAGTATTTAGCCTCAAATTGGATTTCTGTTAAGTATAACAATAGGAAGAGTAATAAGAAAACTCAGAAGGAAGAAAGAAGGGCAGAAAAGAACATCAGAAACAGGGAGAAACCAGAACAATCAGGTCATTCACAAAATGAGTCACCCTTAAAAGCCTTCAGGCTAAGGCTGCCCTGGAGCCCAAGGCCCCAAGGAGCTGAGGAGCCCTCTCCCTGGCTCAGCTGCTACCCTGCATGCCTCTGAACCCCTGTGCGGTAGCAGGGGACACAGGGCACAGCCAAGCTGCTGGGCTTGCGACTCGGGGAAATCTGCAGCATCTGCCTCCCAGAGCCCAGACCCCACCCAGCACAGGCTGCCCCCTCTCCCAGCAGAGCCAGCAGCACAGACCTAGGCACCAAACACCCACTCTGAGCCTAACAGGTCTCCCAACCAGAAAGGATGCTTGTCACCGGGAAACGGGCCATGCCAAAGGAAGACCTGGTAAGAAATGGACAAGGGGACAGGGGTACTCTGCTCAGGACCTCAGCCTGCAATTAATCTCTGACCAAGTCCAGTGGAATGTTTGTTCCTGGATTGCATAGGGGTCTTCAGGAACTCAGCTGGAGCCGAAGCATTCTGGAACCTTCTACGTACATAGCCCAGGTCAGGTCACCCCAAATCCCAGGTCATACACAAGGGGCTCTGGGTAGAGAAGAATGCCACTCAACATTCAGAGGAAGAGTGAAGGGGGCATTTAATTTGGAGGGGTTTCTGATGTCATTTTACCTAAAACACACAGAGATCAATGGCACCTAGCCAGGGGCCTGGCAGTGTCTTTGAGATTGTCCTAAGTAACCTCCTCTGAATGTTCTGGGAGCCAGAGGGCAACAGCTCAGGCCACATCTGGTCTTTCTGCTGCTGAGACTTTAAGGACCCAGAAACCAGCACAGTACTGACCTGAGCCCTGACCACTGTTCTATGACCTCCTTACCCCACAGAAGGATAAGGCTGTGTTTTCCTAGCGTGATCTTCTGGTGGGCCAGTCAGTGACAAAAGTTGAATATATGAAATGGAACAGCCACAAACCAGAAGGCCCAGGCCTGGGGACAGCCCATGGTCACACGGGAGGCTGAGGGCAGGGACCCAGGACAGGGTTGAGAACCCATGGGTGGGAGGTCACCTCTGATAACCAGCTTCCTGCAGTGCACCAGCCCCCTGGGCAGCCAAGCCATGGGGAAGGCATTCCTTCTCTTCACCCCTAGGAAAGCCTCAGGGAGTAGCTAAGGAGTCCTCCTTTTTGCCCCAAAAGGTGTTTGCTGGTGGGAGCATCCCTGGGTTTTCCATGGCCACCTTCACTGCAAACTCTTAACTGCTTAACATAAAGGCAAGTGGCAACGCACGCCTGTGGACCTGGACTTGATCTTGGATGGCCAAAGAGAACCTGGGGCCCCGCCAGTGGCCGGTGCCCAAGTCCAGGACCACCAGTGGTGGCCTGTTGGTACAAACGGGCTCCATGGCTAGTTGGCTGTTCCCCTGGTACCTTCCCAAGAAGAAGATGAGGAATAACAGCATCGTCGTCATTGCCACTAAGATTCAGTGGCCCCAGCAGAATGCAAGGGCCATGGTAAAACATCAGCTCCAAAAGAGCAACCGGGATTTCCATCTGCATCTGAGGAGAGCGGTGTCGCCAGCACAGAGCCTGGCATGCAGCAGGTGCTCGGTAAGTGTCTGTTGCATCAGTGGCTGAAGAAATAAATCCATGCCCAGCTCCTCCATGAAGACCCGATCCTCTGCCAGCACCGGCCGGCAGCTGGCAGCCCTTGCAATGAATAAGCCCATCGCTGTTTGGTTTGGGCTAATCCATGGTATAAAAAAAGATAATTCTTGGCCAATGTTTAAAAAACCAGGAGCTTTTACATGAAATAAATTCCTGGCTTCCATTGAAGAATTCATTCTGGTCATTCTGGGTCTACATCCCTCTGTGGCAACAGCCAAAGAAACTAGGCAGTAGCTGCCCACCCCACAGTGGTCCCCACCCAGTCATTGCTTGTGACCTTCTCCCATCTCCATGTGTAGTGTGGCACATGTGGTCCCTTCTCATGGCTGCTCAGGCATGTGGCTAGCTGATCCCTGGGAAAGGGCAGTTAAAACAACCCCAGGACCCAGGCAGACACTCCTCACACCTGATCTCAATCACTGCTCACAAGTGGAAAGCAGGCACCATCTCCATTTTCCAGAGAGAGAAACTGAGGCTTATAAAGGTTTCTTGACCTACCCAAAGCCATTTAGCTAACAAGAGCAAAACTGAGGCGCAAACTCCTAACCATCACCTTGGATTGTTTTCACTGTGGCCACTTCTAGAAGATAGGGGGCAAGAGGCATAGGGGCAATGGATGAGCTGAAGACTTCTGGCCTCCATGGAGGACACAGTGGGAGGACCCAGAGCCTGCCCAGGTAGCACTGCTAACCAGAAGTGAACCACTGGCTACTTTGTAATTGGGGAAGTGACCCTTTCAGTGCCCACACCTCTTCACTGGGAAAACAGATATGCATTTACTTATTCATTCATGCATGCAGCAAGGGAGTCCGATGAACAGCACAGATTCCGAAACATGCTTCCCTGGGTTGAGCCAAAGTGCCTGCCTTCTGTGGGCCTCAGTCTCTTCCACTGTGAAAGCACCGTTGTAAATGAGAGCACTGGCACATGGTGGCAGACCTAGGAATCGTAATGATCATGGTTCACTCCTTCACTCATCCATTCAGCACACCGTGACCTTCCACCCACGTGGCAGAACTGCTGAGAGACTCGAATAGAGTAACAAACATGGAAACCTTTTATAACCTGGCACCACGCTAAGGGTGCTGGCACTGACCCTGGGCTCCTCGGCACTGCCCTACTGTTCTTGGATTGCTCTCCCTGCTCACATGCTCTTCCCAGCTCTGCTTCCCTCTGTCCAGGTCCTTCATGACAAATGTTGCCCCACAAGGCCATCCTTTGGCTCTTGGTCCTTCTCCTGTGGGGACCACATGTGCTCCTGGGGCCTGTTCCTATCAAACTGTCCACTCCTGGGTTCTCACTCCATCCTGCCTTAGATCTCCAGTGGCCCTTGGGCTACCAGATGAAGGCTTCATGTAGGCATAAAAAGCAAATCAAGTTCCAAGTGGGAAGCTCACTCCACTGCGAGGAGCTGGGACACTTGTGCTCTGTTCCTGGCTTAGCTACAAAAGCAATTTGAGCAAATCATTTACTCTTTCTCTGTTCCTCATTTTTCTCTTAAGGAGCTGAACTGGACAACTTTTTGTTTTCTTTTCATCTCCATGCTGTGACTCTTCCCTCCCAGACCAGAGAGAAATCCAGCGGTTCTAGAACCTTCTACATTCCAGGTGCCCCACTAAGCACTTAACACTGGTTATTTCATTCAGACCTTACCACACTCTCCAAAATTACTTTGTCTACCAAGAGACTGATTCTAAAGGTCAAGTAACACTGGTAAAAGGGAGCCAATAATGAGCTGTGAAATAAATCAATTGTTGCTTATCCTTAAATGATTTCTCTGCGTCCTTTAGCTTGTTACTTTATGGGTGGTGTCAATGTTCGGTGAAATAAATCAGTACCCAGTGCAACAGCAACATTGCCATCAGAATGATCCCACCGTAAAATACCAAAGGTGAGTGAAAGTCACTTCAGCCAAATCTGCAGGGGAGTCACCTTCCCACCTCATAATTGCTTTTTCCAGCTTTCTCTGAAATTTAAAAAGCCAAAGTAAAAAGTCATTCTCACCACTCTTAACCTGTTGCCCGACTTGTGAGACTTGCGACAGACTTCCCTGGAATCCACAGTCGTTAGTGGGAGGTTTTAATTGGCTTCTGAGATTTTGCACAGTACTGCAAATCTGGATAATCAAGTTTGGGAAAGAGTGTAATCAAGCTGATTTATCCACAATTACCTCCCCCTATTATCCTCCTTGTTACCCCATTCTGCAATTACTTGCATGGAAAATTTTTATGTAATGGAGACAGTGAAGGAGAAGGCAGCAGATCCCTTCTGAATTCCACAATGAGCAAGGGCTCAGCTCTGTCTGGGAGCCCGGGCCCCTTTCAGGAGATTGCAGAGGTAGCCATGGGTAGGGTAAGGATCAGGCAAACACTCATGAGCCCCACTTCAAGCTACTGAGCACCTTGCACCTGCACACTGGTGGAAACCTACTGTTACATCCTCCAAGAGAGGATGTGATCCGTATCTGGTCAAGAAGTGGGCACCACAACCACCACCAAATGTGTTCCAAAGGAAGCTGAAAGGCAATGGTGAAAACTATGCCCATCAATGCTTGTTATGACCTCTGACGCTCTGAACGTCATTTTCCTCCCTGTATCAATGGAAATTTAAAACAAGATCATATTTTGTCTTACGTGTGTGCCACACACTGTTCTGGGCACTTTAAATGCATTATGTCTTTTCAATCTCATAACTATGTAAACTATGTAGTATCAAACCCATTTTACAGAAGGATCAATGGAAGCTCTCAGGAGCCATTCACCATTCATGCAGCCAGACCTTCAAGCCACATGTGAGGGACTCCAGAGCACAGGCTAACACTGGCTCGTCAGTATGGCCACATCAAGGGAAAGGTGCAGATGAAGCCAGGAGGTAGAGTGGGTCCCTGTGTCACATCCAAAGCTGACCTGTTCTCTGGACATGATAAGGTGGCCAGACTGGGCAACTCAGCAAGACTCTGTCATAAATAAATAAATAAATAAATAAATAAATAAATAAAAGGGTGGGGACTGGGAATGTAGCTCAGCAGTAGAACGCCCCTGGGTTCAATCCCCAGAACTGGAAAAAAAGAAAAAGTGCTCTTTTAAAGGTGTGTTTGGGAAGAAGAAAGCAAGCCAGTCCCAGATAGAAGTCAGCAGGACTGTCCTGATTTGAGGCTGTTGGTAGCACTAGTGAGGACTATGGTGGGCACAAGATCCAGAGGAGGAAGCCCTGGTCTCCACCTGGCCCCCAGGCATGGCGTGACCTTGAGGGTGTCGCCTGCATCCCTGAACTTTGGTTTCTCCATTTCTGATCAGAGAGGGCCACTTGGGCGGTCTGCCAGGGACAGGATGTAATGAGCTGCAGGACTTGAGGGCTCCTAACTGGGGAGCGAGCAGAGCAAGAACACCTGGAGTGGAGGTTCTCCAGGTTGGCTGCTTATTAGACTCACTCGTCTAGCTTTTAAAAATATCACTGCCCTTATCGCACCCCAGACCAATTAAATCAGAATCTCCAGGCAGCCAGGATGGGGCGCCCCTGCTCTGGAGCCACATTTCAAAGGGACAGGCAGACGGCAACCTAGGAGGTCAACCGAACACGTCCCTTTATTCTTTTCGCTTTTCTTGTTTTCTTTTATTTGAATTTTCTCTTTGATTTTTGTCTTTACCTCATTTATTTCCCTGCTGAATGAATCAATAATGGACCTTTTAAACTTTTTTTTATCAGAAATCCACAGTATCCAGCATCACAAATCTTGTGTGTGTGTTGAGTTCCGCCTGTGAATCCTGCTTAATGGACCCCTCTGGTGAAGGAGGCCCCGTGGGCTGGGAGCTGGGCCAGCTGGCTGTGTTTCCTCAGTCTGTGCCCTTGCCTCTGCTTCAGACCCGCCTGGGCTGGGAGGAGGTCCCTACACCTGGGAGGCCACTTCGGGGGGCCACATTGAGACTTGTGTTTGAGTCTAGGGAAGAGACACCCAGGGGCCCCTCTCCAGCCCTAACTCAAGGGTCAACTTCCGAGCAGATGCAGAGAGTTCAGCAAAGACTTGCTGAGCCGGAAGGCATGGCCTGGCACTGGGGTCCAGAGTGAGTACGGCACAGCCCCCTGCCCGCAGGGAGCTCAGGTCTTAAGGGAAGAAGCAGGTTCTGCAGCCTGTGTCACTGCTGCTGAGGTAACAAACCACACAAGCCTGGCAGCTCTGAACAGATGAGCTCTGGACCCACCTGGTTAAAGGCACAGTGCCAGCAGGGCTGTGCTCCCTTCTGGAAGCTCTAGGGGAGAATCCACTTCTCTGCCTCCTCCAGCTTCTCAAGGCCCCTCATCCCTTGGCTTGAGACCCCTTTACTACCAAAGCCAGTAGCCAAGCCAGCAGCAGTGGGTCAAGACCCGTCCACGTCACATCTCTGACCCTCCCTTCGGCACCTTCTCCCACTTGCAGCCCACCACGACCTCCCCATCTCAAGGTCAACTGACTCACAGCCCTAATCACATCGAAAACCTTAATTGCCTGTGCCATGCCAAGCAACACGTTCACAGGCCCAGGAGTGAGGACATGGACATCTCGGGGGGCGGTGGGGGACATGACTTTGCCGCACTGACCATTTATGGTGACGATTATTTGCAAAGCTACAGTTAGTGACAGGGACAAACAACAGATCCATGCACTCCCCCCACCCCTTTTGTTTCTTAGATAATAGGCACACATGCATGGGGGGAAAAGAGATAAGAAAAAGGTTCTGCAAATGTTCCTGATGGTGACACCTGCTTAGTCACTATGACGTCACATTTAAGTCCCCAGCAGCACTGACTTCCATGGAGGTTCTTCTCATTGCTGGCTGGACCCACCAGACAGGAAACTGTGTGGCAACAGAACTCTCCTTATTTCTCCCCTTTCATCCCTGGGCCCCACCCCTGGTGGGGCTTCTAGGTCCATGGTGATGACCACAGTAGACAATGACCAAAGATTCAGTGTCCCCAACACCATCTAAGTTCTTGATATCCATTAACTCAGTCCTCACAGGACTCCTAAGAGGGCGGTGTTATTGACTTCTCTGGTTTGCACATGATCCAACTACACCAGACCTCTCTCAGGTCCCTCAGAAGGGTTCCCCGGCACAATCACCTGCCCCTGCTGATGGCGACCAGGGTTAACCCCATGTCTGTCCCCAAAAACCTCTAATTTGCTTCAATTCCACCCTGGATGAACTCTTCCCAGAGCCTGCCCTTCAGATGAGATTGAAATGTGCAGAACTTCTGCACACTCCTGGGCAGGGCACCACACAGGAAGGGTAAAGGGCCAGTGCCAGGGGCCAACTCTGCAGCATGCCCCCAACCCCACGGGCTGGTAGAGCTTAGGGAACAAGCAGATTGATTCAGATGAGGAGAGGGGAGTGGGGCCCAGCACAGGCGAAGGTGCAAGGACTTTGGAGCCTGGAGGATCTGGGTGGGGATCCTGGCTCTGCCACCTGAGCTGTAATCCTGTGTGTGGCACTTGCACACTCCAAGTCCCAATAGGGACCATGGTCTCTACGTCCAAAGACTGAATGGAGGATTAGAGGAGAGTCACGTTCCAGCCCAGGGCCTGGAACCTCCCGTCCAGTCATAGGAAGTGGTCACTGTCTCATTCCACTCCAGCCACACTGGCCTCCCTGAGGGTCCTTGAACTTGGCAAGCAGGCTCCCATGTAAGACATGCTGAACTTGCTGTTCCTCCTCCTGGAACAATGGTCCCACATACTCTCATGGTTCACCCTTCACTTCCTTCAGGTCTCTGGTCAAATGGCATCTTACCTGCCCAGTTGGCCGTAACGTTTCTATATGAACCAGCAATGCCGCCCCACCCCCACCATCCAGGCCCGACCTCTCTGCCTCACCTTTCCATTCTCCCTACTGTTCAGCTCCATCCAGCACCGATGGGCTTCCCATTGCCTTTGTCACCAGGTTGGAATACAAGCTCCTGGGGACAAGGTCTTCAGATTTTGTTCCCTGCAATCACCAGGGTCTGGAAACCCCCTGATGTCCAACAGGTGCTCCAGAGAATTTGCTGAATGAGTGATTACCCCCCTCTCTAGTTGCAAAGAGAAGAAAACTCAGACACTCACTGATGCCCCCTCTAATAAGTGATCTGTAATCATTTCTGGCTACAGAAGAGAGTTACAGGAAGTGAATTACACCTTGAGGGGTCATCCCTCCCTCACACACAGCGCTTAACTGAACAACAGATTCCCATAACCCTGACCATGAGCTGAGCACCTACAAGTAGATGGGAATGCTGGTTGTCTTCTGTCGAGGGGGCCCTGTGTCAAGGGCTTTATAAACCTGGAGATGAACCCTATATCTTTCAGCTGGTGTCAGAGGGTAAGCGATTGGATCATGGCCACAGCCAGTGAGTGGCAGAGGGACTCGCACCCGGGCTCTCTGCCTTCTGGTGTGTGAGGTCATGCCACCACCCCACGCTGCCTTTGAGGCCCACAGAAGACAGATGTCTCCGTGCTGACAGTGCAGAGGAGCTTGACTCTCTGCTGTCCCTGGGGTGGCAGGAGCTATTTCAGAGTGAGTCACATGCTGAGGTCAGGAAGGGTCAGCTGCCAACCAGGAAACATGGAAGAGGCAGAAAAGGACCCCCCAAGGCAGACTCAAGGTCTGCAGGTCCTAGGAGCGTCAGATGCTGAGGAAGTGCTGCGGAGCCAAGAGGCAGCAGAACCACAGCCTCGGAGACGCTTTGTGTGGGATCACACTTTGGCCTCCACAGGCCCCTCTGCCCCAGGAGGCCACAAGCACACCGAGCCGCGCAGGGAGCTGGGAGGCCTGTGAAGGCCTGTGAAGCCCCTGGCACTGGGGAGCCCGAGGCTCAGCCACTGAAGCTGTGGCGACAACTGTCCCAGCTGTCCCAGCACCAAGAGGGAGACCTGTGCCAGGCAGGGGCCGCGCTGGGGCTGGTTCAGCAGTCTTTAGACCATGGATACACCCCTGCCATTGACTGGATAGGAGCCATAGTTGATTTAAGAATCAGCATCTGGGAAGCCCACAGGCCTTCCTAGGTCCGCACACCGTCTCAAGCCAGGCCTCCCCGGTGGCTGGCAGCCGTGGCAGGCTCTGCCCAACTCTGCCTCAGGCTCTGCGTGTGATCCTGTTAGGGTTGACCTTGTTAGGCGGAGGCCCGTCGTTTTGTCAAGATTTTTATGAATCTTGATTCTATTACCTGACATATTAGCCTTCCATCCTGATTTTCTGTCATTCACAAATTTGATTAGTCTGCCTTCTATGCCTTCATTCAAGTTGCTGACTAAAACCTCAGGCAGAGGAGGTCAGCCCCAGAGTCCTGTGGCATGCCCCTGGGCAGCGTCCCCTGCTGCGCCCCAGACGTGTGGTCGCTGTCCAAGCTGTAACTATGGGATCAGTCAGAAGACCTCGGCCATTGTACCACAGCGGCCACCACACAGGAACCAGACTGCATCACTGCTCACCTGGACTCAGAGACCCCAACTGTCCCTCCATCAGAACCTGCTGCAATCCAACACGCCTCTGGGTTCACAGACGACCCCAGCACCAACCACCAAGAATGGCTCAGATGAGAGGCTCCACCTGGTCACTTGCTCTGCACACGGTTTTAACAAGGTGACTCCCTGCAAGGCCTTGGCAGATCAGCAGCCAAGGGCAAGGGGAATGTGGCACAGACAGTTCACTGCCCTCAACCTCTCAGGAACAAAGATGTTTTGACCATAAGAAAGAAACCACAGCACTCCCAGACAGTGCATGGGAAAAGGCCTTGCGCCTCACTAGACCAGAAGAACCTCACAGCTGCCTGAGGAGTGTTCTCCATCGGTCTGTGGCCAGCCATAGGTTAAATTATGATTGACACTTTTTTTTTTTTTTTAGAATAAAGGTAATAATTTTTTACATGAGGTAATGCCCGCTGCTGGTGGTGTGAGTAAACACTCCTTCCCTCGGGAAACACGTCCTGCACACCAAGATGAGCCAAGTCCTGGGAACGGCAGGAAGACCTGCGGGACCATGGTGACCCCAACAGCCAGGGGTCTGCACTCGCAGAGCAGGCAACCTGCAGAGCAGAGATGGCAGTAAGCCAGGATGCCAGGTTCTCAGAAATACAGGCTCTGAAAAAATACGAGTGCTGTGATAGTGTCAGAGTCGGGCATGGGACACTGATCAGAAGCTCTGCGAAGGGCTCTCTAGCAAGGGACATTCGAGCAGGACTGGGGAGGAGAGCCAGCCAGATTGGGCACTGCTAGGAGAAATGGGAATTGACACAGCCTTTCTGGAGGGCAATTAAGCAAAGGCAGAAATGCAGGGATTCCTCATCCAGGAAGCAAGTCTGAGTTCAGAAGCAGCGATGTGCATAGCGACGCAGGCCCCAGGGTGTTCACCCCAGTGTTGTCTACTCCCCTGGAAGTAGAGGCCTCCCTCTAAAGCCCAATGCCCGCAGACCACTGGACGCACTGGGTTTCAACTTTTCAAAAGGCAAGTTGAGGAAGAATATTTACCAGCCCAAGAAAAAGTTGCAAGCATGGTGCCCACTGGGAAGGGAGGCTCTGAGACTTGAGCTCAGGTGAGGCGACCTTTCACACAGGAAAGGGACCGTGTATCACAGACGAGGGGGGAGACTAAAGAACATAAGCCACAATGATGATGGGCTTTCTCTAGGTAATAAGACCATAACTAATTTCATTTTCTTTCCATTTTTCTCTCTGTATTATATTTATTTACTACATCAAGCCTATACTTGTTTCATTTTCTAAAATCTCTTATTTAAAATAAAAGGAAAGAATTCTTCCAGCAATAGTAACTTGCTGCAAAACTGCCCAGGAAAAGGGACACTAAGCTGCAAGGGTGAGGAGGCCACACTAAGCGCTCCTCACTGGGAAGAGGTGCCAGGCAACCGAGCGTGGGTCTGCACCTGGGAAGAGGGGCCTGACTCCAGCTGGGGCCTCCCTCAAGTGGGACAGTCGGCTGTGGGCATGGAGTGACAGGTGACACAGGCCTAACAAGCCACAGCGTGTGTTTGGATATTTAATCACTGCACACAGGTCCATGCAGCTCCACAGTCACCTTGGCCGCCCTTGTGGTCCTCCCTGTGCAGCCTCTAAAGGACTAAGTATAGTGGGGCTACTCAGGGGTCCCCTACCCAGGGAGCTGAGAGTGGCAAACCCAGGGCATCTCCGTGGCCCCCCCCCGCCCCCGGGCTTTTCTTCAGTGCATTTCCTCCTGGGGGAGAAGATTCTCCTCCCTGAGTGATTCCCATCCCCTTCAACTTGTCCTCTGAGGTTCTGTCTGGGCCCCACCTTCCCAATACTCAGGCCCTAGAGAGGCCAGCAGGAGACTGCCCTCCTCTAGTGGTAGAGGGATGACCTGAAACCACCTCCCCACTCTCTTCACTCACCCAGTTCCTGCCTCCTGGGCATGTGCCAGGGGCCATGCAGAGCCAGCACTGAGGCAGGAGGAACGTGAGTGAAGGTCAGTGGGCCCCTTCTGAGGGCGCACAGCCCAGCAGGGCAAATGCCCTCCTAACCCAAGGTCACTGGGAGTAACACCCAAACTTGCCTCATCAGACACTGGTCTGGATGAGGACCTGCCTCTGTCCAGTGTGAAACTGGACCCAGCCCATTGAAGGAGAGACCCGCTTTGTCTTCCCATGGAGGCAGGACTCGAGACTTCCCGCTCAGCCAGAGAAACACACAGCCCTTTCCAGAGACTTTGCTCAGAAACCCACACCTCTGGGATGGGATGGGCCTTTCTTCCTGGATGCTCACCAAGTCCTTTTTATATTTAAACTTCAAATAATTAAAGTTAATCCAGGAACTCTTTGACATACCTTTAGAGTCTCTGAAAAGGAAAAAGAAAGCCCCCAGGCAGCCCTTCTAAGTGCTGAGGCAGCAGAAGGGAGATTTTTTTTTTTTAAATGCTGCTCTTCTGGATTAATTCAAAGCAGGCAGCTCACATTCTTAAGAAGAAAATGAAAACCATGATTCACTCTTACGGCACAAAGTACACACATAATTAATCAAGCCCTGTCCGAGGCTCTCGATGATCTTTATGCGGGCCATCCACAGGCAGATGGTATTTTCCAACAACATCTGCAAACGTCCAGGGGGAGATTTTATTGTTAAAGAAAGAAACCACGATTGTGATAAAGTAAGACAGATGATCCTATAAACAGGTGACTCTGCCATGCAAGACAAGGTCAAGGTGTCAAGAGATCATTGGGAGAAGGCCACAGGAAGATATTTTGCTCTGAAGACAGAGGCAGGAAGAGAAGGGACATTTTGAGATGAGCACCCAAGAATAGAGTGACAAGGGTGACATTTGTGGCATTCTCCCTGCACACCACCACCCTGCCAGCATTTATGCCCTTGACCACCCCACCCAGTAGGTCCTGCTTTTATCCCTACCCTACCCTGCAGATTAGCAAACTAAGCTCAGCAAACTGAGCGGCTGAAGAGAGCGCAGGAGAGGTGGAGGCAGCATCTGAGCCCAGACACTGGCTCCAGCTCCCAGGCTGCCTCTGAATACGGGTCTGTCATGGCCAGGGAGCAGGGGCCAGGGTAAAGCACCCACCCACCTGCAGGGGGAGCCACAGCGACAGAGAAGTTCAGAGTCAGGGAGGTCTGGGTTCTGACTGAACCTCTGCCGCCTGTTGGCAAGAGACGGGCAAATGCCTCCCTTCCCTGGGCTTCAGCTGCCCATCTGCACAGTGAGATGGCAGCGTGGATGATTTAGATGAGCTAACTGCACATAAAACCAAAGAACCTCACCAGGTACTGCGTAAGCGGAGGAGGAGACAATGGGTGAGGAGGAGGAAGCGCAAAGGAGGAGAAGGAGGAAGAGGAAAAGCACCAGCAGCTGCTGTTGCTCCCAGAAGAGCCCCAGGCCCTGGGCTGCACAGAGCCCAACGCCCTCCGCAACCCTCCTGCTCCTAACTCTGAACATTGGCATTTTTGCCCACTGAGCCCCCAGCTCTGCTCAAGTCCCTTACCTCCTCCTGCCCCATTCCACAGCCAATTTTCCTGACCGGAAAGGTCGGCCCCACTGTGGCCAGGGGCCCTGCTGTCCACCAGGAGTAGCAAGGCAGGCTGTGTCACTTTGCATCTCTGTCCCCAGGCCTGGGACGGTAACTGGCACAGCACCTGGCACAGTGGACTTAGCTGCTGTGTGTCCGAGGCAACAGGAGTGAAGCCATGGGCATTATCTTAAGTGAGGGGAGGGGACAGTGCCTCCCATGTCATCCCAGGAAAATGAATGGACCGAGAAGGTGAGGGGGCACCAGCCACAGATTTTCCACCCAAGGTGCAGCTGTTCCCAGGATGACCTGTGGAGGACTCTGGTGTTTGGAGGAAAAACACCTCTAGAAAAACCCACCCGAACTTTAGGCTTTGTCCCTTTCCTGATTCCCAGAACACAGTCCACAGGACCCTCGGGTCAGGGAGACCAAAGAAGGAAAGGACAGCATCGCAAGGCAGAGACCACGCGTCACCCAGCCTTGTGTGCCACTCAACAGTGACGAATACTCACAGGTTACCTGCCAGGACTCCCGTCAGGGTAAGAGCTGAGTAGAACTAGCTGCCCATAAAGGCTGCGTTTGTGGGCATATCACTCAATGATCCCAAGAGGATCAGGCAAGGACAAGCCCAAAGACGCAGAACCAGACATTTTTAGGATCAAAGGAAGCCACATGCTATAGCAGGCATTTTTTGGGAACCAAAGTCAAAAGACTGAGGCACTTGGAGAAGGATGCATGAGCCAAGTTGGGTTTGATATAATTCATTCCATGGGGCCACTGGGGTAATGTGCAGGTTCTATTTGCTCAGCGTGCACCCCAGCCATCACACCCAGGATTCCACTGAGGCCATTGCAGTCACTTAATTACCAGAAAGCCTCATGACCAGTCCCAGCTAGTCCCCTCCCCACCCACACCCGATGAAAATTGTCCCAACGCATAAAACACTCAATTTAAAATTTGTGCACAACATCTCACCTAATCAGCATGACACCAAGTGAATTCTTTAACCTCTCTAAGGCTTGGATTTCTCATCCAAAAAAATGAAGGAATTATAAAATTCCTACCTCAGAGAGTTGCTTAAAGATTTAAGGGGTAAACTGCCTTACAACACCACGTAGCCTACAGCAAGAAGTCAATAAATATGATAATTACTATCATTTCTTTCTCTTCCTCCTCAGCCCCATCTTCACCTTTAGAGCCAAGCCATCTGAGTTTGCTACTCTTGGCAAATAATAAAAGGATCTTCTGTGTCATGAAGAATCAAAGTATCTCTGTTTCACATGGATTTTCACCAATAAGACATGAGCAGCTAAAAGTTCAATTTAACATGACCAACTTCACACTGATTCACGAGATCAAGTTAAAGCATCACACAACCAGGAACCAAGTATTTCTACCACTAAGGGGAAAAAAAGTGTGTGGGAGACGTCTCTAAAGTTGTGCCATCAGTATTTACCCATTAATTCAGGTCCAATATGTTTGGACAAGACATCACAGAAAAGTAAATTCTAAGCTGAAAAAGTAAATAGATAGGATTTTAGATCACAAAGTGAAGCCATTTAAATGATGACTCAGAAAACCATAAAAATATTCATGGTGAAAGCAAGAATTGATAGATTTTTAATCAACATAATTTCATGTAGGAGGAAAGTAAACCCTATGTTACAAATTTGAACATCTTTTTTTTTTTGGTGGTGGTGGTGCTGCTGGGGATTGAACCCAGGGCCCTGCACATGCTAGGCTAGTGTTCTACCTCTGAGGCACATCCCCAGCCCTTGAACATCTTTTTTAAAAAAATTTTTTGTAGCTGTAGATGGACATCATGCCTTTATTTTATTTATTTATTTATTTATTTATTTATTTATTTATTTTTATTTATTTATTTTATTTTTACAGACTGCATTTTGATTCATTGTACACAAATGGGGTACAACTTTTTGTTTCTATGGTTGTGCACGATGTTTTTTTATGCGGTGCTAAAGACTGAACTCAGTGCCTCACATGTGTTAGGCAAGCACTCTGGCACTGAGCTACAGCCCCAGCCCCCGAACATCTTTTTTTAATGTTCTTCTTTTATTGGTTCTTTTTAGTTACACATGACAGAATCCATTTTGAAGCAATTACAAAAGCATGGAATATATCTTGTTCTGAGACATCCAGCTCTGACTGAATTTTATCTCTCTTTCCTTTCCAAACACTACTGAAAAGAATAAAAACATAAATATGAATCCATATCCAGGCTGAAGAGTCTCAAATGTTACCAATCAGTAAAGCAGAATTGGGAAAAAATTATGAAAAGCATAACACGCACAGGAATAAAATGATGGATAATACAAGAACACTCCTGTGAAGGAGGTTAGCCACAGAAGGGGAATGAACCCAAAATCCTGTGTACGAATGTCTTTCAAATCATTGGCTAACTCGGAAATTGCAATGTGCAGGGCAGGACTCCAAGGACCCCAGCAGGAAGCAACAGCTGCAGTCTGAAGAGTCAAGCTGCAGAGATTTCAGCATCGAGAGTGCTAGGAGAGAGAGAGTCAGGAGTTGAAATTTCTCCAAGTTAAACTTTCCACTGAAACCTCAGTAGCTCAAACAAGAGAGGGGGAAAAAATCCCAGAATTAAGGGATACAACCTGGGATGAAAGGAAAACCAGAACAGACTTGCTCAAACACAGCTAGAACCAAGGTTCCAAGGACAAGGTGAACCAAGAGCCAATCAACTGCAATGCAAGAACAAAACTCCACACTCTTAGGGAAAAACAACAACCCAGAATCTCTATAATATGTGATCACAATGTCTAACAACAAAAAAATTACCAGGCATACAAAGAAGCAAGAAAATGTGACCTGGAATCAATAGAAAAAAATCAGAGCCACATATCATAGTGATGTTGGAATTAGCAGAAAAGGATTTTCTATTATAAATATGTTAAAAGATGCTTTAGTTTAGATCTAAAGAGTCCCCTCAAAGGCTCAAGTCACAACCTTTACCAGCCTGTGGCACTAGTGGGAGGTGGGGGAACCTTTAGGAGGTGCAGCCTAGTGGAAGGAAGTTAGGTCACTGTGGGTGTGCCCTTGATCAGGATATTAGGACCCTGGCTTCTTCTCTCTCTTATCACTTCCTGGCCACACGCAGTGAGTAGCCTTCTCTGTCACATAGTCCTGCCATGACATACTGTGCTGCCATCGACCTGGAGCAGTGGGGCCAAGTGACCATGGACTGAAATCTCTGAAATGCTGAGTCACAATAAATTTCTCCTCCTTATACGTTGTTTACTCAGTGGTTTTGTTGCATGGAGAGAAAGTTGACTAATACAAAAAATGAACACAACAGCTGAACAGACGGCACACATTAGAGAACTAAACTCCAAAACAACCAGATGGAAATTCTAAGACAGAAAAAAATGAACAGCTGAAATAGAGTATTTATCACACGTCTTAACTAGCAGAATAGACACCATAGAATAAAGACTTAGTGACTCTGAAGATAAGTCAACAAAAATCATTTTAAACTAAGCCACAAGGGAGGAAAAAGATAAAAAATAATAACAATATAAAGTAAAACAGAATAGAGCTCTAAGATCTGGAGAATAATGTCAAAGTGTCCAGTGTATATGTAATCAAAGAACCAGAAGAAGAGGAACAAAAGAATGAGACCAAAGGAATATTTGGAAAAAAACAGTGACTTAAAATATTAAACTGATGAAAGACATCAGACCACAGGTCCAAGAATCTCAATGAACCCCAGCAGGAAAAAATTAAATGAGACCAACTTTGACACAGCACTGTCAAGTTGTGAAAACAAAACAAAGAGAAAGTCTCTAAAGCTGCCAAGGGCAATGACACAGTGCACTTGGGAAACCAAGAATAACTGTAGCAGATGACCAAGAATCCATAAGACAACATGAGGATGACTTCAAAGGGCTGGAAGAAAACTACCAACCTAGAATTCCACATCTACCAAAAATCCTAGAATTCCATATCAAACAAAAATAACTTTAAAAAAGAAAGGCAAAATAAAGACACTTCCAAGCTGAAAGTTCTTCAGGCTTCAAGGACATAATCCCAAATGGAAAACCAAATTTGAAAAACTATAAAGACTTGTGGAAATGGTAAAGAGGTGGATACATATTTTTTAAATCTTAATTTCTGTAAAAGTACATTGATTGTTTAAAGCAAAAAGTAATTTAAATGTTCCAAGGGATTTATGTACTTTGATTTATTTAGAAGTGAAATCTATGACAACATACCAAAGGCACAAGAGGAGACTTAATACAGGTTCACTGTGACAAGATTTTTACAGTGTACCTGAAATGGCTCAATATTTACTTCAGGGGGATGGTCATAAGTAAAAACTGCTTACTGTAATCTCTAGAGAAACCACTGAAAGTGTTCAAAGAGGTATAAGTAAAACTAAAGGAGATGAAATGGACTATGAACAAGTATTTGACTCATCTAAAAGAAGGCAGCAAAATAGGAAGAAAGCACAGATAAGACAAATGGAAAACAAGGGTGATCAGTTTAAGCCCAATCATATATCAACAACTACATTAAGTGTAAATGGCTTCCCCATTCCAATGAAAGGCAGAGATTGGCCAGATGGAAAAAATTAAAAGATACAGCAAAGTGCCATTTAAAATAGACATACTTTAAACACAAAAATGCAGATAGGATAAAAGTAAAAGAAAGATTATGTAGAAATATATTAATGTTATATAAATTAGACTTCAATATAACAAATCACATGAAGAAAAATGGAAATTTAATGTAGGTAAGGTGCAATTTATTTAAAGGAGATAAAATTTAAGAATACTAGCTGGAAATATAGAACTAGACATAGAAATTATGACATCCAAATCACTGAAGGAGAAAAGAGAGGGTAGAAAAAAATAAGTTATTCACCTAAACAAGAAACTGAGAGGGATGGCTTCATCCATGTCTGAAGTTATAACAGTACCTGGGAGATTTATAAAGATGAAGATTTATCCTTACAGTTCTGGAAGCAGAAAATTCTAAGACTGAAGGGCCCATCTCTAGTGAGGGCCTTTGAGTTGTATTATTCCATGGCAGATGGCAGAAGGACAAGAGAGGGCATGTAAGAGCATGGAATTGAACTCAGTCTCTAGCCCTTTTATAATTAGCATTAATGAATGCACAAGGGTGGAGCCCTTGTGACCTAAACACCTCCCCTTAGGCTCCACCTCCTGACATTGAAGCACTGGAGGTAAGTTCCCAGTGCTTTTGCAGGGATACCTTCAAACTATGGCAGGGGAAGAAACATAAAAATATAGTACCACAAAGAGAAAACAGCCAGGTATGGTGGTGCACATCTGTAAACCCAGAGACTCAGGAGGCTGAGGCAGGAAGACCGCAAGTTCAAAGTCAGCCTCAGCAACTTAGGGAGGCCCTAAGAAACTTAGCAAGACCCTGCCTCAAAATAAAAAATAAAAAGCCTGAGGATGTGGCTTAGTGGTTAAGCGCCCCTGGGTTCAATCCATAGTACCAAAAAAAGAAGGGGGAAAAAAAAAAAGAAAGAACGAAAACAGAACAAGTTGGCAGCAGTGAGACAAAATATTAATTATCCCAACAACAACAACAATAAAACAATGTGAAGGGTTTAATTATCCTAGTTTGACAGAGATAGCATATCTGCACATTCAAAAGACCAAATTTAAAAGAGCACATTTAAAAGCAAGATTATAGAGGATGCAAATAACATAGTTAATGTGCTTTAATATATTTAGAATTTTGTATGCACCAGGCAGAAACTATTCATTGTGTTCAAGCCATATAAATTTACAAAAAAAAAAATGTCATTCTATGTGGCCACATGGAAAATCATGACCAATTATAAAACAAATCATACAAGCCAGAGTCTTTGATCACAAAGATTGAAACTATTTTAGGACTAAGAAAGGCTAGGAAACAGGAACAGAGAGAGGGAAGGAGCAACCTGCCCAACTTACACAGCTGGAAAACTGTGCTTTGAACCCAGGCACACGGGGAGCCGCCTCGCAGATACATAAGTGTACTATAAGATTGTAACAATTAAAATGCTAATTGATTCAGACCAGGCAGATAATCAGAATGAAATGAGTAGCAATTTCCTGGACATATAGAAAAAAATATATAGGTGAATTTCATAATTGACAAACCACTCATTAGGAAAAAAGTTAAATACTTCACCTCACCCCATAAGTAAAAAGTAAATAACCAATACACTAGAGAATTAAAGAACAAAAGCATAAAATACGAGATAATTCAAAAAACGTATCTGTTTTAGATGGAACGGACTTCCTAAATAGGACAGAAACTCCGAAACCAAAAGTGAAAAGAATGACAGATTTAATCACATAAAAATTAAAACTTGTATGCAATAACAAATCACAAAGAAACTTAAATGTCAACTATAGATGTGGAAAAAATATTCACACTATATGAAAAAAAGATTAATATTTATAAGGCACAAAACACTCCTCTATGTCGATAAGATCAATTCAGAGGTCCAACAGAAGCACAGAGGGGAAAGACAGATATTTTACTGAAGAAATATAAATAGCATATACTTGTGAAAAGATGCTCAACACCAAACAGAGAAATGGAAAGTAAAATGAATGTTACTTTCCCTCCCATGGCAGAAATATAAAAACATTAACATCCAGCTTTAGCAAGGACATAAGAAAACAGACCTGGTCACATGCTGCTAGTGAAATGTAAGTGTGCACACACAGTAGGTCCCTTTGGGGTGGACAATGTGGCCATGTCCAGCCAGGTTTAAAGCACATGTGGACTCCTGTCCCAGAAAATCCATCTGTAAAAGTTTAGGAGGCAGCAATGCTCGAACAGGTACACTACAGGGTATGCAGAATCACAACACTGTCACAGTGAGAAAAGAAAACACCCTAAAGTCCCATGAACAGGCTGAACAGTGGAAAACCACACTGCCAGTAAAAAGAATCAGGAAGCTCTACACAAGGAAAAACATCTCCAAGACAAGTCTGGTTAAAAACAAAATTAAACTATGCATAAAATATGTTCTTTGCAGTTTACTTTAGTCACAGAAAATGTGTATTAAAAGGCTTAAACAAGTGCAGGGGTTGTGGCTCACTAGACTGGCATGTGTGAGTTGCTGGGTTCAATTCTCAGCACCACATAAAAAAAAATAAAGATATTGTGTCCATCTCCAACTAAAAAAATGTTTTTAAAAAATGTTTAAACAGTGAAGAAAACAGAACTGGCAGAGGGAAAGGCGATGGGATTCAAGGAGTCCTACGCTTTTGTATCTCTTTGATTTCTGCAAGTATTTTACAGTCTTTAAAATGGTTTTATTTAAGTGAGAGGGAATGTATTAGCTCCCATTCCATTCACCTTGTGAGCTCAAATCAGGCGAACTTTAAGTAGCAGTGATTCTGACATACGTTTCTGTATGGCTCCTTTTTTATAAATATTATATCATAAATTTTTACCCTGTTTTTTGGAGATTTGCAAAATGATTCTTTCAATATATGCAACAGATTTTTTTTGTATCCATATTTTTCTGAACCATCTTCAAATGTTGATTTGAGTTTTAATTAATTTTTATTTGACAAAAATATTTACTTCTCTTTGCAGGCAATACAGCGGTGAAAATCTTTTTAAGTTAGAATTTTTGTATCTCTTACTTTAGTGTCTCAATGTATTTTTTTCCTGGGATTTTAAGTCAAAAGACAGGAATAATTCCATGGATGCTAACGCACTGCAATGTTGCTCTTCAAAAGGGCTACGGCTGTTTACAATCCCACCTGCAGCAGCTATTACAGCTGTTTCAATATAAACTTGCACATTCCAGGTGTTAACTTTGACTCTCTGAATTCTCTTAAATATTTTAGTTGATGTAAAATGTAGAAATGCTGATTTCTGGCACATGCCTATTTTAAATATTCCTAAAGCAATCAGAGAAGAATCCTCCAGCGCTCTGCTCGGGGATATTTCCTTGGCTTCTCCTTTTTACCCATAATAGTAAACATATATATTGATTTTTCCTGATTATGTAGTAAAGTGACAAATGTTTACAATAATTCAGATAATAAGTGGCATTAAAAGAACAAATACATATTACATAATTCCATCAGCTTCCCCCACCGCCCAAAACATCATTTACGATTTTTGTGGATCTTCAGACATTTTTCTTGCAGATATAAAAACAAATGGAATATATTAGATCACCACATTAAAATGGCATTGCATACCCCCCTGCAACCTGCTTTGCCTCTCAGCCACAGTTGACAGATTTCCCAAGTCAGCAGATAGTTAACCACATAACTAATTGTGATGGCTGCACACACTTTGATCACAGCACATAAAAAGCTTGCGCTCATCTACAGAGTTATGCTGTTGTTTTCGGAGGCAGAGCTCAAATTTCTATAAAATCACAGATTTGCAGCATTAGTTATTTGTGTTTTGGTTCGTTCCCTGTTCACAGTCATTGCCTGCTTTTCTGTGAAAGGGCTCTTCTCGTTTCTCACGGATTGGTGCGCGCTCTCTGAATATGAGGGGCATCGACTCTTAACTCAGTGAATCAGGACAACAGTGCCATCTCCTGAGGGCTTCAAAGGTTCAGTCCCCGATGGGTGGCCAGTGCCGAGGCACACACAGCGCTCCAGATGTCCTTCTCCACCTCCCTTCCTTCTGTGACTGAGGCAGAGCAGCATGTCCATCAGGAGACACCCACACATAAGCACAGACGGCAAATTCTCAATGACTTCTTGGTCAATAGTCAGAATGTCCTCCTCAGGCTCTCCAAATCCCAGCGCATGACTCAGCTCTACCTTGTGGTCCTGACAGCCACACTCTCCCTATTACTGCTGCGTGGGGTATCAGCCATCTTTTAATTGACCTACATCCCGGCCCCAGTCATAGGAAGGACAGGAGGTGAAGGAATGCAGAGAGACTCGCTGGAACACTATGGGGGGCCATCTGCACTAGGCCCCCATCACCAATGACATCACTTCATCTTCATCTTTACAACTTCCAGAATGGGAGATTCTTTTTTTTTTTTTTTTTTTTTCTATTAGAAAACGAGGAAGCCTAGGTGCATCTTTGTCATTGGCAGGGTCAAGATTTAACTCCTCGACCTCAGGCCATGGTGCCTGCCTTCCTGCAGGTGGGGACACAGGTCTAGGCTCCTTTGAATCATGTGCCAGGTGCATCACATGGTTTACATGAGGAGTGGCTCAACAGATGGAGGCCAGCACAGCACAAGCACCAGGTGTCACCTTTAGAGTCCTAGCTACGTGAAGAGAAGCCAAATGCTTCATCATTTCCACTGCAAGGTTTCCCCCCAACAGAAACTACAAACATGTTCACCAATAAACAACAGCAGCATTATTCTTGATAGTTCAGAGCAATAAATAACCCAGGTACCCACAGATGGCAAGAGGAGTCAATGATGGGGGTACGGTCACAAGTGACACACTCTGTCACAATGAGAAGGATCAAGTCTGACTGCCCACAGCACAGACGACCCTCCAAACCAGCTGAGCCAAAAAGGTCACACAAAAGCACAGGTGTCGTGTGGTTCCATTTACTCAGAGTTCCACTCTGTGTTAGAATCCAAGGCGGTGGTGACCCTCGGAGTGGGGGAAGTGGGCACGGCAGGCGGGGCTGCTCCAGGCCTATTGGTGATTATGAATAGGGCACTTTTGTGTACGTTATTTTTAGTTTGAACTAAATCAAATTTCCGGTTCTAGAGGTCAAAACAGTCAAATATCAGCCATTTCAAACAGTTCCAACTAATACTTCAATAAAAACAGAGTTCTAAAGCCCTCTAGTAAAGCAGAGAGCAGCAGCCGGCACTGACTGGCAGGTTGGCCCTCTGGAAACCAACACCAGTGCTCCTGCCATGTCTGACCCCGTTCTTTGCTCCTTTGTCTTTAGCAGAGACAGAATAACAACTAGGCCCTGGTTTCTGTGGACGATGTGTGATGAAGCTGTCCCTGGGCTCCCCGGGGCCAGCTCCTCGCTCTCATCCCAGGCATCTCAAGCCCTGTAACACCTGCTGGGCTTCTGGATGAAGGATGAGGACCTGCCCACAGCAGCGGTCCCTGCATGAGCTTCCTCGCTGGAAAGCAGTGTTCTTAATTTATCCACGCACAACACCAGGATGATATGTTTTAAAGAAGCAATATTACCAAGATAATTTTTACATTTACAAACACTATCCCAGAAAAACAGACGTACTAAGCTTTTACAAGCCTTGTGTGAGTCATAAAAAGCATAATCTTTATAACTAATTGAGATAACTGTATCCACAAGTTCTGAAACTAATGATCTGCTTTTGTTGTGTTATGAGCATTTATCTTCCCGTGGGAAAACATCATCAATTCCCAGAATTCTGGGTACAATCGACTTATTTTACAGTGGCAAATAATACTTCAAACAGAAGGATGCTCCATTTATCAGAGGACGGGGCAGACACCTTCCCAGGGAGCCAAATGCTGGGGTCACCTGCTCCTCCATGTATGGATGGTTCAGAGAGCATCCCAGGACAAGGGCCCTGCATGCTTCTAACTACACCCTGCTGGAAGGAAACAGACTGAAGGTAGAGAGAGGGAGCAGGGGTTTTCCTTATGCATTATCGAACGCAGATAGGCATTTGATTCACTGTCCTGAAATCACAGTTGTCAAGGGTCACCACAAAGAAACCCCCACCCCATCTGCTGTGGGGTCTGGCTCATTAAGGGAACTCATGGAAAGTTATCTCTTTGGGGAGCTAAAAGGAATCATTTGAAATATACTAAAAAGGACTTTATTCTTTTCTAGAAAACCCATACTAAGCCAGGTGTGGTGGTGCATGCCTGTAATCCAAGCAGCTCCGGAGGCTGAGGCAGGAGGATCACGAGTTCAAAGTTGGCCTCAGCAAAAGCAAGGCACTAAGCAACTCAGTGAGACCCTGTCTCTAAATAAAATACAAAATAGGGCTGGGGATGTGGCTCAGTTGGTTGAGTGGCCCTGAGTTCAATCTCTGGTACCTGCCCCTGCCAAAAAAAATTCCACCCATACTAAATAATTTAGAATAAGAAAATCAGTAGCTACCTATGGTGTTTCTCTTTGGTGTACATTATGGATTCCGATTAACAAAAGGTAATGATAATGGCATTGCCACTGTTAAGCCCTTACAATGAGCCGAATACTGAAGCTGTCTCTCTTGATACTCACAGGCCGTAAGCTCATACATATTGTTAATACTACTCACAAACAGATGGAAAAACAAAGATTGAAGCTGGAGGAATATTTTGCCCAAAGGCTCACACAGCTTATAAGGGGCAGAACCAAGACTTTAGCCCTGGCAGCCTGGGGCCAAAGGCTAGGTAATCATTATGCCCCAATGCCACCCCATATGCTATGTGTATGTAGTAGGGGTTCACAGGAGTGGAGAGAAGACACCCCACTGTGTATACTGTAGACACCAAAAGCTCCTTATCTAATAAAATCCAGTGAAGTATTATCTCCACTGCTCCCATAAAGAAACAGGTTCAGCGATTTTAAGCTAATTAGTGCACAGCCAAAATTCAAACATAGACCTGTCTAGGTTCAAAGCTTGTCGTGGTCCCTTATGATGCCACCCGCCTCCACAACTCCTTTGGAACCTGTTTTTGCTAGGGGTATTAGCAAAGTTACAATGGGTGTATCAGGTAGAAGTCCGCAGCAGACCACCAACCCCAAATCTCAGTTAACAGGGACAGCTGCCACCTCTCCCGGAGTCCTCCTGGGGCCTCCCTCCTGCAGCTGTGCCATGTCAGCAGCAGCCCCATGCCCCTCACTAAAGGGATTCGTGCTGCCTCAACTCCACCCCTGTTCCTCTGAGCAGAGCGCATCACCTGGCCTGAGACAGTAAGTGGCATTGAAAGAACAGATGCCTATTACAGCAGGGACCGGGGAGGGCGATGCTCCTGTGCTCAGGAAGCAGAGAACAACCAAAGGAGACCCTCAGATGACGCCGGCTTTGCATCCACAGTTTCCAAACCCAGAGGATGGTCACTTGCTCAAAATGCAGATTCCAGGGCTCGCTTCTTTATGTGAATTATGCAGGTCTGCACTAGGCCCCTGGTAATTCTGACACCAGACCAGACCACGCTTTAAGTAGCTTTGTTCTGGATCAATGCAGAACACTCAGAGTTCTAGGGAGATGATCATCAGAAACCAGGTCAGGTTGACCATAACACGCTTGTGGCGTGGCCAGGTGGGGAACGAGGGGAAAGCAAAGGAGATGAAGATGCATCCTCACCCCCAGGGTGCAGGAGTTGACAGGCAGAGCCAGACAGAGACCACTGAACACAATGCAAGACAGAATAAAAGATACATTCCCAGCAAGTGGGGAAGCAGGCAGAGGACAGAGCTGTGTATCGTCACTCACTAAAGTCAACAGGGCCTGCGTGCCCAAAAGAATGGTCCCTTTCCACCAATGGGCAAATATCTGAGCAATGTGCTCTGGTTCAAATCTCCAGACCTCCCATTTACCGCCTGCAGGGAGCGACCACACATCCTGGCAGGCATGGCCTTTCACATGCTCCTCCCAGACTCCTTTCCTGCCACCCCCACCCTGTAACCCACAGTTCCAGGCCACACCTGGGGAGCAGATGGATAACCATCCAAAATATGCCTCCACATCCTCAGGCCTTTGCTCTGCAGGAATGTTCTTGAGCCCAGGCCCTGTACAGCTGGCTCTCAGGGCACAAGACTCAGGTGAGACATCTCTGGGCAGCCTTCCTTGGCACTTGTCCCCTTCCTCTCATTCTTCCCAGGGTTAATTATCCTTCCTTCTCAGTAAAACTGAGCACTCTGTTCCAACTTCCGCCTGGAGTCCTGGACTAGAATCTTAGGGGAAATAATGACAGGTCTGTTAATTATTGTCAATATTGCAAACACCTAGCAACCAGTGCCTTCAAGCAAGTCATCTGGACCAGTTCAACTACCAAGTTTCCCTGTGTCTTGTTGGAATTACACCAACCAAAGTGTGCTCATGGAGGAGAAAGAAAATAACTATTCCATGAGCAGGTACCTAGAAGGTTCCAAATAAAGCTCTGTCTGCAGGATGGATGATAAAAGAAAAATGTTGGAAAACAAAAGTTCCAAAACTAGTGATTGCATAAGGGGTGAATAACACAGAGGGGCCACTATGCAGCCCTCTGCTGGAGTGTGAGCTCACTGGAGGCACCTGCCTTCCTTCTCCTCTTGCCCCCAGCACCTGGCACAGGCCTCCTGCATAATCAAAGAAAGATGCAAGATTAATCTGAAAGAAGGCCCACCACTACCTGAGTATCCAGACATCTTGAGCTGACTCACTGCTGGCAGGATGCTACAAGAGCAACCAGGAGCGGTGGGAAGGACCCTGGGACAGAGGAGCCCAGGAAACTTGGGTTGGCAGGTAAAACAGGCAGACACTTCCCCCTGGTCCAGCGTTGCAGACTGTCATTCTCCTCCCAGGGTCTGCAGTGTTATCTGATATTCTGGGCACAATGGCCAAGGGCAGTGGGAGTGAGCATGTGCCCCTAGCTCTTGGCTATGACCACCTAAGCTCTTAGCAACAAATACACATCTTACCTTCCGATTCTGGAATGGGTCCAAAGCCCAGGAGTTGAACCCCCGCTGCCATTCCTCTACCTTTGAAATGTCTTACTAAGATTTGATTTAAGAGCCAGAGTGGCATCCAATTCTACACATTATTTTGGGTCATGTGCACTTGCTTCTCTGGAGGTAAGAGGTCACAGAAGGGGATCACTTTCAGGATGTGGCCACTTTCCTCCCCATTTAGAAGCCTGGTGCTGGACACCTTCTTAGTGGCTGATGATTTTGGAATACGGTCAACTGCCCATTTGCATCCTCGTTCCATCTCCTGCTAGCCGAGCAAGCACACCCTTTCTGAACCTTGACTTCTTTACTATAAGGTGGGGGTGTTGAGCAGTATTCACCTCGAGTAAGGCAAAGCTTCAGAGAGAAACCACGTGGAATGCTCTGTGCATACAGTGGCCCTCCCCGGACCAATGCTGGCTGCCACTTTTCCCATAGTGAGGTGGCTGAGCATCCAGACGACATAGCTGCAGCTTCTGAATTTGGGTCTCAGAGGGACCCTTGTAAACTCTAACAGGGGCAGATCCTTTATCTGACTGAGCTTTAGTTTCTTCAATCCATGATGACATCAATACACTGCCTTGGTTGGGCTAAATGGCATATATGAGAGCCGTCATTACTGCCCGACAGGTAGCAAGCCGTCTGTGAACGGGAGCTAATATACTGGCGACAGTAGTCAAGGGGAACAGTTCACCCGCAATAGTGCACCTCAGAGCTGCAGAGCAAGGTCCAGCTCTGGCTTTGGGGTTTGAGGAAATGCCTCCTGAATCTCTTAAGCTCTTAGATGACAGCAGGATAGAGGGGCCCCAGGGGCTTCTCCTCCTCCCTGCCCTGCCCCAATCCCTGAATAAGAGCAATGGGGCCTACAGGCCCACAAACTTCAAGGCACTAAATGCAGCCTCAAAACTACGCATTGTACTTTTATTTTTCCTAAACACTGGGTTCCTATAACCAATGCATTTCCTGTTAGGGTAAAGTTTATGTGCCAGCCATGATCTGCATTGCTATTTTCTAATTTTATTTCGGGGATTCGAGGTTGCCCAAAAGGTACTGAGGATCTATGGGGGTTGTTGGGGAGCTTCCTCTGAGAATCCTGAATGCACAGAACCTCAGTGCCACACCTGATCTGCTACCAGAAAACTCACCAGCAAGGGAGAGCCTACACTCCTTGCTACCCGTGGGTCCAAAACACATTTCATTAGCTCCAAACTGGAATTTCCAGGGAGGATGTGGGATCCCTGCTCCCAGGCAGGGCAGATGGGGCCAGAGAGCAGACACACGTACAGGTGAGGTCTCTGCAGAGCATGAGCTTGTAAATAGGTAAGTTACACCGCCCCCCAAAACAACTAGTCTCTCATTCTGGGAAAAAGGGTAGACATGCCAAGCCAACATAGGCGATGAATTATATGGGCCAATTTGAACACTGTAGCAGGTAAGTCAGAATCAGCTTGCCTAGGGGGACTTCCCACACCTCCCCAGGCTGCAGAAGCCACCATCTTCCTGAACAGAGGTGGATAGACCCCTCTGGATCATGCCATCACTCCAGGGCTGGCAAAAGGAAGAATAAAACTTCCCCCAAAGCGGGTCTTGTCAAGGCGCCAGAAGCTTATCTGAGAAAACAAGGGGTCATCTGTGTCTGTGCTCCTAGTGTCCTTCCGGAAGTCATTATCTACCCGATGACAAGAACATCTCCCAGTGGGGAGCTCACATCAGTGCCAACAATGATCTTTACAGGTAGAAGCCACAAGTTGGACGTACTGTTTTAACATTTCCAATTTGATATGAAACCCATATGATACGCCATCACATGTGTCCCACTGGGGAAAGGATACATGAAGTAACACCACAGGACTTCGGAGAAAAGAATGTAAGCCGCCTGTCTGGTTTTTACATAACACCCTTGGAGGAAGTCAGGGCACACGGACATGAATGTTTCAAAGAAATTGTACACTAGCAAACATCTCAGGAATATTTGGGGAAATATTTAAAGGAAAACTTGAAAGCATTACATATATTATATATTATTGGGCCCTTTTTGAGTTGCAGATTCCCAGCAGCAATCGAAGCAAGTAACCTAAGCACCTATCTTGCTTTATTTCAGCATTTTTCATGCAAACATTCACTCAACAAATGTTACATTCTACTGAGCACGGAACACTATGTTATCATTTCTATCACATAATAATTTAATGGGGTTTTAGCCTATCTGCCAACTGGAAACTGTCCCCATCTGATCACACAGCAAACACTAGTTTTAATGTTTATTCCAAAGGTAGAGAAATAAAGAGGAGGGAAAAGTGCTTTGTTTTTCCAAATGCATCAAGACCCAACTGAAGTTCTCGTTCCTTCCTCCCAGTGAATAACACTAGTGTTCAGTTAGAAGGCAGGAGAGGGGGGCTTGCCTGCATCTGGGGGCACTCGTGGCCTTTTCTGATGGTGTGAATAAACACTCTGGATGAATTTAATCCTCAGTAAAGAAACACATACAAGAAAAGCATTTCTTTCCAGGTGTATACCCTGGGCTGCAGGGACAGAAGTCATCTTTGACACAGCACACCTGCCAAGAATGAATCTGGGTTGGGGCAGAAAACCAAAGAGAGGTCTCCTGTTTGTCTTGGTACCCGCCCTCAACAGAAAATACCCACAAACCCAGAAAGTTCATGCAATTTTAATGTTTAAAATGTACCAGAAAACAACCACCGGCATAAGAAAAGACAGACCCTGACCATTAATGGAGGCTCAAATGCAGATGTGGGTGCCTAGGGGACAGGAGATCAAGGGGTGATGCCCGGTGAGTCTGAGCTGGAGTCCAGGCTCCCATCTGAAAGGGAGAGATGCGACAGCTCCCTGATGCTTGGGCCCTGGAGGCCGGTAAGTGGGTACCTGGGTGTCTGGAGGAAGCCCAGACATCTCAGAAGGAAGCTGCGCCAGCGCCCCCTCCTCTTTTCAAAATTACTGTTCCCAGGTGCCATGCGCTCAAAGCCATCCCGGCATTTCGCTGCCGCCCCTGAAGGGCCTCTGCCTGGTACCCGGAGGAGACATCCACTGCAATCGGAGCTCCGGGGTGTTTCTAGCCCACACCCTAGCTGCAGCCCCGACTTCCCTTCGCCTGGGCTGCAACAGTTTTCCAGCGGGAGAAGTACCGCAAGCGCCTCCAGGGAAGACGCTCGGGAGGACCTCGGGCTGCTGAGCCAGGGGCAACGAAAGAGACCGAGCTTGGCCCTGGGCCCGGCTGGGGCGATGGGAGATGGGGCCAGGAGCAAACACCACCAACGTCGGCCTTGAAAGATCACAGAGAGGGAGAAACTTCCCGAGGGCGCGGGTCACGGTGTGCGTTCTAGTCCAGGGCAGCAGCCTAAATACCCGGGACAGGTGGTGCCGGGCTGGCTGCGGACAGGCGAGGGCTAGAGGGCCGGACCCGCAGCCCGACCAGCTCCCTGGTCCCTGGTGGGGCGGCGGAAACAGGTCCCAGTCCTGGCGCGCGAGGGTCAGCCGAGTCGAGGGTCCCAGGAAGGAGAGGAGAGGGTCTCTCTCGGTCCGGCATCCCGGGTCTCGGGCACCAGGAGTGGAGAGGACCTCGAACCCAGTCCGGGGCGGGGGGGACACCGCAGAGCACAGAAAGTTGGGGCGCCGAGAGGCTCGGTCGGTGGGCCCCCGCGTCGGTGCGCCCCGCCAGCGGCGCTCCGCTACTTACACGAAAACCCCGAAGAGCAGGGCTCGCACCCCGATCTCGATTGCCAGCTCCCGCATGGTGTGACCAGAGCAGCTCCCGCAGCGGCGGCTGGTGCTCTCCGCGGCTCCCGCAGCTCGGCCGGCGCCGGCTCGCCAACCCTGGGCGGCGAGGGAGGCGCGCTCCAGGCCGCGGGCGGGGGCGGGAGGCGGGCGCCGGGCGGGGGCGGGCGGACGGGCGGCGGGGAGGGCTCAGCAAACCTCCCGCTCGGCCGGGGCTCCGGGACGCCGCACTGGCTGCCTCGGGCCCCGTGTCAGCACGCGCAACGGGGGCGCCTCGGGGACTCCCAGCTCCCTTGAGCCAGGCGCCGCCTCCACGTCCTGGGCCAGCGCTGTGCGCCGGCGGTCAGGGGAGAAGCCGGGGAAGCCCTGCCACTGCCTCCCGTGCGCGCTCCGACGCTCCCCCGCCAGTGGGCGGCCCCTGGGCTCCGTGCCCGGGCAGCGCGTAGCGGGGGCTCTGCCTGCGGCCCCTCTGCGTCTCCTGGCTCGGCCACCGACTCCGGCTTTCGGTCTCTGGCGCCCTGCACGCACGCACGTGGGCATGTAGTACACGAGAGAGCTTTGGGGATTCTCCCGGGCTCAGGACAGCCTTGGCGCCCTCTGTCCCTAACGGGGAGCGCTCCTTTTCTCCCGCTTTCTGTGATCCCTACACCTTTCCAACCTGAAAAATTTCCTATTTTTTTTTTTTTCTAGAAGCCCTTGAGATCACTGGCGATATCGGTTTGCTCTCAGGAGGTGTTAGCCAGGTGCCAAAGCCCTGGCACAGACTAAGGGCAAAGAGGAACCTGGCTCCCTGCCATGCCGGCGCCAAGTGGTCCCTGGGGAAGGAATCCCTCCTCCTCTTCCACAATCACTCTCCCTGTCCCCAGCAACTCTGAGCTGCTGCAGCGTTAGCGCTAAGAAATGGCGGGAGTTTAACGGGGGAGCACCTGGCACCTCCCTGCTTGTGCGCAGCAGGCGCAGGTGATCAGGGTCACCAGTTGCTGATACAGCATTTAGGCAGCTGGGCAGCAGCTAAAATCAGGATCCTTGTCCTCAAGTCAGTGCCAAAATTCAACCATCACCGGTGACCTGGGGGTGGCAGCGTCAAGTTAGAACCCAACTAGGTCTGGATTTGGCTTTGCCCTCATCCGTCGGGGTTATGTGTGCTTCTCTTAAAATTTGAACTGGGCTTCACTAAATAAAAGCCAAATGGACAGTTAAAATGCAAAACTCAAAACAATCATAACCTTTGTTCCTGAGGAGCCCAGGCCTTCCGGAATTTTAGGAGAGACCAGCCAGATTTTTGTGAGCAGGGGTCCCATTAGAAACTGGGTCCTAAGATGGTACAGCTATCTGGTGGTCTTGGGCAAAAGGAGGAGCAGGTGGGAAGAAGACCTTAGATGATGGGCTTTGGCATCAGTTAAAGGCAAACAGATCCTGCCTCCAAAGGAAACACATGACAGTTCCTCCATACCTGAGTTAAGACATCTCAGGAGAGAGGGATAGACAAGGGAGGATTCCAGGCTGTTGGTCAACTTTCCATAACTGTGACAAAACACCTGAGAAAAACAACCTTCAAGGAGGAAAGATTTATTTTGACTTACAGTTAGAGGCGTCAGTCTATTGTCATTTGGTGCCTCTGTTTCTGCAGGGCCTGTGATGAGGCAGAATATCATGGTGGGGAGAGTACAGCAGAGCAAAGCTGCTCACCTCATGGTGACCTGAAAGCAGAGAGAGAGAGAGAGAAAGGGTGGGGATAAGACATAGTCCCAGAGAGCATGCTCCGAAGGACCCACTCCATTCAACCAGGACCCACTCCCTACTGTTAACAGCACCTCTCAATAGTCCCTTCAGTTATGACTAATCCATCAGTGGATTAATCCATTGAGGAGATCAGGGTCTTCATGATCCAATCACTTCCTAAAGTCCCACCTCTGAACATCGCTGCACTGGGGACTGTGCCTTCAACACAGGAGCCCTTCAGGGACATTCCAGATTCAAATTCTAACAGGCTGTGCCTGGAAGGGACACCATACTGGAAGCCCTATAGGCAGGAGTTGTGTCTGCTGTGCCCACTACTGTATACCCCATGGCCAGCACACTGTGGGTGCCTGAGGAGTAACTGATGAGTGGACAATTGAGTGAGTGACTCTGTATCTCTTCGGGCACCTGGAGTGTCAGGGGCAGGCAGAATGGGGAAGACTTGAAGGGAGCACATATTGTTCTGTCTCCTCTATACCTTGAACCCTGCAGCTACTGTGAGCACAACTGGATTCCCCTGATTTAGGAGAGCTCATGTCAACCCAGTGAACTCTGATGACCTTCATCTGAGCCTTCCAGACCGCCATGTTCCAGGAAGGGATGCAAACAAGAATCCTGATATGGAGGCATGGATTACCTATGAGAACCAGCCGAGTCCCAACAGCAGAGCTGTGTGCTGGTTGCTGGGACTCATAATCCATCCCTGCACTGGGGAAGATGAGAGCCCATGACTCATGCAGAAGGGCCAGCCAAGGTTAGGTTGGTGGTGGGGACCTAGATGTGGTAGTCCTGTTCACCAGGGTCTGTTATGGGAATCACAAAATTAGAATCTCTGTGCCACTTGATATTTATCATTTCCTGTTTTTATTAGCACTATCTGGAGAGAAACTTTGAAAGGGCATTTGATTTAATTGCTGTAGCCATTAAGTGACTTTGAAACACACAGATTTAAAGAGCTGTCTGATTCAACCTCCCATTTGCAGCTTGCATATATTCTCTTCAAAGAGATCATCTTGTACAGGTTGCAAATCCTGCCACTGACAAGGCACTTGCTCTTGAGGGAGCTTGTACCCTCTTCAGACTCTCTGTTGAAAGCTCTTCCTTCCAGGGAATTGCAACTCACCACCCTGCAAATTCTATCACTACGTTAGTCTGCCCTACTTAACTCCTGCCTCTGCTTTGGGGTGGCAAATAATAAATGCTTCCAACAACATTTATTCAAGGAAAAAAGAGTTGAAATGTCTGGCAGAAGATAGGCTTCAGGCTCTGCTGGATTCAGAGTGCAGGCAATGCTATCAGGACTTGGTTCTTTCCAGCCCTGTGCTCTGTCTGCCCTGTGCTGGCTTCAGACTCAGGCTCCTTGTAGTTTCAAAATGGCTGTGAGAATTTGAGCTTCACCTCTTTCAGGTTCAAGTCCAGCACTCCCAGGCAAATTATCAGTGAATGTTATTGTTGCTGCCAACCTGAACCCATCGCTAGGGCCAGAAAATCATGAGAGATTGATGATCCCAGGCCTA
>JAJEJO010002240.1:0-20313 GCA_020662805.1 Glaucomys volans | reverse complement strand
TAGTCCAACCCAGAGGTTTTTTACTAGCCAAAGGGAGTTATTCTGGGTGCTTCATGATGAGGCTGCCTGAGGGCTGCTTTTATCTAAAGGGACCTGCAGGACTGACTTGAAACAAAGCTGTGATGTCATCTCTGACACTAGTCTTCAGCAGCCTGGTCTCTTCCCCTGCCCCTTTGGGAACCCTGTCATCTGCCCTAATGACCTTTTCCCACTTACCAAAGTCCACTGTGAAGGCTGGGTTCTGGTCTTATTTCTCAGTCACTCTCTCACAGAAGAGTTTGTCATCCAAGCCACGTCCCTCTTAGGGGGCAGGCAGGCTCTGTCCCCCCTAAAAAGGACTGTAGGTGGCATCCTCAGTGCCCCAGATGCCACCAAATTGGCAGCCTCCCCCAGGTGTTTGGACATAGCTGGCTCCAGCAGCTGTCCAACTATGAACACATGCCAAGCAGGTAGAAACCTCCAGAAGGGCCATGTCACTGTGCCAGCAGATAAATGGCTCCTCAGGGTGTGGAAGGGCAAGGGCAGATGAAAGGATCCGGCTGGAGCCCCCAGAGCCAGACCAGCAGCCCTGCTGGGTCTCTGTAAGATTCCCATGGAATGTGATGAGTTTGCCAGTGAAGGAAGCCTGGACTGGAGTTTCTAGAAGCCTCAGAAATGCTCTGTCCTAAGAAATAAGCAATCCCTTGCCTAGACCTTAGCACCAGAACTGCAAAGTGCGAGACTCACCTTTGAACATCACTCACTGAGCGCAACCTCCCCGACGCTTTCATGGCTGCACACATTTTCAAAGTGGTACTTTGAAGAACTGTCTTATATTTCATATTGAGCATATGGCATGCCAAGAAAATCAATGTCCCCCCCCTCTGTAGTCATGCCCAGGTGCTGTTTGTTTTTTAACCCCCTACCAGGCTCGTCCAGCATGATGACCCCAGACGGACCACTCTGGTCTATTTCCAACAAAGTCAGCTTCAGAGAACATGAATTGACAACTTCTCACAGTCTCATTTCCAAAAGTCACACTTTGTGACTGAGTGGCACCTACCCAGCTGCTCTAGGAGTATGGCCTGGCAACAGGCAGTCAGCCCAGGGGCCCTGACTTTTGGGGACCCACACACCCTGCCTTTCTCTCACAGTTGCCTGGTATGCCTAAAACACCAGAGATCCTAGAGGAATGTCAGAGAGGTCATCAGATTCTGCCTGGGCCATGAGTATCTCCCACAATGGTCTCAATAAATGTCCACTCAACACTCCAGGGATGCAGAACGAATTCGCTGTTCATCCCATTTCTAGAGAGATCTATTATTTGAATAGAAACAGACTTGCCCCTAGCCTTCCTCCGTGGACCTGAATTGCACTTCGGGGATCACATGGAATAAATGCAGTGTCTCCTCTTTCTCCACTGCGGCTGTTTAATGACTCTACAAAGAGAGACAGAGGTAAGTTTGGGGAAGGGAAGCTTTTCTTTTCCATGCCAAAGACTCCGTTCTTTTGCTTCCTTTCCAGCAGAGATCCCTAGATACCTAGAAGACCTCTGAGAACATGTCTTGACAGTGAAGTGTGTGAGGCCAGAGTCCAGGTGATCGAGGTCATTTCTAAGGGGAGAGCTAAGGCACATGGAAGGTGAACTAACCCTTTCACATCCTCCGAGTAGGTGTCATGCCAGCAAAAGAAGAACGCAATGAACCATGAAGTCTCTGGGCGAAACTTCCTTTCTTAGAAAAGTTTAAATTAGGAGCTTTTTTCCTAGAAGGATTTTGCCTATTATTTTCAGTTTCCTTATGAAAAGGCATGATATCACTTTCCTTATTTCATCCACAGAGAAATCTTCGTGTGGGAGCCACCTACAGGGGTCTCATTGCCTTAGATGCTGAGGCACAATTAGAATTTTGCAATATTAGTGCGAGACAATAATAATAATAAGGAAGACTTTGTGCTCTGTACATGGTTAGTTCTATTCCCAGGAGTCCAGGCCCGTATCCAGGTTCCCTCACTCCCAGGCCCCTGCTCTTCTAGGGCACCAGCTGCATTATGGCTGACACCTCCCTGTGGTTTTGATTTGCATGTCCCTAATGGCTGGTGATGTTGAGCACCTTTTCTTGTATGTTTTCACTCTTTTGTGAAGGACCTGTTTATGTCATTCACCTGTTTTTAAAATTAGGTGTTTATTTTTCATCACTAACATGAAGGTACTTATAATAAATTCCAAATACTAATCCTTTGTTAAATTATACAAATTACCTATACGTTTTCTCCATCTGTGCTAACTTTTCATTTTCTTAACAGTGCCTTTCAAAGAGCACATTTTTAATTTGATGATTTTATCAATTTCTTCTTTTATGATGATTCATTTCATGTCCTAAGAAATCTTTTGCCTATCCAACATCTGTAAAGATTTTCTCCTACAGGTTCTTCTAGAAGTTTATAATATTAGCCTTTATACTTGAGGTCTATGCTGTATCTCAATTGAATTTTGCATATGGCATGAAATAGTGATTGAAGTTCTATTTTTCATAATGATATACAATTATTCCAGTTCCATTGGTTGAAAAGACTATCTTTTTATATGAACTACTTTGACACCTTGGTGGAAACTGGCAATTTGTGTGAGTCCAGGTGATTCTTGTTAATTTTTCCACCTGTCTCTTTTGGGTCCTGCTCGGGAAGCCAACACCAAGGGACCTCACATAGAGTGTTCCTTGCTTCTTTATTCATGATAACCAACTGCTGGAAACATGCTCATTAGCAGGAGAATGAATGGAGAGTGGCCTGTTCAGACAAAAGATGCTACTTGATAATAAAATAGAAAGATATTGGATACAGTCCAACACATAAGTTTGTCTAAAAAAATATGATTTTGAGCAAAAGAATCACACATAAAAGAGGACATATTGTGTCCCATTTATATGAGGTTCTAGAACAGGCAAAACTGAGCTATGGCAATAAAAAGAAAAAGTGGGGTTACCTCTGGGTAGAGACAAGAAAGAGGGACTAAGGGAAGCTTCTGAAATGCTAGAAACATCCTGGAGTACTTAACTAAGATGTCAATGACCTGGGGACATACATCTGTCAACATTCATCCCCACTACCCTTAAAATCTATGATTTTATTGTATGTACTGTAGATCTCAATTTTTAAAAGGAAGGAAGGAAGAGAGAGAGAGATGTGGGGGAGGGAGCAGGGGAGGGAGGGAGAGTACATCATATGATATAGAGGAAAATTCTCAGAAGGATCCCCAAGCAAACAAAAAAAGTTCTTGTTGTCTCACAGAGACCCAACTAAAAGGTTGCTTCGAGGAAATATTTGGAAGCTGTTCAAATGTTCCTTGCAGAGTAACAATCAGATAACAGTGTAAGTTATTTCCCCAGAAATATGCACTCTGAAAGAAAAGCTTACTCAAAAGAATAGCATCCTGCTTCATGCTGCAACTGGTTAAAGGCATCAAAAGGTATAGGTAGGCTACGTTGTTTCCCACTGCACACAGGCTGGACACTGGAGGTATGCAGGATCTCTGAGCATCTCTGTATGGAGCATCTCTGAGTTGCACCAAACTCTGACACCATCCATCCAATCTCCCTTCAAACCAGACTCCCAGCATCAAAGCTGGGTAGAAGTCTGGCCACTGATCTGATCCAACTGGTGAGCTCAGTACACTCCAGCCCACTCTCCAGGGACATTCTTCATTTGCTTCCAAGTTCTTAGTCTTCATTAGCCATCAGTCTTCTTTCTAGTATCTTTCACATGCTGGTCACTGTCTTACCTTCAGAGGAAGCAAAGGACGGCTCCCCACCTACGTCCTCCGTCTGGCTGGGGAAGACAACTGTTGGCTTGATCCCTCCTTTTCCTTCCACACTACGTCTTGCTTCATAAGTGCTACAAAAATAGCTGCCAATGAAAAGAACGTGTTCTCCCTTATGACCCAGGAACTTCCAGGTCTGAAATACTATTCTGGGAATGAAGTCGCTGCAGAGCCAGGGGACCAGGTGCCCACTTGGGATGACTGGGAATTTAGGAAGCAATTCTTAGCCTCGCAATGTCAGCCTTACCCAAGCTGCCCTTTCTCCATGGTTGCTTCATTGCTGTGGGAAGCAAAGGGGCTCCCTCCTCAAAGATCCCCCTTTAAAATGCAGAATTTCCCGAGTCAAGCGACACCTTTAGCTGTTTAGAAATAATAACATCCTTTTTTTTTTTTTTTTGGGGGTGCTGGGGATTGAACCCAGGGCCTGGGGATTGAACCCAGGGCCTTAGCTGTTTAGAAATAATAACTTTCTTTTTGAAAGAAATAATAACTTTTTCTTTTTGCAGTGCTGGGGATCGAACCCAGGGCCTTGTACTTACAAGGCAAGCACTCTACCAACTGAGCTATCTGCCCAGCCCAACAATAGCATCTTGTTTTTCATACATCAACACACTTTCCCATGTGTTTAACCAAGGTGAGACCACGGAGCTCATATGTATGAGCTCGAATGTATGAGAATGCACTGTTATTGTTATTATTTCCACCTTTCTTTTTGGAAGATAAATCTCAAGCAGTTCTGTGGCTCTCCTAGATCATCTAAACAGGCATTTGCAGAACTGGAAGTCATGGGCAAAACTTCCTCCCATAACGGTCCAATGCTTTCTCAGTATGCCAAGGCCCTGGCCTTCCCTATTTAAGTGAAGACTAATTGGCTTCTTGGAGAGCAGAAAAGCAACAGAGGACCAGTGCCTGGGGAGGTAGGAGAAGGCATGGGACAGGGTATTGGTGGCTGGTGACAGAAAGGAAGGGATACTCCTGCCCACCTTTACTTGCTCCACAATTTAGCCAGGCACACCTGTCCTCAAAGAACCTTTCACACACAAATATTCAGAATACGTCATAGCTATAATTTCTACACCAATTCTTCCTGGCCAGCAAGTGGGTCAATCAATTCCTCGAGTAGCAACGGATGGAAAGCACAACGCACATTGCCCTGGACAATAATGTCCAGAGAGGTATTTTGTTCATGCTCAGCTTGATCTAAGCTCAAAGAACGTCATGAAACCCAGTGTCTTTAATGATGTCACTCAATAACATTTCTCTGTTATCTCCTTACTCAAATTGGTTATCTCTTTGTGGGACAAGTTGACACTGGTAGCTCTAACTTACAGCCTCTCAGATTCAAGTTCTCAGAGGGAAGAAAGAAAAAGAAAATGAAAAGAAGTGCATGCATGTGTATGTGAGTGAGTGTGTGTGTGTGTGTGTGTGTGTGTTCCTAGTAGCTCCTGTATAATAACATGTTTTCTCCGAGTAGACCAGCTTGGGTCCTGTGGCCTTGTGGTTGAGGGTTTGGGATGTAATTGTGCCAGCTGGGTCTCTGAGTCTCCCTCCCTCACACCCAGAGGCCCAAGAGTGGAGAAAGGGCAGATCCTCACACACCATAAAGCCAGGTGCTGTTGGGAAGAAGGATGAAGGAATATTGGGAAGACACATTTCAAATGCCCACCACATGGTTCTGCTAGAAGGCAATCGCCCTTAGAACAGACCTTCGTTGTGTTCACTGCTACGACCCCTGGAGCATACCTGGCATGGAGTCGGAACTGAGCAAACACTCACATTTGATGTACGAACAAAGAAAAGAATAAACTTCACACATGGGGAGAATCTTTCAAATATGATATTCTGTGACTTTGTCTTGCTCATCTCTCTGTTTCTCTGGACTTCAGAGTTGCATCCACACACATCTGAGAGCCATTTGCCACTTGAGCTCAAAATGACGGCACATGTTATTTTCCATCATGGCGCAGGTGACATTGATAAATTTCACAAGTATATATACACACACAAGTACACACACACACTCACATGCAAAGGCTATATCTTGAATCTCAACTGCAAAAATCACCTTTTCCACCTTTTAAAAGATACTAAAAAGAGTCTATGGCAGGGCAGCAGTGTGTTCAGAGCAGCGATAGACAGATATAGACATGCCTTGATCAGTGGTTCCAAACAACACTGCCAATGACCAACAGCACAGGCCCCCCAGATTTCCAAAGCCATTGTCCCACAGATGCATGATCTTTGTGGACATGGAACATAACACTGCTTCCCTCCTAGGAATCAAGTTTGCCCTATCTTATGTGTTACTCACCAACTTCTCCAAATGGGATCCCCAAAGCTGTAGAATTCTCTAACCATGATGTGTGTTTAATGCTAGGATTTTCTTTCCCCAGGAAAAACAAAGTCAAGAATCTCTACTTTTGTGATTATCAGATCAGATTACCAATGACTCCATAAGCAGCAGTTCCAGCCTTGTGCCACAGATGAATTAAACAGCACTTTCCAAATGGTCCCAATGGTGTATGCAGGGTCATCCCATTGGGACCATTAAAAGCTGCCATGTAATACATCCTGCCACAGTTAGACCTGACGTCAGGCCCAGCTGGGCATCTTACCCTGTGCACCCAAAGACTCACCTTAGTGAGGACCCCTACACCTATACATGATGGAAGGGGAGGGAGTGACCTGGAATGGGCAGCAGGTCCATCCAGGAATCCCTGAGGCTGACACTTCCAAATACTGCTTGTAACTAGCTTACCTCCCACAGCACCTGGATGTCCACTCTATTCTCAAGTGCAGCCTCCACGTTGCCCTGTATGGCATGCAGTGGCCTGCTCCCAGTCTGTGAGTGCGTGACTAGTAGACAGTACTGACCTTGTTTGTCCATGTCAGAAGTCATTTCGACATTGCCTCAACCCTTGGATAGGGATCCTCCCTCACTAGCAGCATGAGTGGGAGGTGATAGATCAACCACCACTCCCCTGCTCTTGGATCATGTGCTTCCAGTGAAGATCACCACCTTCTGGCCTCCCGGATGTGTATTTGATTGGGGCCTGGCCAACTGGAGTCCAGGGATAGGCTCACAACTCAGAGGGTGATGGTGAGATGCAATGCAATGTCTGTTGCCAAGAGTGCCCTCTTTCTTCTCATTTGGACTTAGATGTTGGAGGAAGTAGGACTTAGCAGGCATCCTTCACCAGGTAGATCCTGAGAATTAATACGGAGGACACCAGCCATAAGGTCAGGCCCTACTGACAGCTCATGAAGTCCCAAGGCAAGCTACACCAAAGGCCACTAATGCCAGTTACATGAGCTGCTCCATTTCTGATTTTAAGACAGTTTTATTTGTTTTTTTCTGTCAGTGAGATCTACTTGAATCGTCAAAATCTATCATATCAATCACAGAGTATTTGCCAGGTATCTGCCAAGTGCCAAGCACAAGCTGAAAGATCCAGGCGGATGCAGAAAGGGTAGAAGCTACAGGGGTTTCTTAGGGAAGCCACAGAACAAGAAACTAATGACCAAGTACCACCTTACCCGGCAGCCACTGAAGGGAGAGAAAATGGCTGTTCTGTCCATCCACCCCGGAGTGAGTCACTCCCTCCTCGCCCTCTCGTGATCCACGTGCATTATCAGCATTTCAGTGGAGGACAGGAGGCCATGATGTCACCAGGACAAAGTTGGCCCCTTCCCATCTTACCTGGAGCTCATCTCCTTATCCAATTCACAGGTCTGTTTTGTAACTTTCCAGGACACAGGATGTTCTGACACTTGAGTAATAAGTGATATTCACAAGATGTTTTCCCCTTCTGCATGCGAAGGGTGCTAATGAGAATGGGTGCCGCTGTTCCCCTCTCCCCAACCTTGGTCAGAGCAGAAAGCAACAGTCCTCCCTCCTCACATAACATTAGGCCCAAACTCCAACCACATCTTAAGCTACGCAGGGAAGATGTGAAGCAGAGACGGGGAGAGCTCGGTCCATGCCCACACCTACAAGATTTTCTCTGGTTGTGTCCTGCTGAGTCAAAGCCCAAGGTTAATAAATAGGCCAGAGTCCCAGTTGGCCCACCAGGTAGGGCAGCCAGATAGCCCTTTAATCACTAATAACTGTCTCCTGGGCAGGGGCAGGTGAGTGTGTCCACCTCTGCTCTCTAACAGAAATGCAGGTGTGGGGTGCACCCCGCAGGGGAGGGGTTTGCACTAGCACCCGTGTGGCCTCAAACCATCCAGATCTGATTGTCCCTGGCCCTTTGTTTCCAAGAATTTTAAATTAACAGAATCCACAAAGAACGTCCACAGAGCCTTGCCTGCATTATCTTCTGCCATGTTTGTCTCATTCCCACCCCCAGATGGGTAGGTAGGTAGGTAGAAATGTTAGCATCATGGGTATGTATGGGAGTGGGTATGCACCTGTGTCTAGGGCTAGGTATATTTCTTTTCTGAATCATTTAAAAATATATTGATAACATTATTATAGCTAAGAAAATTAACTATAATTCCATAGCATTTGCCAATACCTATTCCATATTTAAACATCTCTAAGATATATTTTGTAATTCATATAGGATTTGATTAAGCACATTTCATTCAGGTATCATGTCTCTTCAGCACCTTTGAGTCCCCCTCCCTTTTGAAATCTTGAAGAACGCAGGCCATTTGTTTCATAGAACACCAAGACCATCGTATCAATATTCCCGGTTGTCTGACAGTCTCCTGGTGTCACTGAACCTGTTGTTCTACCCCCATCCCCTGGGCAATTCCTAAGAACCAGAGGTTGTGTTTACAGACTTGATTTGATGCAGGCTCAGCACTTTGGACAAAAATACTTCACAGGGGAATCTCAGTACTTCAATCTGCCTCCTTTCAGGAGGCCCGTAAAGCCAGGCAGTCCCTTTATCGATGATGCTAAATTTGATTCTGTGGTTAAAGTAGTGGCCACCAGATCCTCCCATAGATTTCCCTTTGTGAACAGTAAACACAAAGCATTGCTTTGACCATCAGCCTGGCATCCAGGTCTTGCTCAACTTCACTCTGCAAACTCAACCTTGGCCAACAGTCAATGTCAACCAAGCCAGACAGAAACACAGAAGCCCAATCCCAGCAGTCAAGGTGAGAATGGGAAGTTGGGGTGGGATGAATTAATTGTATAGACATAAAACAGATGGTCTGTAAGCTGGTTACAAGGAATATTTTAGTGGACTTTGCATTGCTATGACCAAAAGACCTGGCAAGAACAACTTAGAGGAGGAAAACTGTATTCTGTATTCTGTATTCTGGCTCATAGTCTCAGATTCAGCCTATGGTCAGCTGGTTCCATAACTCTGAGCCTAAGGTGAGGAAGAACATCATGGTGGAAGGGTGTGAAGACAGCAAAGCAGCTCAGTTTCATTAGACAGGAAGCAGAGAGAAAGAGGCCTGTTCTCAACCCCAAAGGCAGGCCTCCAGTGACCTACTTCCTTCAGCTACACCCTACTTGCCCACAGTCACCATCTAGTACCGTAGTCCTTTCAAATGATTAATCCATCAAGTGGATTAATCCACTGGTGAACACTGGCTCACAGCTCCCCTAATCTAACCATCTCACCTCCAAACATTTCTGCATTGCCTCATACTTGAGCTTTTGGGGGGCACAGCCTATCTACACCATATCCACAGGCCAGCCAGGACTGGCATTGCCCAGAGATTCCAGATCCCCCAATCAGCTCAATCCTCTTAGCACAAAAACTCCCTGCCCAGTCCTGATTTGTCCCTTTCTTCATGACAGCTGTATGCAGCTCTCAGGAGTCTTGTGGCCCAGGAGTCTGCTAATCTGGGTTCAAACCTCACTCTGCCACCATGGGACCTCAGACACATGACTCCAACTCTGAGCCTCAGTTTCTCCACTTCCATCTCAGAGCTGACACTGGACTTCTAGTTTTGGTTTCAGATCCAGAAACATGTTGTTCCGCACCGAACAACAAAGGTTGGGTGCCCACCCTTGGACCAGCCAGGGGGGCACGGGGTCAAACAGGATGGTAAGTGTCGATGGCTGAAATATGCACACCAGCCGGGAGTCTGTCGAGCAGGATCTCAGTTTAATGGGGAGGTGAAACAGGTATATGAAAAGGGAGTGAGGGGAGGAGATACAGGCAGGGGCCAATCATCTTAAAGGTCAACAGCACATGCAGTATACAGCAAGGCCTGCAGGGCAGAGGTCTGCTAAGATGTAAAGCTGCTCAGGTTCATGGAAGTTGAATGAGCCAATCCTGGGCCGCCACCTTGGTGGTACCATGAGTGGGGGAGGCTTTTGCCCCGAGGGTGTTGTTAATGTGATCGCCATCTTAAGGTGTGTCCCTACAGAAACGGAGGCTTTGTCTTTGTTCTAGGGAACCCACTTGAAGCATCAGAGAGGACTCTGTCTGCATACTGTGCAACTCCAAAGCAAAATAATCCACTGGGCTAGCTTGCAGAGTTCTCATAAACCCCAGACCCTCTCCACCAGCTTTTTGCTATTGTCCCAAAGTTATTAGTAATAGAGAAAATCTGGGGAGAAGCTGGACCTCTACAGAAGACAAGTGCTGAATATTCTGTGCCTCAAATGACTTGTTACAAAAATAAGGAGCATGTTGTACACAATTCCTCACCATCTTCACTGAGTCCTGTGAGCATCACAGAGACTCAGAGTACCCTGTTCCCTGCGGGAAAAGGACTTCATTTCTAGCCCTTCCTGATCTGTTCCTTTAGGACAGTTGGAGAACAAAGACCACCTCATGCTTTGTTCAAGACTGGGCCCATCAGGGATGTGCTCATGGTGTGACCTTCAGAGTTGATGGATCTGGGTTCAGACTCGACCTCTGCCTCTTCTCTACCATGTGACCTTGGGCAAGTGACATAACCTCAGTGCTGTGGTTTCTATCCAATGGTGATAGCAATGATACCTGCTTTGCAAGGCCTTCAGGGCACACAGGGAGATGAAGTAGGCAGGTGCTGGGCACAGAAGATGGGGCACCTGGCCAGTGCTCAGGAAACAGAAGAACACGTATTATTTTGGCAATAATTTTGTTGCCAGTAGCCAAGTAAATAGGCTGAAAGTCTCATTCTGCTAAGCCCCTCAGTGATCTTCCTCAGCAGCTTGGCTTTGCTTCTGTGTCCATCTGTCCCCCCGGGCACAGGTAGACTGAAGGAAGAAGGAAGAGGCTGGCCTTCCTGCAGTCCACATGCTAGAATGTGATGTTTGCAAACCTGGTTCTAGATATTCAAGTAAAGCAAATGTTGTAAAATTTACTTGAACCACTTTTAACAAACCATCCTAAGAAAGAAAAGGGACCTTCCTAGGTGGCATGCTCAATCTTAGTACATTAGACACACCAGGGCATGAACTGGTGCAGACATGCTCTCACTTTTGTGCGAATATTGTGGATGAAACTATATTCCATATCTGAACAATCTGAAGGATGACAGGGATTAGGAGCCCTGCACTGTCCGTTGGTCATTTTTAAAATTCTAGCCTCTGCAAATCTCTTTGCATCAAACGCACACATGAGGACAGCTCTGTCTACCCAGCCCATTCTCTGGTCACTTTGAAAGTGACAGCTATGTAGTGACAAGTGGATGCACAGACATTCGTGCCTTGCAAAATGTACAGCTGTCCATCAAAATAATGCTGCAGGCTGGAGGCAGGTTGCACTTTCTCAGAAGGTTCCACTGTTTCCAACATCAGTAGAACTTGTGGAATAGAAGTGGTTGTTAGCTTTACCAATGATTCAGTTCTGAAAATAACTAGCACATCTCTCATGCTTATACAATGGTTTAACTGAAGAACATATACTCCAATTGCAAGGCAAGATCTTAAAAATCCATTGTTAGCATTTGTGGCTACATACATGTGTGAACACAGATTTTCTTCTGCTTTCCATTACTACAACAAAATATCTTTGGCAACTAATTTTATAAAGAGAAGCGGTTCATTTAGCTCACATTTTTGGTGAGTCCAAGTTCAAGGGAAGATAGCCTCACTGCTTTGGGTGGTGGGAGTTAGCCCTTCAGGGCAGAAGCATGTGTAGGAGCAGTCACATCTGGAACAGGAGCAGAGACATAGAGAGAGACCAGATCCCATGCTCTCCTTCAAGGGCATGACCTAGGGACCTCCTACTAGGTCCATCCCCCAAAGCATCCACCACCTTCTAATAGCATCAATCACAAGGGACCAATGGGAGACACTCAACCCACATGGAAACCACAGCACACATAATCCAAACAGCATGTGGAAGGAAGGGAGGTTGACAGGAAAGTGAGACCGAAACCATCCATCCTAATCAGGTCTTGGTTTGGGAATCCAATCCTAAGTCAAGGGTAGAGGTGCTCGGAGCTTATTCAGGAGTTGATTCATGGCAGGAGAATAAGGAAATGAAACAGGTAAGGAAGGAAAATCAAAACACAGTGTGTCACCAAGCAGGTGAACCTGTGGGCAGTGAGACTCAGACTCCCTGGAAGTGAGACTCAGACTCCTGGGAAGTGCAGCAGACAGTGCCCCGAGTAACCAACTCCCTCCCCAGCCCCACCTGCAGCCAGAGGTTGCATCTGCTGACATCTGTCCATCAGTGCAGAGCCAAGGGGATAATTCTTTTGCACACCTGGTCTTGCCTGCATCCTGGAGGAGCTGACAACTAAGGCCAGAGAGAGGCCCAGCAAGAGGTTGCAGATGCTTGCAGCGGGCAGCTCAGCAAGGGGTGCAGAGATGGTGAATAGAGAGAAAGGGCTCTGGGGGCCTGGGTGGCACGGGCAGGGGGTGAACAGTCTCTGCTACTCTCCCCTGTCTCCATTGCTAACAAATTACTGTGCCAAACACCTTCCTAGTTTACTACAGTGATCCTCCTATCAACCCATGAGAAAGCACTGTTTGTATCCTCATTTCACAGATAAGGAAACTGAGGCTTGGAGAGATTGAATAACTAACCCATGATGTTACCCAATAAATGACAGATTCAGCATTTCAATCTGGAGCTGACTTCAAAATTCTGTATCCATCCCCCAAATTGCAGTCCGTTCTCATGTCTAATGCTAGCTAACTGGTCACTCCTTTCTACCCCATGGAAGATCAGAAATAAGAACTGCCAGACAGACATGGGGCCAGTGTCTCTCAGCATGCGGAGGTGACAGGAGCAATCCCCCTGGGCACCACACAAACCAATGGCAAACACCCAGTGCAAGAGATGAAGCAGAGGTGCCACGGACTGGGCACATGCTCTTGGAAGAGCAGCACAGGATGCCAACTGGTTTCAGAAAGGCCTCCAAGAGGACCATGAGAGGTGTTCAGGGCTGTGCTTCAGAAAAGAACGTGCCAGTCATCGGGATTGTCCATTCCCTGGCAGAGCTGGGTAAACGAGGTGCTGTGTTCCTCTCACACATGCCCTGAACCTCCTAGACTGGTTCAGAACAAGGGGAGAGATGGCTGAGGGCCGGGGGATCAGCTGGAAGTGGGAAGAGGACACGCAGCCTCCTGGGAATCCGCAAGGCCCCACTCCAGCAGAGGCTGGCGGAGGTGGCACAGGGCACATCCCAGCACACCTCAAGTCACCTTGGGGAGATGGCCGGTTTTAGGGAGAGTCTGCAAGCCCAGAGTGAACTAAAGGGAGACTCAGCTTGAAGACCAGACACCTCCTTTCATCTTCAAAGCCCTTTGCCTAATCTGAATGGAGAAGCCCAGCCTCCCCGGAAGCGCTGCCCCGGGGTGGGGGCGGGGGCTTCTGCGCCACCTGTACAGATGGGAGGGGGGCTGAGGCACCTGCGGGGACCAGAGCCAAAAGCAAAGGTCTCCTTGAAGCAGGTGCTGCGCTCTGAGCCGCCACCACGCCTCCGGGAAGGGCTGCAGCCCTGAAGACCCATCCGTCCAAGGAACAGGGGGCGATGAGTCCCTGCAGACCCAGCCTTGGAAATAGGAGGCAGGCGCCGCTACCGGGCTCATCTGAGGTTTCTACCGACGGGTTGGCGGCAGGGGGAGAGGTGCCCACACATTGCGCAAGCCCAGCCTGTGGCTCCGCGGTGACAGTCCTCAGCTCTTGCACCCGCACCTTGTTACTCTGTCAAACAATTAGCAGGCGGCACACGCCTCCCGCTTGAAGGTCAAACAAAATTCACCAAGAGGCCACCCCCACTCCCGCAGGTCGAGCTCTCCTGGGATTGATTGCGCACTGTAAACAGAGCGCACGCAAATCGCACACAAGAGGCGACATTTAACACGAAAGCCTGAGACTGACAAAATATCTTCTGTGTCCCTGACACAATCAGCACTGGGATTATTTTCTGTGGTTTCAAATCATCCAATGGACTCATTAGGTCTTACTAATTAAGAGAAAAAATGTGTATAAGATGTAGTACGTGTCATCTTGTGGGGTATTGGACGTGAGGACTTCTAAATGGATGAATTGCATAAAAGAATTCGGCCTCAAGAGAAATTATTTAGAGCTTGGCCAGGGATTCTGGGAGTGTAGCCATTTGCTCAGCACATCTACTGAGTGACACTCAGTGACACATTAGTCACTGGCTGCTCTGGAACATCAGACCAGACTTTACAATGGAATATTATTCAGCCTTGAAAAGGAAAGCTATTCTGACACACACAACAACATAAATAAGCCTTGAGGGCATTATGCTAAGTGGAGTTAGCCAGACACAAAAGACAAGCACTTAGGATCTCACTTTCGTGGGTCTATAAAGTGCTTAGATTTACAGAGGAGCAATCTCTGAGGGTGCAGAATGGTACGTGGAAAATTAGTGCTTAATGGGCACAGAGATTCCGTCTGGGAAGATGAAAACGTTCTGGAGGTGCCTAGTGACGGTGGTTAAACAACAGTGTGAGTAGGAAGTTTTAGATTCTGTGTATTTTACCACACACAAAAAAAAGTTCCCCCATTGAAGGAATTTCCATCTCGATGTTTTCACATCAACCCAAGAGCCAAGCCCAGCAATGACTCCAGCCCCTCCTGGGCTCCAGCATTCCTCCACCTCGATTTCTGTAAGACTTGGCCCGAGTTGAAAGCCCCATGAGTGGGCTTTGCACTGGATGCAAGAAGCTAGAGGGAAGACACCACGACAGCGTTAGGATGACAGCTCTCAGCCTTCCCATTTCAAATATCCGGCAAGGATAATCATATTAGGTCGAACTTTTTTCATGCAAAAAAATTAAAGCTCTGGTTTTTGTTTGTTCTTTGTGCAAAAGATTTTAGACATGCATAACTTCCTGTAGGAACAATTTATGGAATTTTTGGTGATATTCAAGGAAGGAAGGGCTCTCGGGGGTGGCTGGAGGTTCTGAAGCTCTGCAGGCAGGCCCAGCCTCGGCTGCAAGCCGGGGCTCCTGCCTCCACTTGCTTCCTTTCAAAGGTGGCTTCTGTGACAGCAAAGAGTTACATGCACACACACACACACACACACACACACACACAAAAGCACATCCCTTTCAAAGAGAGGCAGAAGCCCGATTTCCGAAATTGTGTTGCATGAACTCTGCCTCCGAATCACTAATGCCCCATTAGAAATGCAGATGTCTCCTGGGTCAGAGTCTCAGGAAGCTCAGGCCCTGGCTCTGCTTTGTGTTAAATAAAGGTCTGTGGTCGGTCAGGGAGGCCTGCCCCGGGGAAGGGGGAGGGTTAGATGAAGTTCATTTCTGATCAGTGGAGTCGTGTGTGGAAGGGCTGCCTGGACAGGAGCCGAGATGTGGGCCCAGGGCCATCTGAATGCCCTACCCCTGTCCCTGCCCAGTGCCACATCCCACCTGCCCCAAAGTCCTCAAGTCCCCATTTCTGATATGCATCCACGTCCTCAGAGGCCCCTTTCCTATTGACTGGCTTTGGGGATGACAGGGCTCCACTGTTCCCTGTCCCTGCTGACAGATGGGGACACTGAGGCAGCAGCCAATCTGCTTCTGTGCTGGGGCCACCCTGCCCAGAGCCCCCGCTATGGCCCTGGCTCGACCTCAGCCCTTCCCCAGCTGCACCAGGGAGACCAGACCAGCCTCGGCAAACGATCTTGTTCTCCAGGGCTCACTCTGTCCCTGTTTGTGCATACCCGAGGGACACAGCTTTCTGGCTGGCAATACCTGGCCTGGCCAGGGGGGGCAAAGATCCCAGTACACCCCTCCGGCCTTGGATTACCTTAGGGACTCTTTTTCATACTTCAGTGGATTATTTATTCATATGTTTGTTTTCAAGTACATATACAGCAACTTCTATGTTCCAGATAACTTTCTAAGGAATGTGTAAATATTAATTCATCAAATCTTCATGCTAATATTGATGGAGGGACTGGTTTTATCTTCATTGAAAAATGAGGATCCTGAAGCACAGAGAGGTTCATGACTTTGCTTACAGTTGCACAGCTAAACATGACACAGCTGATTCAGGCCAAGGCAGTCTGTCTTCATAGTCGGTGCCGAGCTGTCAATGTGGGGAATATATAAGTTAATGGGAAAATAAAGCACATCAATGAAAACAAACTGTTTTATATTCTGGTTATATAGTTCCTGTCCTGAGGCTCTTTCTCTCTGTTGAAAGGGGAGAGTGAGGAGCTGTGTTTAGTGGTATTAAAGGAAATGACACAAAACCTTGAAACTTTCCCGTTGACATCATTGAAACTGAGAGAGAAGTGTAAAATGAGTAATCTGGTTTTGTAAGTCAATGTCATTTAATGCCACAATTTACAGTGGCTCTTGGGGAACAGTGAGTCACTGCTCTTGCACCTGGTGTCAGGGTCAAGAGTGCTTCCTCATGGTCTAGCCCCCCTCTTGGAACCCAGGTGCTAATCATCTGCTGAAAGACTTGCATGTTTTCTGTGCAAACTGATATCTTAGCTCTGGTCCCGAGATCAGAAAATCCCTCCGAGGCTGGTCTAAATTAACCAAATCCTTAAGGTTGAGTATTTCCAATCAATAGACAATCATCAGTTAATATCAGTCCAGGAGGGTGGTTCTTAGCCTGTGGTCTCTGGATCTGCTAGACCATGTCACCTGAGAACTTGTTAGGAATACAGATCCTCTGAGCCATCCTAGACCTGCGGAATCAGAAACTGTGGAAGGGGGTCCAACAATCTGCGTTTTTATAAGCCCTTCAACTTTGAGAAAACTAACTGAACTTAGGATACACCACCGGAAAACTTTCATATACATTCCTTGTCGTTAGTAAGATTTTTAAGAGCAGATCTGAATCAAATCCTGAGTTTTACTGTTTATGTGGCCTTGGGCGAATGATCCCACCTCTGCGAATCTGTGTCCTTATCTGCAATATGAGAACAAGACCTGAGGTGCCCGGCACTGCCCGGATTAAGTGAAATCGTGCGTGCCAGAAGCCATCAGTGGACCAGGAACTGTGAATGTGCAAATATGTTTGTGGCTGTATTGTCACCGTCGTCATTACTGGTGTGATAGCACTTGGACAGAATATTGTTAAAGGGAAAGGACTGTTTGAGAGTCAAAGGTGGGAACTCTAAGATGGAGAGAGGGATTCTACCAGCAGCTTGGTGGGTATCCAGCCAAGGGTGTGAGCCAGGATCTGCCAAGTTCACAGTATGTGCTGGCCAGCCCAGACTTCCTCCTGCTAGCCTTTCAAAACCTGGAATCTCCACAGTCCTCACTCCAAAGGTCCAGGGAATTCGGAGTGATCCTTCCAGCCAGATTCTTCTCCAACCAAGGAGAGATCAGAAGAACATAGTAGTTCACAGGGTCGTAACAGGATGAAGAGCCTGAGGCTTGTGAAGGGCCCACCCAGGACAGGGCTCGGAGGCCTGAGGTGAGGGCTTGGTAACAACAGCCGTGTGTGTGGGTGACGGGCCACTTAGTCTACGCACCTAGACTTCAGAGCTACAGATCATTACCAGACACATTTTCTCAGATGAGAAATTTGAGACACAAAGAAATGGACAGTTGGGTTCAAAATGAACCAGAGTCAGTAGCAGAAGAATCGTGAGTTGGACCCAGGGCCTTGGACCTAAAGAGTCACCTTCCTGATCCATGTGCTTCTAAGAGCGAGCATCAGGACAGAGGCACCAGGGACTGAGGACAGACCAACCAGGGAAAGCCACTGAAGCGGGTGGTGCTAGAAGGTTCGTTAGACACAGAGAGAATGTGGTGGTCGCAGGTTCAGGAGATGTTGGGCCTGAGATGAAGAGAGCAGAGCCAGCACCCCAAGCAGGTGTGGGAAAATCAATAAATGAAATACTCAATCGTGATGGGAAGAAAGAACTGAGTGAAGAGGATGAGCTGCTGTATCAGTAGCTACTTCCAGAGGCTTGGGCGTAAAGAACAGAGAGTACATCTGGCTGCCTTAAGCCCACAGCAGTTGTTTAGATGGACTTGATAATGTTGATAGAAAAGAGAAAAAGAAAACAAAAAACAGATTCCAACAACAAAAACAGTCAAGATAAGCCACCTCCAAGCAGCAGAAAATAGACTGCGGCCACACCCAAAGAACAGTCTGGTTAGGACAGGGTCCCTGGGCCCTTGCTTGCCCATCCTTGGCTCTACTACCCTGGCTGTGTATCTTCAGTGATGTGCCACTCCCCAGTGGGCATCAGATTGGATGAGCCTGGGTGAGGGACAGACCCCTGTCAGCTTCCATGAGCTCAGGCAGAATCTCTGCCACCAAGACTCACACAGTACAGGAGGATTCCCTCTCTGCAGCTCCGGCGTCGGAGGCATCCACAGCAGCCACCAGGCTGACTTGAGTCAAGATGTCTCTGTGCCAGACTGACAGAGACCCTGAGGATCAGCAGGCCAGCATGTGGAAAACCAAACGCAGCTGGCCAGGAGTCAGGACAGGGGGACAGGCAGACCTCGGTGTCATCCAGGTACGCCAACTTTAACGACGTCTGTTCTCACAGTCCATTTCCTCGGGGGCAGTGTCTCCAACTTTGTGAAACAGCCTCCTCTTTCAGGAGGACTCTAAGACCTCAGGTCCCCATGCCGTCCAGATGACAGGCCCTTGTTACAAGTGATGGATGTGCAGGGGCTGATTCCTGCAGAGCCGGTGGGCTGCAGCCGGCTCTGCCAATGACCAGGGTGAGCGTGCTGCTCTCTGAGCTTTGGATCCTCAGCGCCACAGCAGTGGGAGGGCGAGCCCTGCCTGTCCACTGACGTCTGATCAGCCAAAGGAGTCACCGTGACCATGGGATTTGTTTTCCCCTCAGCAAAGGCTGGTCCTGCATCCAAATGTCCTTGCCTACACTGTTGACCTGAAGAAGGTGGTGCAAACTCTCCCGCACAGTGACCCAGGCGCCCCGTGATTGTGGGTAGATCTTCCTGCCTACTTCCAGCTTGACCCTGAAGCATCAGAGAGTGAACCACCCTTATAGCAGGACACACCAGGTGCCTTCAGGGCGCTTGATAAATCTGAGCTGAAACCAAGTCAGATATGGGCGTGCTGTGGGGACAGAATAATTATCGCCATGAATATGAACCCAACAGCTGATCGAGGGTGGCAGCAAAGGGAAACTTTCAATGGGGAAATTTAATTTTGAAGGCAAAACCTCCAGAAAATTAGGAACTCAATAATTTGATTTAATCATCTGCATTTGAATAGCTCTGCGTGAGCAACACACTTAAACATTTATAAAATTAAGATGCTAAAATTAATGTTTAGCTATTATAGAAGTGCTTATAATTGTCCAATGATCGTGCATAATTAAATAGCAATTTCAAACAGTACAGGATCTGGCCCCATTCAAAGCACAACACCGGAGATTTATTGGACAGGAAGACAGTGAGTTGGGAGCCCTCTTGTGGCCATGGCATGCAGCGCGGCCAGGGCCTCCCTCTACCCTTGAGTCCCTGAGGAGTTGAGCCTGGGGATCAAGGGTGTGTGGGTGCTGGCCCTCTTCCCCACATCAGGGCCCCCGATTCTAAGAACATTCCTGGACAGTAAGAAGATAAATGCCCTTCTCTCCTTCTGGGCGCCATGATGGACACCAGAAGAGAGCCCAAACCCTCCCATCTTCCAGGGAGCTGTTGCCCACAGCAATGCCCCACAGGCAGCCTAAGTTGCTCTGGTGGACAGTGGGCTGGTCTGTAAGGGATATGGCATCTGCAGATGCCAAAATCTGGGTTCTAGAGCCTGAGGTGACCACGGTCTTTCATCTTGTGATCTGATTCTGAATGTCACCTCCTCAGAGACGCCTTCTCTGACCCCCTGCAGAATCACCCCACCACCTACCAACCGTGCCACACTCTGCTGGGCATCCCCACCTCTTTTGTCCTAATCCCATGCAAGCCACCTATTAGTTATATGCCTTACATGCTAGCATGGACTGTCCAGGGGGTCCCGTCTGCCTCCCTCACCACGTTCCCTGGAGCAGGCTGCTCAGCCAGCATCTGTGGAGCCATGAGAGAAGGCATCAGCAGGGCGCACGGCTGAGACTCAGGCCCAGGCCGACCCAGACACATCAGAGAAGCACACTGCCTCGTGGGGCGTGGCTGGATGACAGCTAACAACAGCCCCTTGAGTCGGCCGCTGACCGTCTGCGTCCTAAGGTCAACCCTGCATCTTGTCCCA
>JAJEJO010002239.1:423438-456437 GCA_020662805.1 Glaucomys volans | reverse complement strand
GGCGTTGCCTTATCCTCCTCCTTTTCCTCCTCCTCCTTCTTATTCTCCTTCTTCTCACTTGCAGTCACCCAATTCTGACCATGGTGAAGAACATAGCCATTTTGGGGAGAGCAGATTAATAGTCTGGAAAAAGCATGCCCTGAATGACCTCATCAAATAGTACTTCCTTTGTTAGCCTAGATTTGTCATACTGTTATAGAAGGGAAAGAAATAAATATAAATCTTATTTAAGCCACTGCATTGTTCTCAGTTGGCTCAGAATTGCAAGGAAAGGTGAGTGAAAAATGCATTTGCTTTGCCAATCCCAACACTACAGATGATATCCACATACAAAATTGAAAGTGTGCACCACTACCTACCACCAAGAAAGCATAGTTAAGAAGTGTTGTTAGCTGTGAGAACTGAATAATCTTTTTGGAAAGGATACAATGATTAAATAAAAAAAAATTAAATTCTCCATTTTCTCTTCTTAATATATACTAGTTAGGCAAAGAAATTCCCCTCCCTGTGCTTTAAATACTCTTGCTCCAATCTTATCCCACAGATAGCCTCTGTTAGCAGTTTGCATCTCCCTTTCCCAACTCATAAAAATACACAAATGCTCTATGTATACACATATATGCAGGGCACATATTTTACATAATGGAATCATATGAGTCATAACATTCATTGTCTTAATTTTTCATTTATAAAAACATCATGAAGTTTCTTAGTTCAGTAAATATAGATCCACCTCATTTTTTTTTTTGGAAGTGCTGCCTGGTATTTTAGTTTTCCTTCTACTATAATGTAGTCATTTGTAATGTGCAGTTAAGTTTTGTCAATATTTTTTCATTATAAAATGTGTTTTAATGAATGATACGTAGGTGTGTAGATATGTTTTTATATACTCATGCTTCTATTTCTATTGCTGGAATCCAGAAGTATTATTATTCTGCAAAAAAGAAACAAAATTCATTGTAAATATTCCCTTCAAAATGTACAAGGATGAAGATTATTAGAATATCTTCCTATATTCTCTTCATCAAATATTATATCCTTATATTCAGCATATGATTAAAAATAGTTCTTGCAGTAGGGTTAGAACAGATATAAAAATAGTAAGTACAAAGTTCTCAGGAAAATAGACACATTCAGTCAGATGACATAAAGTGGGGCAATTGGAAATAACAGTGTATATCATTACAGATATGTGTATGATATATATTTATTTTTTTATATTGTGGAAAATAAATGTATTTCCTTCTTAACCTCTAAAATATATTTAGCAGATTTTCTCTTTTTGTTATATTGTTCCCTCTAGAAGCATCAGATGGTGCAATCTGGATTTACACCATTACAGTAATTGAAATATGATTATATCTGAATTGCTTTAACAATTACCAAGGCTTGAATTCAATTATTTTCATTAACATGAGGAGGAGGGACAATCATAAACATAAACAATATATTCCCTGTTGTTCATGGCACTGAACCAATTTCTAAATAGCATGAAGGACATTGCACTAACTCTTAAAGATTTCTGCTTAAAATTCTGTAGAATAAAAATTAACATGGAAAGAAATTGGCTGGCTTAAAATAAGTTCATGTTTCTCTGATTTATTTTTATTTTCTTTTCTACTTTACTTTTGTTTGTGTGTGTGTGCGAGTGCAGAAGCTAAGTGGCTCTTTTTAAAAAGGGTAAAAAAGAAATGAGTGAAAAATGAAATCTAGTAAAGTGCTGTAAAGCCAATGGGGCTTTAGAAGATGACACTTACCAAACCTGATATTCCCAGGGTTTGACTTACTAGAGTGGGAATACCTAGATGGAGAAGAGGCTACTGAAAACGTGTGCAATAGAAATGAAATACATACTGTATCACCACAGAAATTAGACCAATAATAAATATTCCATGAAATGCCGCTTTGTCACTCACACATCAAATGCTTTACAACAAGTGCAAGTTCTTTAAAGGAAATGGAAGCAAATCCCTAATACAGAGTGTTGTTCAATTTAAAAATTTATAAGTTCCTATGATTCCTCACACAAAAGTAATACAGTGCAAAACAACACAAAATTACCATTCCACCCTCATGCTATGCCTGAGGAGTACATTACTGATAGGAAGACAGGTTTCAAATGATGTCAGAGAAATGTATAGAGCAAATGTGCATGCAGCATTTCCAGTTGTGCTTGTTTAATTAGATGCCAGCAACAGCAGCAAACAATAGTAAAGTATGCATGGAAAAAGAGTGTTAATGAGATTCAAACAAATTGGATATCACTGTTGGACTGCAGATAAAAGAACAGCCCCAGTATATCTGCATTTTAATCAGCCTGATCACAGTTTTGATGAATGTGCCAAAGGGATTGTTCTTTGCTCTGTTTTCACAGTGAGTGAAGGGCAACAAAAGGAGCAGTTTTGATTCTCACACTTCCTGACAGATGAGTCATATGGGATTAATATTGGAATTCATTAAAGCTAGAACACTAAGGATCATAGTTTACTTGATATATACAGTCCCATTTTATAAATGTGGCACTGGTTGTCTAATCTATTCATTTTCACAATTAGGTGGACCTGAGGATTGTACATATGATATGAAAAAATGTGCACATAAACACAAATAGCACATTGCATGCCACTTTTACCAGGAAAATATTCTGAACCACACACACACAAAAGCACTCATTTTGTTATCATTAAATATAATCTAGAACACTCAAATGCAGCTATTCCCATTATGTAACCATGTATTATCCAAGTTTCTAGAATTAAAATTATTAAGAAGAAAAATATTTTATTAGGCATGTATTTACTAATGATCCAACTATTTAAAATGAGTCTTCTATTAAATACCATTTACCATAGACTATATTCCAGTTGAGAAATATCTGTCAGTTTTTTCTCCTGAATATTAGGTATGCAGAAGATATGGCATTGAACTACAAGACTATTAGAGAATGAAAGATATTTTAAGTTATGATCTTGAAAAAAATGCAGGAATTCATTAAGTTGGGAAAAGTGTTAGAGAACTGCTCAAATCATCTATGTCATTAATAAAAGACTCTTTCTGGTAGTTGGGAAGGAACTCCTTCCTGGCCCACTTCCTTCCATCCACATGGGGTTCTTTACTCTTTCTGAAACACCCTAACTTTCTTGACCCAGGGTCTTTGCACCTGTTTTCTCTGCCTGGAATTCTCCATCATAGCTCCTTTCGTAGCTGGGCTGTTGTTACCTTCCTTACCCAAAATCAGGTGTTCTCTCAGCAGAGGCCTAGATACCCTACATAAATTACACTTTCCTACTATATCCCTGCACCAGGTGAATTTCTTTTGAGAACTCATGGAAAGCAGAAAGTATCTCGCTTATTTGTTCATCAATTGATTGTTTATTCACCCACAACTGAATGTAAGCTACACATGCTAGGAAGAAAAAGCCACAGGGATAGAGGTAAATAATGCCCTTGGTAGACTCTTTAGAAAACCCAAAACATAATAAAAATTTGTAAACCTGGACATAAGTCATTTGAAAATTTAGAGAAAACCAATAAGCTAAGAAAGAAAAAAAGAGTAACACTAAACAAATATGAATACCTTAAGAGTTGTGGTACAACATGAGTCTACCATAGATGCAGTGATGTGAATGTTGGTGTCCCTCTAAAACACATATGTTGAAATTTTGTCCCCCAGGGTGAATGTATTAGAAAAAGGGACCCTTAATAAATGTTCGAGTCATGATGGTTTTGTTCTCATGGTTGGAATTATTACATTTATGAAAAATCCCCAAGAGAACTACCTGGTCTTTCCCATCTTCCTTGTGAGTCATACGAAAAAAATGGCATAGGAAGTCCATGCTCACTGGACACTGAATCTGCTGGAAACTTGATCTCATACCTCCTAGCCTCCAGAATTGTGATAACTTTTTTATTGTTTATAAGCTACTCAGTCTATTTATTTTGCTTTAACCCAAATATACTAAGACAATAGATAAAATTGGAATATCAGAGGGAAAAGTGGGAGAGACCACAGCAGAAAAAGATATGTGAAGAAGTAATGGTCACAAATTTGTAATAGGCATCATAGCAAGAATTCTAAAAGCTAGAACACCAAAAACTGTAAATATCAAAATATATGCATACATATAAACATACACACATTTGTGCAGACACACATACTTATGCATACCATAACCAAATAGTTAATTTTAAGTCTTTTTGAAAAGAAAAGCAGATACATTATGTATGCAGAAACAGATTTGATGAGATGCAAATTTTTCATCAAAAACCATGAAAGGCAAAAAACACAGGAGCATTTTTAAATAAAGAAAAATAAACAAGAACCAAAAGAAATTAACTGCCCAGAATCCTGTACACAGAGAAAGTTGCAAAAAAATTTCAAAATAAACAAGAAAAAATTATCACACCAAAACATACAAGCAAACCGAGGAAATTCATTTCTAGCTTTGTTAGTTTTCTTTCACTTTGCATCAAGCTATCACAAAACTGCTTAAAATAACACAATTTTGTTTTCTCACACTTTCCGTGAGTCAGTAGTCTAAAATGGCCTGAATAAGTGAGTACATACTGTTTTGCTACACATGGCATACATATCATGCGTATCTATACATATACTTCTGCATATACGTGTACAGAGTTTTGGTGCCAAGATTAATAAAAATGTATTTTATTACCTTATCCAGAGAATTCTTTTTTCCAATTGTAAGTGCATGGCAGTGAAGATTCAATGATTCTAGTACAGTTTAGTGCAAGGTTTGATTCAAACTAAAATTGTGGCAGTTTTATGTACCAATGTTTTTGCATTTTTAGTTTGATTTCAACATAGCAAAATTGCAACATAATGCTTGATATTGTCATAAGAAAAATTTTGAACTTGCAATGCCTCTGAAAATATTTCAGAAACTCTAAAGATCTATAGACCATACTTTAAAAACCAGTTTGATTTAATGAATAAATTACATCTGAGCAGGTTGTATCCTCTGGAGAAGTAATTTTCTAAATTTTCCATCTCTGTTTCTAAATTAACCCCTTATGGACAGAGTGACCATATATCTTGGTTATTCTGGGATTTAATTTGTTCATTTATGTTAATTCACTATTTTTATGAGGACATTTATTCTTAAAAGTACCCTAGGTTAGAAAATGTATTACATGCTTATCATCTATGATAGACATTACTTAAATGAATATAAACATGGTATAAAACACATATTCTGCAAAAGAGATCTAGGCTGTCCCCCATAAAAATGTGTTTATTCCCAAGTAAAAATTTATGTTGTATTAGACCAGACTATGCCCATGCATTCCAACTGTAGACCTCAGGTCACTATATGGTTGGTGCATAATTATTAGAGTCTGAAAATGTATGTGTGTATCATCCATTCTTTGAAATCAAATATATTTTACAGACAGATAAATGTTTTAAAAATATATAATTTTTCATTTTAAAGGTATGCTTTCATTTCTATGATTGTCAAAGAAAAAGTAATAGCAATTAAACCGTGACTTGATATTGACTGTAAGCAAAATCCCACTTTCAGAGATGTTAAAAACTGAATAAATATTTGCTTTAAAATTGATGAAGTGTAGTAGGCAATGTAATATTATTGTTCTTCATTATAAAAGCCACATTAAATAAAATGATGTTATTGAAGACTAAGATTATTTGCTTTTTATGAGCACCCTTATATTTATGCTGAATGTGCTATATTCGCTTTAGTGTATCAACTGTCCTGTGGAGGTCAGCGTAGTACATTCCTTGATTTAATCATTTAGCAAATTAGGAAGCTTAGCAGTGCATCCATCAAACATTTACCATTTTTAGATCTCCTATGTTTCTAATTCTTAAATAGTTTTTGTGAATCACAATTTCTGATTCAATTTTGTTGAGGTGCTCTCAGCTCAGCACAATTGTTTTATTAACTTACTTAACACCTTCCTCATTCATAGTGAAAGCACCATGGTATCAAAACCCTTCTCAGAATTAATGTTCACCTACTCTGATTTATGAATACTTTTTTGATAATCTATTAAGGTTTTATGTTTAGGTAAAAAGTTGAAATAATTCTATAACGATGCTTATGGGGGAGATTATTTTTAGTAATTCAGTATTTTTTCTTAATTAAAATTAGCTATTAAGCCAGAAATTGAGTTTAAGGCATTTATGAAGAATAAAATTCTACAAAATCTTTAATGAATTTATAGTCAAATGGTTGGAGATTTGGGAGAGATGCCATATCCTTTCTTGAGCTATGGTCCTATTTTTAGCATTCTCATGTGAAATATTCTTATGCATACATGAAACATAGAAGTAGAATCATTTTAGTTAGACTATCTTCAGTCATCGAATTTTCTGAATTTTTTTAGAGTTGATGATACCACCATTGGATGCAATTTAAACTTCTAACAAGAGGACAGCTATTCAAGGAAAGAAATATATCTTAATTTTTTCACTTAGATTATTTAACTTACTGTATACTGAAATTGAAAACATTGTTATAGCTTACTTTTTTATTGTACATGAAACAAATTACATCAAAAAATAAGTTTCATACGACTGAAGTATATACATATTTTAAATTATATAGAATCATATGCATATTCATCAAACAAGTCTGAACAATGACTGTTTTAGTCAGCTTGCTCACTTCTGTGACATAAAGATTAAGAGACTAATTTGGGCCCCATGGTTTCAGAGGTCTCAGTCCATAGATGGCTGGCTATGTTTCTGAGGGCCCAAGGAGAAGCAGAAATCCTGGCAGAAGAGTGTGTCAGAGGAAAGTGGCTCAGGGCATTGCACCAAGAAACAGAGAGAGAGACCCCATTCACCAGATTCAAAATGTAAATCCCAAAGGCATGCCTCTAATGACACCTCTTCCAGCCATTCCCTACCTGTATTCAGTTATCACACACTTGATTCCTATCAGGGGATTAATTCTCTGATTGGAATAAGATTCTTGTAACCAGATCATTTCACCTAGATGACTTGCATTTTCTCACACATGAGCTTTTGGGGAACATCTCACATCCAAACTATAATAACAACAAATCATTTTTAATATCTTCTTACAAATACTATTTTCATATTTTTTGAAGTAATTGTTTCAGTTATGTCCCACATGTACTTCCATGACTATTTTTAAACAGTTGTTAATGACTTCAAATATGAGGAAAATAACATTTAATATACTTGACAAAATAAAATGGCCACATACAATTGAAGCTCCTCCTCCCCAGGTAGGGTCTACATTCCCACACCTGAAGGATGGGCTAAGTGGGAGTGAAGCTCAAGAACCCTGTGGAGAAAACTGAGCAGAGAAAAATAAATACCTTTTTGACAGGCCTGGTGAATCTCCTAAATGAAAGCCAACACCAGCCTGAAAATAGTGAGTGGGTTGTTTTCAGGTGATTAACCCATTCCATTGGAACCAACTTAGCTTATGCCTTATGAACCTCAAATGAACACTTCACTGAAGGTCCTGTCAAATTTGTGTACTTGTGAAAGCTACAGTAAAAAAATAATAATAATTATAATAATAAAAATAATAATAATGTATTATCAGTGTGTTAAGCAATTAATTATATCTTACAATCCACTTTCCATTTTATCATTTCCATTTTAATAATCCTGAAATCTAATAAAAAATGAAAATGAGTTTATTTTCCTATAATATGCCTCTTAAAATTTTGTAACAAGACAAAAATATAATAAAAACATACATATGAAACTATAGTGTCTTATGTACATATTATTTGAAATATATTGAATATATTGTTCATGAATTATTTATAAACACTAATTATTAAGCTACGCACGAATGATGAGTAGAGCATTGAATAGTACCTTATTTGAAAATATTCAAAAGCATTTATTTTGCTTGACTCACATCTACATATTCGAAGTTCAGGTGAAGGAGTAGTTTTCAAAATGGTAAATAATAATCCCTGCTTTTGATACAGAAGTAAATATGTTTAATTGAAATATATTCTAAATGTTTCATATATGTAATCTTCTATTTCTTTCAGACACAAAATTATCTATTTTCAATTTTATTGTCTAAGTTATTACCAGACATGGTTATTGGAAAGAGTAAATCATAACTAGTTCTTACCCTCAAGTTATTTTTTTCTTTTTGGGGGGTGGTACCAAGGATTGAACTCCGGAGCACTCAAACACTGAGTCATATCCCCAGCAATATTTTTGTATTTTATTTAGAGATGAGGTCTTATTGAATTGCTTACTATTGCTGAGACTGGCTTTGAACTTGTGATTCTCCTGTCTCAGCATCCTGAGCCACTGGGATTACAGGCATGGGCCACTGTGCCTGGCTAGTTCTTTAAAATGTATATACAGCATGATGCTCTGATATATGATGTTTTTGTGAAATGATTACCACATTCGATTTAGTTAAGATATAACCTCACATAGTAACCATTGTGTGTGTGTGTGTGTGTATGTGTATGTGAATGTGTGGTGAGCACATTCAAAATCTACTCCCTTAGCAAATGTCAAATATACATGATAGTATTATTAGCTATTCCTTGTTTTATATTAGATCTCTAAATTGTATTGTATTTCTACTGAAGTTTGTACCCTTGGAGCAACGTTTTCACATTTTCCCCACCATCGTGCTATTTCTATCAGTTTGACTTTTTTTCAATTTCACAGATACGTGAAATTCTACAATATTTGTCTTCTTCTGCCTAACTTAGTTCACTTAGCATAATGTCCTTAAGTTTATCAATACTTTTGTAAATGACAGGATTTGAGGATTTTGGTGACTGAATAGTATTCTATTATATCTGTTGGTACATACGTATTCCATTTTCTTTATTTATTCATCTGTTGTCAGATACTTAGATTCTTTCCATGTTTTGGCTGTCACGAATAATGCTACAATGAATATGACAGGGCAGATATCTCCTACAGATTCTGATATAATTTCCTTTGGGTTTATATCCAGAAATTGGATTGCTGAATTTTAAGGTTTTAATTACTTAATGTGTCTCTGTACTGTTCTTCACAATGGTTATACTGATTTACATTCCCATCAGCAGTGTACAAGGGTTATCTTCTCTGATCATTGGATAACGGCTATTCTAACAAGAGTAAGGTGACATTTCATTACAATTTTGATTTGCATTTTCCTGATATTAAAGACATTGAACACCTTTTAAAATACCTATTGCAATTTTGGATGTCTTATTTGGAAAAGTGTCTATTCAAAGCTTTTACCCAAATTATTATTATGTTTTTTGCTGTTGAGATACATAAGTGCTTGATATAACTGGAATGTCAACATCATATATAATTTTTGCTGATAGTTTCCCATTCTGTAGATTGCTTTTTATTTATTTCTTTGCATACCTTAAAATTGCATTATCTATGGCAGAAGCCTTTTAGTTTAATGCAGTCTCATTTGTTCCGTTCTTCTGTTGTAGGTACTTTGGGTTTGAGTTGTCAAAAAAATTTTTTAAAAAAAGTAGCTAAGACAAAAGTTGAGGAGCTTTTATCCTATGTACCTTTGTATGAATTTTATGGTTTCAGATACTAAATTAAATTAAAGGTTTTTTTTGCATCTTGAGTTCATTTTTCAGAGTAGTATAAAATAAGGGTCTAATTTCAATCATTTTCACATGGATATTCAGTTCTCACAACACCCTTCACTGAAGAGATGGTCCTTTCTCCATTGTGTCTTCTTGGTGTTCTTGTTAATATTGCTTGATAATATAAGTGTGAGCTTACTTTGGGCTGTCTATTCTGTATCATTGTTTTCTATATCTTTATGTGCACCACACTTTTTTGATTACTGTGGTTTTGTAATATAATTTGAAAGCACAGTGTGTGATATCTCCAGATTTGTTCTTTTCAAGATTACTTTGGCTCATCTTGATTTTTGTTGTTACACAGGAATTTGAAGATTGTTTTTTCTATTTCTGTAAAAAATGTGAAATTTTGGGAAGGACTGCATTGAATCCATAAATCATTTTCAGAGGTATGGAGGTTTTAATGAGATCAATTATTCCAACTCCTGAGCATGAAATACATTTTGGTATATTTGTGTCTTCTATTTCTTTCATCATTTTTTTATAATTTTTACCATATGAATTTATACCTTATTAGTTAAGTCTACTTTAAGTAATTTTTATGCTATTGCAAATAGGATTGTTTTCATTATTTCCTTTGCAGATAGTTATTTACTAGTGTATAGATACAAAACTAATTTTGTCTGTTTACTTTAAAAATCACACAATTTTAAAAATAAGTCTTAGCAATTTTTGGTGTAGTATTTTAGAGTTGTCTGTATGTGAGTCTATCAGCAAACAGAAATAATTCAACCTTTTCCTTTCAGACTGGAAGTCCTTTCTTTCTTGTTCACAGCTAGGCCAGGATATCTTGGGCATCCTTGTCTTGTTCCTGACTGTACAGGAAAAGATTTGAAATTTTCACCGTGGAATATGATGTTAGTTGTAAACTTCTGATATGTGTCTTTTTATGCGTTTCTCCACATTCCATCTATATCTAGTTTACTGAGAAATTTTCTGAATAAAATATGTTAAATTTTTGTCAAATGCTACTTTTTTTGTTTTGAATGTCTATAAATGTGATTGTATGATTTCCTCTCCTTCACATATTTTGGTTTGTGTATGTTGAACCATGCTTGGATCCCTACGATGAATTCTACTTAATCACGGTGAATAATCAGAGTATTGGCCTTGTGTTGAGGATTTTTGCCTCTATATTAATCCAGTATTATTGACCTATATTTTTATTTTCTCCCAGTGTACTTGCCTAGGTTTAGTATCAGGATGAAGCTGAGCTCTTAAAATGAGTTTTGAAGTTTTCTTTTCATTTTGTTTGAAATAGTGTGAGAAGGATTAATTCAAATTCTATAAATGTTGATAGAATTCACCAGTGAAGCCATTTGATACTGTGTTTACTTTCTTGGGAGATTTTTGGTGATTAATTTGATCTCATTAGTCAGCATTGATTCAAATTCTGAGTTTACACTTCAGCTGGAAGATTGTATATATCTATGAATTTATCTATTTATTCCAGTTATTTGATTTGTTAGCATAAATGAAAATCTTAACAGTGATTATAAAAGACAGAATAATGTGGAGAGAGAAAAGGAGAAGATTTCTCATAAGAAAGAATGCAGTCACTCTGTGATCACCATCATCTGCTGCCCAGGGCAGGTGTCAGATGGTATTGGTGGGGCCACAGCTTATACAGCTGTGGCCCGCTGCCTCCTGTGGGAATCTAGGTCACAGGTTCAGGGATAGTAAAGGTCAGTGGGCCGGAGGTGAACTGAGGAAGGATAAAGGATAACATTCCCATTGTGGGCTGGCAGCACCACAGCATGCTTGACAGGTGATCCACAGCAGGCGTCTATGCTATCCATTCCAGGACCCCAGGGGATAGAGGTTCTATACCCTGGAGGTTCATATATATGAGTTGGGGCACAGAATCCTTGGGAAGAGAAGATTAATTTCCCCTTTTCTGATAGGGCCCTGAAAAGTGTATAGGCTGTACTGGATACATGTGTGCATTCTTCATATGTTCACTATTTTGATTGTGGAAAGATTTTCATGGATGTATTCCTTTGCCAAACTTACCAACTTAGGCACTCTTTAAATATGTGCATTTTATTGTATGTCATGTATCCTCCAAAAAAAGCTGTGAAATAAAATCCAAGAACAGTGACAAAACAGGTCAGTTAAATGTCAACTGATACACTTGTATGTAAATATCTGGTTCATGTGTAATTTGGAAAAATAGTATTTTCCCAACCTTCTAATCAAACAATGAGTAGAGCTCATTGAGAACTCAGTGAGCAAGGACTGGCTGTGTAGCTATCACATGAATAGCAAAGAAAACAATTGTTTTCCATACTATAGTCACTTGTTAATACAAAACAATGAATTTACAAGATGAGTTTGTGTTTGTATCAGACAAAACATAAAGCCACACTGGTGTCATTTCAAATTTTCTGACTGGAATCTTGATTAAATTAAAAAGACGTGACTGAATGTGAAGGACTTACAGAAATAGCAAATATTCAGAAATAGTTATTTTTTCTGATAATTGAAAATACTGAAGTCCTATTGTTTCTTCCTCTTACCTATTTACCAGTCTGAATAAATAAGTTAATATTAGTAGAACTACATTTTTTTTTTCAACTCTTTTGCATCTTTCTGTGAGGATGTGTTTTTTGGCTAGAAAGCCAGGACATTTATTCCCTAGCATAACTTCAGAATTAAACTAATATCATTGTGGTTGGTGATAGGAGAACCTTGCTGTTCCCCTCTGCTAGACCACCAAAGGAAATAAGGTTATGGAGTGCCAAAAAAGATGGTAGGGCAGTGAATAAAGATTGGTTGGTATGGCAGGATCAATAACAGAGAATAATTTCTATATATATATGAGTATACACACATATCTCCTGCTTCATACACACACACACACGCACACACACACGTAGAGTTGCAGGTGACTCTCTTTAAATTGATAATGAGACATACTAAAATACACAATGTATAATGAATTATATGTGGTCATTACGTATGTAAATTCATAAGATGTTCATATAAAAGTGAAAAGCATTATCCTTTCAGCAATGTCTCGGATTGGTAAATGGGAAGTGCAATGTTGTTAATTTTTTTTACAGTGAGAATATTAGCATTTATTATATGTACCTAAAAACAGTTTTCAAAATAAAACATGAATGTGCTTTTTGAAAAAAGTAAGGCAGCATAAGAACCTTCTGCAATTTAGCATTTTACTTCTGTAAAAGAGTCAAAAGGAGTAATGCACCAGAGGTAGGAAGGGGAAAACCTACTGGCTAAATATCCTAACCCAAAGGAAGAAGAAAGAGAAAAACAAAAACAACAAAAATGGTGTGAAAGCAGTGCCACTTTTCCTGAGGTAGATGGGTTCTGAAGAGTATATTTATGCTCCAGTTCTTCCGTGATAATACATCTAAAAGAAATTCCTTTCTAATCCTCCTCAATGGTAAAGGAGAATTTACTGGTTCATGTACACTACATTCTGGGAATTGTACTAGACAGAGATATTAAAAAAATTTGATGTGATCTCTAATGATTAAATAACAAGGTGCTTTGATTGAATTACTGATTCCCACATTGTTATAGAATCAACATGAGATGATTGCTTAAACCTTATTGTGCTATACATTTTTCAAAACTGTTTCAATAATATTTTGGATGCAAACTACACAGAATAAAAAATTGATATTTTATTAATGAGGATACATTCATAATAATGATACATTTATAGCTTTATTGTGTGTTTGATACTTTATCCATTTAAAACATTTCCACTAATTTCTGAAACATAGATATAGTTTTTCTTTTGTCCTTTCTTTAATCAAGGTATTCTAAAATTTGGACTAAACTAAGGCAAATTGTCAAAGCAAAATTATAACAGCTTCTGTGCTTAGGGCTCATATCTTTAATATTTCATTCGATCTTAAAATAGAAGATCAAAGTAAAAATCAGTGAAGCTCACCTAAATGTCAGAATTGGTTCTCCTTGTTAACATGAGAAAATGAAGAGACTTACATAATGTTATCAGCAGGACAGTAATTTAAATGCTACTTATGACTGCCTACATAATCAAAAGAATATGAATGATAGAGTCATTTTATCTGAACACCTTTCATATTAGTAAATCCATTCATAAAGAGGTCACATGTTTTAATGTTTTGAAAATGTCATATTAAATGTGCATTTTGCAACATATAAACTCTTAGTTCACTTGACATCCTACTGATATTGGAATTTAACACATTAAGTTTATATTGAAGAGTGGTCCCTGCAGGGATAAGAAAGCAATGATTGATGACTGTGCTACAAGAAACTCTAAGGGGCCTCATGTGGTAGTGCATGCCTGTGGTATATTTCACTAAGTATATCCCAGTAACTAGGGAGGCTGAGACAGGAGTATTGCAAGTTTAATTTAAAAAATAAAATAAAGTAAAAAGTACTGGGAATGTGGCTCAATGGAAAGCACCCCTGGGTTCAATCTCCAACATCAGAAAAAATAAAAATAAAACATAAAAAAATATACTCTAAGCCTATGTTTAAATTATTGTATATCAACTGAATCAATGGGTCCACTGCATAGGAGTATAATATTTGCATTAGATAGTGACCATTTAATTAAAAAAAACTAAACGCTAACATTTTTGCCCAAAGTAATTGAAGGTATATTTAATTTATTTAGCAAAAACTCTTTATTTTAGGTTTTGATTTTGTGATAATTCAGAATTAGGACATCATTTGAAAAATATTACACTTAAAATTACAATCAAAATGTTAATCAGATGATTTCTGGAAAAATGATGTCAACTACAAACAAATAAATAATACAACACTTAATCAACGTGTTCTAAGTAAACCATTGGAATCTATTTCAAACAAAAGTGTCTTTTGTGTCTTAACCCACAAATGTAATTGTATTTGAGAAAGTATTTTATGCATTAGTATAGAAAGTTTAAAGATGAAATATGTATATATATATTAAAACCACATTCATAATATTAATAATTCATTTTTGCTTTAAGAGTATTAAAAGTGTCACTGGATGGAGGGAATGATGAAGTCTCTAAATAAGGAGGCTACTAAACTAAAATTCTACAAGGAAATTGAAGAAACATAAAGCTTTCTTCAACAAATGCTGTACTTAGTGAAATAGATCAGAAAATGCACAATTTTTTTTAAATTAACGGTTAACGATAAATAAGTAGTGACCTATTCTTCACTTGGAAACAAAAGAAAAGAGAATAGTAAAACTAATATTAACATTTTTTTTAAATTGGGCAATACAAATTCAGTAAAGGTATTAGGTCTATATAATGAAATATTCTGAGGTGCAGGCAGTTAAAGTAGCTGGGAAAACTGTTTGGCTTCCATTACAAGAATTTTTCAGCAACTGAGAAGAAAATCGGTATACATATTTTTAAAAGCATTATTGGTTTTGGTCATTAGAGCATTTTTCCACAATTAACTTTTTCCCAACCAAGTAGATGATACCCTCAATGACCTGGATTACCAATGTACCTTTAGAAACTCAGCAATTCTCTTCTTTCTCAGTAATAACATTTTGAAACTTACTTTTTTTGTGTGTGGAAAGCACTTTACACTTATTAGATCATTAATAAAACTGTCCCCATGAGAAAATTAGGTATATAAAAAAAAACAAAAGGCATCATAGATTTAAAAAAAAAAAACATGCACATGTGTGACATACCAAATAGACACCATTTACAATTTTTCAAAATTATAATTATTACTAAGTCATTCATTAGAATATTTGAGTAACTTTCATATCTTGAGATCACTCTAATGAAGGTAAATACTGTTTTTATTTATTTAAAGCTTGACTTGGAAGCCTAAGAAGCTCAGTGATTTATGTGTCTGGAGTCCTAATTAAGAGCTTGTCCCAACTATACTGTTGTATGAAGAGTCCAATCATGCAGATTTTAAAAAAGTTTAAAATATCTTTACTCAAAAAAATCACCTTCATATTTTCCGTGGGTTTTTAATATTTGTGTCAATGTTTCATTAAAATAATTGAGAAATTACTTGTCTTTCATAGCAGGCATTCTTTGACAGTGTTATGAAAAATAGGGTCATGAGATCTGAGCATTTCACTGAATAGTTCTGTAACAGTAGAAAAAGTAGTTTCATTACCACAGGTTCTGTTTCCTCTAGTGAGTCGTATGCAATTCATTCACTGTCCTTATTGCAGCCAATTTGTTATTTTAACCATTTTCCTCTGAAGTCATGTTGTTTCACTGAGTTCTTTGGTCTGTCTTGACTCTCAAGACTCTCTTTATCCTAAAAGTCATTCTGATGGGTCTGAGACAGAAATTTCTCTCAAAATCAATTTGATGGCTGCAAAAATATTTAGTGTAGTATTTGGAATAAATATTACTTTGATTTGAAACACCCATCCCTGAAGGACAAGAACTAATATAGTCTAAGCAATACAATGTTGGCAGATCTTAAATAAACTCTACCCCCTCATGGTTTGAGAGACAGATTGCTTATGCTTTGTAGAGGATGAACTTCTGTCCAGAAGGATCTGTTCACAAATATTGTTTTTTTTATAGTGTATCTTGTTTATTTGTCATACTGAAACATCTATTCTTCTAGTGTTTCAAAATTTTAACGTTGTGATCAGATTTTCTCTTGCTCAAGTGTATTGCCTAAGACAATTGTCAGCATTGCTGGTGACATCTTGTTTTGTATTATGAATTGAATCCAAAGTCTGAGAAAGATTCAAGGGCAGAGGTCTTTACCTTGAAGTCATGTTTCCCTTTGAGCAATTATCTTACTGTAACTGGGACTATTTTTACATTTCAATGACTTTGTATATGAATTTAAACAAAATGTTGTTTAGTGCACAACAGAACCAAAATGAAAACTGAATCCCATTTTTTCTTTGATGGAAATTTTTAACAACTGTAGGTTATGAGCAACTGTACACATTTTAAATTCTTTGTTTTGTGTATAAGATATATATATGTGCATATATTCTTTGTGGCTAAAATTATAAGTATTTTTTCCACATAAAAACATGTAGTGGATTCTCTTGATGTTTGTAGCCAATGTTTCATTTTTATTTAAAGACATATTAATATATCTTCACACCAGTTATTGATTTACGGCTGGATACAAAGCTAAATCTAACTTTGGCAAGATCTTCATTAAACTTCCTCTGATATCATTTTCAGAAAAATAGTTAATCTTATCCTAAGCAAAAAAAATGACATAAAATCTTATTTCATTTTTATTAACATAAGATGGAATTCACTGTGATATTTCCACACATGCATATATTGAGCTTTGATCATGTCCCATCTCCCTTTTGCTAACTCCCCTAACCCTCTCCTTCCTACCCCTTTACAGACCCTAATAGTCTCTCTTCTTCTTTTAGATCATCTTTGTTTTTGTTTCTGTTTTGTTTTTAGTTTCCATGGATGAGAGAAATTAGGTAATTGTGTGTGGGAGGGGGCTTGTCTTGCTTTACTTGATATTTTCCAGTTCTGTCCATTTTCCTGCAAATGTCAGGGTCTCACGTTTCTTTATGGTTGAATAATTAATTACATATATATGTATATTTTAATCATACCCTCATCTCTTGATGGGCACCTAGGCTAATTCATCATCTTGGCTATGGTGAAAAGCGCTTCAGTAAACATGAGTAGCTCTTGTATGCTGACTTTATTTCCTTTAAATACATACTCAGGAGTGGTATAATTTGATCATATTCAGGTCTTTTTTTAGCTTTTTGAGGAAATTCCATACTGTTCCACAGGGGCTGTCTTAACTTACATTCCCACCAGCTCAATATGGGGAACCTTTTTCACAACATCCACACCAGAATTTGTTATAATTGCCTTTTTGGATAATAGATATTCTAACTTAAGTGAGATAAATTTTGTGTAGTTTTAATTTTCATTTATTTGATAGCTAAATATATTGAAAATATTTTCACTTATTTACTGGCCATTTGTACTCCATTTGTGTGTGTGTGTGTGTGTGAAATGTCTCATTCACTGATAGAATGATTTGGACTTCGTGAAGTTTTTAAGATTTTTATATATTTTGGATGTTAATCTATCTTCTAGATGAAACAATGGTTAGGATTTTCTCCTGTTCTGTAGGTTGTCTCTTCACTCTCATGATTGTTTCCACTGTTGTGCAGAAGCTTTTACGTTTGATGCAATCTCATTTATCAGCTCCCTGAGCTGTTGGAGTTCTTTCCAAGAAGTCACTGCCTGTGCCAATATCCCCCAATATTTTTGAGTATTTCTCCTTTTTCTTCCAGTAGTTTCAAAGTTTTAGATCTTCTAAAAGGACTTTGATCAATTTTTAGTTTGTTTCTGTACACGATTGGAGATAAGGGTCTCTTTTCAGTCTTCTACATATGAATATCTACTATTTCTAGCATTTTTTATTGAGGACACTGTATTTTTCAGGGGACGGTTCTGACACCATTTTTGAGAATTGGTTGACTGAAGATGTGTAGATTTATTTCTGGGTCTTCTATTTGTTCCTGTAGTCTATAAGTTTACTTTCATTCAAATACGATTCTGTTTTTGTTACTATGTTTCTGTAGTGTTGAAATCAGGTATTGTGATGTCTCCAGTTTTGTTCTTTTTGCTCAGAATTGTTTTGACTATTCAAGGATCTTTTGCATTTCCATGTGAATTTTTGCATGAAGATCATCATTAGTATTTTGATGGGGATTGCTAGGAATATATTAGATTGTTTTGAGTTTTATGGCCAACTTAACAGTATAAATTCCCCCCATCAATGAATATGGAAGGTCTTTCCTTCTTCTAGAGTCTTCTTTAATTTCATTCTTCAGTGCTTTAAATTTTCATTGTACAAGTTTTCACATCTTTGGTCAGATTTATTCCTAGGTATCTTTGGTATGTGTATGTGTTTGGCCATTGTGAATAGGTTACTTTCCTGATATTTTTTTTTCTCAGTGAGTTCATTATTGCTGCATGGAAATTCTATAGACTTTCATTTAATTTAGTTTCTTGCTAGCTTGATGAACAAGTTTATCAATTACAAAAGTCCTTTGGTGGAGTCTTGTAGAGATTTTAGGCATTAAATATGATTGGCAAACAGGGATAATTTGACTTCCTATTTGTATGCTTTTTTTTTTCTCTTGCCTGATTTCTCTACCTAGAATTTCTAGTATTATATTTAATAAGAGTGGTGAGCTTAGGTACCTTGCATGGCTCCCAAACTACTTGGGAATACTTTCTATTTTTTCTATATCCAGTATGATGTTCACTATGGTTTTGTCATATAGCATTCATTTTGTTGATGTGTAATTAATGTATTCCTCATTTATTTAGGGATTTTACAATGAAGAGATGGTGAATTTTATCAGTCTTTTTCTGCATCTATTGAAATAATAATGTGAAATTTTCTTTGATTGCATTCATGTCCTGAATTATAAATATTGGTTTGTATATGTTGAATGACACTTACTTCCCTATAATAAAACCAACTTGCTAATGTTATATGATCTTTCCATTTTTTGTTAGACTTCAAATATTTTGAAAAATATTTAAATATCTTCAAATATTTTGCATCTATGTTAATCCGGTAGTTTGTTTGTTTGCTATGTCTTTGTCAGATTTTGATAGCAGAGTAATACTGGCTTTGTCAAATGAGTTTGAAAGATTTCCTTTCTATTTTATGGAATAGTTTGAGGAATATTGGTGTGAATACTTCTTTAAAAGTCTTGTAAAATTCAGCAGTGAATAAATTTTGTTGGGGGTTTTTCCTTGTTGGGAGACTTTAATCCCTTTACTTGATATTGATCTATTTGTTATATTCTCTTTTGTCAATTTTGGAAGCTCATATACATTCAGAAAATCTTTTCATTTCTTCTATTTTTCCAATTTACTGGCATATAGGCTTCAAGATATTCCCTAATCATTTGAATTTCAGAGGTATATGTTGAGATGTCTCCATTTTTATCTCTACTTTATTTGTTTGGATCCTCTTTTTGTTAGTGTGGCTAAAGATTTCTCTTTTCAAAGAGCCAACTCTTTTTTCACTGATCCTTTGTGTTATTCATTTAGTGTCTCATTTATTTCTGCTCTAACTTTCATCATTTCTTCTCTTCTGCTTCTTCAAGTGTTCCGAAGTTGTTAGATGGGATGTTCTGTACATACCTATTAAGTCCCTTTGATGTATAGGAACTGAAATTTCAAAGAAACTGCAATTTCTTTGTTGAATTTTTGTCTAGATGATCTAACTGTTGGTAATAGTGGAGTGTTGATGTCACAAATTATCATTATACTGGGACCTACCTCAATCTTTACGCCTAGAAGTGTTGAAGTGTTTGATGAAATGAGGTGCTGCAGCATTCTGTGTATGTATCTTCTTAATGTACTGTTCCTTTGATCAATACATGGTGAACTTTGTTTCTTCTGATTTTGTCTGCGAGATCTATTTTGTTGGATGTAAGTACAGTACCTTCTGTTTATTAATTGTATTTGCTTGTAATATAATTTTCCATCTTTTCAATTAGAGTTTATGTCTTTTCAAGTGAGGTGAATTTCTTGCAGGTGGATAATTTTGGGTCTTGTTGCTTAATCCATTCAGCCAATATGTGTCCTTTAATTGGGCAGTTTAACCTATTTATGTTCAGAGACATTATGGAAAGGTATGTGCATGCTTCTGGCATTCTATTGATTTTCTTTTGGTTGTTTTGAATATTTTATGTTTTTTTTCTTCCTCTCTTATTCATTTTAGAACTTCGATCATTTACTTAATGATAATGTTTGACTCCTGTTTCTGATTTGTGTGTCTACACTTCAAGTGGGACTTATTTTTTCATGTATTCTCATTGTTGTGTTTATCTTCCTTCGTTGTCTGAGTGTAGAAATATTTTAAGCATCTTCTGGAATGTTGGTATAGTCCTCAGAATTCCCTTAATTTAAACTCATCTAGAAAGATATTTATATCTCTGTTAATTCTGAAGAAAAACCTGGATGGGTATGGAGATTTTGGTTGGCAATGATTTTCTTTCAGGACTTGAAATAGGATATTCTATGTGCCCTCCTCACCTTTAGATCTTCTGCCAAGAAATCAGCTGTTAGTATAATGGGCTTGCCTTTAAATGCGATTTGTCATTTTTCACTTCAGTTTATATGATTTATTTGTATTGTACTTTTGACAATTTAATCTAAATTTGCCTTGGAGACCTTCTTTTTGGGCCAGGCTTCTTTGGGCTTCTAAATGCCTCCTGTATCTGTATATTTATATCTTTACCAAGATTTGAAAAACTTTTCACTCTTATTTCACTGAATAAATATTTAGTGTCCTCTGCTTTTCTCCCTATGGTATGCCAGTTACATGCCAACATGTGTGAGGCTTGGGACTCAATTTCCAGCAAGAGAGAGATGAAAAGAAAAGAAGAAAGAGAGAGAAAGAGATTAAAAATGTAAGAAAAATTAGAAATAAGAAGAAAAACAAAGGTTAAATTACATGAGATAATAACAATAATAAAAGAATAGACAGAAAAAAGGAATAAAAAATTCCTCCTCACTGAGGCTCTCAGAAACACTAGTGTCTGGGTCTTCTAGTTGAGGAATCTGCCAGGTATTGCTGGCACAGATGTAACCTGTGGTTCCTCTCAGTTCTCCAAATAATTAAGGGTGGTTTGCAGGCTGTGCCCCATGTTTCCCACCAAAAAATTAAAGAGAAATGCTGACCACACTAGGGGTATATTTTCTCCAGGGGTTTTTAGTCTGTACACTTAATGGTGTGATAAATGTCAAAGACACCATGAGCCCTTTCTCTCTGTGTACCTAGTGACATGGTGAATGTTAATAGCCATAGTAGATCCCCAGAATGCTTCTGAGGGTTGGGGTAGCAACAACTTGAGATCTGTGCTGGACAGGGTGATGCAGTGACCAAGTTGTCAGCTAGCCTCAATCCCAATGCCTTCAGACCTAGCTTCCAAGTGAAACCAAGTGTAACTTTGTCATGACACATCACAGAGGAAAGTATTGCTGAACCACTGTGCCCATGTTTTCCTCTCATTGTTACCCACCTTTGCTGTGGTATTGACTTCTCAGTGGGTTTATGTCAGAGGCAGTTCTCCAAGCCATGATTGTCGTTTTTGTTTCCCCCATTGCCTTCTAAGTCAATGCAAGAGGCCATCCAGGAGTATACACAGTCTCTGACAAGAGGACACTTCTGAATGACTCCTGGCTATAGCAACCTGAGAGCTTCCTGAGAGATACAGTGACTTTTTCCTCTAAAGCTAGCTTGCTGGAAAAACTCCAGGTAACCTATTTATTTAAGGGGTTTATTTAAGGGTACAGTCGTCTTTGCTCTGTTGTGAACATTTCTCTTTTGCTTTTACTCACTCAGAAGGGAAAATTCCCCTCCCCTAACCAGATGCCAGGCTCTGGGTGCTGGGTTATGCTGATTCTCCTGCTTTGCTATTTTCCCTATTATCTGGAATTCACCTTTTTATTTTATGTTCTGTCAATGTGCAGTGTTCACCCATAGCCACTCAGCTCCACAGTCATTTACACACCTATTGCTTCGTTTCCATTCCACAGAGAATCAAACAATTTTTGGAGGTTTCTCTGTACTGCCATCTTGAGGTTTTCTCTCAAAATCTTGTTTCTTAATATTAAATTTAATTATTAATTTGAGATATCATTTTTATTTTTTTTACTTTTAAATAATTTTTATTTTTATGATGCATTTTAATTATACCTAATAGCGGGATTAGTTGTTATGTATTCATACATGCACATGATATAACAATATAATTTGGCCATTGTCATTAACCAATATTTCCCCTTGCCCTCTCCTCCTCCTCTGGTCCCTTTCCTCTTGTCTAATGATCTTCCTTTAATTTTCATGATATCTCTCAAAGTTTCTTTTTTTTTTTCTATAGATTCTGTGTATCAGAGACTTTCTGAGTTTGGCTTATTTCACTTCACATAATGTTCTAATTTTCAATGAACAAACTAAGCATTCTTTTCAGAAAAAAACTCATAAAGTCTTTGTCTCAAAACTAATCATTACACTTCTTATGCAAGTGTTGAATTTTTTTTTCTTACATTTGAAGCACCAGTATGCTAACTTTTTATGATCCCAGGTCTCCAAAAACATCAATAGCAACATGAATTTCTCTTAAAAATAGTAAAGATTTACTTAATCTAACATCATTAAAAAGTACAATCTGAGACCAGTCAATTGTGTATAGGAAAATAAGTGGAATTCAGGTAATTTTAAATTTAGTGTTATTTCATATGAAAAGAAAAAAAATCTGTGAATTTCAAACCCAAAATTTCCTATTCCTATAAAGTATGCACTTTTTAAAAATATTTGTGCTGTCAATATATATGAAGAGTATAAATGTGTTATCCTGTGTTTTCTTGATTGCACAGCACAACATTGTTTACTTTATGGTAAGCAATGCTTATATTATAGATATAATATAATAATAGTCTAAATATTTGAGTCATCTTCAAAGAATCTATACTTAATAGTTGTTCACAATGAACAGAAATTTTTTTAAAAATCCCTATCCAATCTGTTGATCATATTGGAATGAAAGAGTATATATATGTACATATGCCCATATGCATAATGATGACATAGTACAAAATTATTTCAAAAATAACAATAAAAATATTATAATAACAAAAAATGGACAAATTATGAGAACTGATTAAAAAGAGATGAAAGGACTTTTTCAAGCTTAGATATTGTTATGATTTAGATATTAGGTGTTCCTCCCAAAACTCATGTGAGACAATGCAAGAAAGTTTAGGGAAGAAATGATTGGGTTATGAGAGTTTTAACCTAATCAGTGCATTGCGTCTCAGGTATGGATTAAGTGGGTGGTAACTGTAGGCAGGTGAAGTGTGGCTGGAGGAGGTAGGATCCTAGAGGCCTGCCATTGGGATATATGTTTTGTCCTTGTTGAAAGGAGCTCTCTGCTTCCTAGTAGGATGTCCTGAGCTTCTTTTCTTCTGCCTTTCTACCATGATGTTCTTTTGTTCTTCTGGTCCACACCAATGGGGTTGGCCGTCTATGGACTGAGAACTCTGAAACCATGAAACCCACACAAACTCTTCCTCTTCTAAAACTGTTCTTATCAGGCATTTCAGTCACAATAGTAAGCTTTTTAATTATATTTAATTTTCAGTTATATTATGTTTAATATTTTTCACTCTAAAAGAACATTGATATATATTTCTGAATTTTTTATAATTTATAATTACAAATTTGCCTTTCCTCAATTTGGAAAACAGATGCAAATGATAAAATAGCTGTTCACTTAAAATGCACAGAGTATCACCAGTGTGCCAAAACTTTATCTCTGCCCTTAAGGTATCACAAAATGGATTTGGAGGCAGTTATATGAAACTCCTTTACCAAGAATTATGATAAAATATGTGGATTTTGTCATTTCAGTTACAAAGGGCATAAGAGGTGTGGGACGGGGGGAGAGAGAGAGAGGAGAGAGACTTGCTTCTGTGCGAGTGGAGTAGGCAGAAATGATGAATAAAGACTGAAAGCGAAGATGTGAATGGGTTGAGGATATTACGGGTGTACATGTTTGTGTATCTGTTTATTTCTAGGGCAGAGGCCTGTCACACAGAGCTGAGGTAGCCACACTTGTCCTTTCTGACTCCAACTCTGATTATGACAGAAAGATTTTAGATGTATCACTCAGAGTGCCAGGCATGAATTTATTGAAGGGGAGAGGAAAGGAGAGAAGGGGACAGTCAAGGGGAAGAGTGGATCCTTTCAGATAGGAGAAGGAAGGTGCACCCCTCTTACCTTCCAGTTTTATTAGGGGTTCCAGGGAAATTTCCAGAGAGCCCCACCTGGGTCCAGTTCTTGAATTTTAATAAATAAAAGGATGACATTAAACTTTCAAGACCCCACTTCACATGACAACTCTAGGTCATTTTGGTCCAGGCTGACTGGTTCTAACTGGAACCTACCTGTTCTTAGATTTTCTGCTAATCCTCGGCCAAGTTTATAGAACTATTCCCTTAACTTCATGTTTCCTCTGATCATGGCTGAGTGTTGCCTATAATTTAGGTGTATGCATACCATTGGGAAGGGTTGTCCATGAGGAATGAATGATGAGGAGAGCAGAGAGAGAGAGAGAGAGAAAGAGAGAGAGAGAGAGAAATGAATGGCAAATGCAAGGCAAAATCATGGCTAAGGGATTCCAGGTTGAATAGTGCTAAAGGAAAGAGGGGTAGGAATAGAATTAGGGACACTGAAAAGATGCACAACAAAATATTAGCAAGTTTTATCTCAGTATAATTACATTTTATTGTCATTACAACTTCATAGCTTTCACTATTTTATATTTTTTAGCTCAGAATACAGGAATTATTATGCAATTTTCATCAGAAACATAGTAATGAATTTATGGTAATCTATCAAACATTATTTTCTCATTAATAAGACTAAAAACTTTTAAAAGCTATGCCAGGAAAGAATCTAGGAGCATTTTTGGGTTGAAATAATAATATCTTTCATGCTTTTTTAATGGTATTTTAATTGGTTTTCTTTCTTAATTTTTATTTTTAATTAATGTAATCATAATAATTGTACACAACTATTCGGTACACTCATGTTTAAATAGATATGAACATTGTATAATGATTAAAACGGGGCAATTAGCATTTTCATTTCCTTAAACACATATCACTTCTTTATAGTGAGAACATTCAAAAGCCTTTCTCTTAGCTATACTGAAATATACAATATTATAAAACAATGGCTCAAACTTTTTGTTGGCAATCATGTGGGGAAAGGTGAATGCTCATGCGCTGTTGTTGGAAATGAAAATTCCACACAACTCTATATTATAGAGAAAAGCATGGAGGTTCTTCCCCAGTATTATATATTGCTCACGAGTAGAATCCTATCTCTACATTTACTAATATTTTTTACTGTCCATACATTTCCCAAATTCAAGCCCATGATTATGAGAACATTTTTTGTTTTCATCAATCTTTTTCCAACTCCAGCTTTTTGACTTTACATTGTTTTTGATATTTTTTATTGCTGTTTGAATTCCTGTTTTTGTTTGTTGTTCCGTGAGGAATCTGATCAAACTTCATTGATATTTATAAGAAAGAGGGGACGCATCTAGTCAGAATTCTGAGTTGCTTTCTAAATAGAAAATTCCAACAATGATGCATGAGAAGTGGAAAAATCATGGGATATCCTTCAAATAATTTAGTCCTAAGAAAAAAGAGATGGAATACTGATTGGAAAACTGGATGAACTGGTGACCAAGAGAATAATGGAGGAAGAATTTAAAGTCTAATTGTTAACTGAAAGCAGGCCTTCCATCTTAAGTTTCTTCCGGACAATCCAATGCACTCTCATACAACTCACTTCTAGCTGTTCTTTCTGTTGTTAAGTAAGAAATTTAGATTTGAAATTCCAAACTATTCATACCTAAACTTTTTCTTCTATGTTTAAAATGATGAAAGCAACCATTTTATTTGCTTCCACCAGTATAGCATGCTAGTGTAACAAGTACTCTATTTTAAATTTCACTTCTGATTACACACACACACACACACACACACAATCTGCTCTGAGGAACTGTCTTTAGAAAGAAATTCTATCTTCAATTTTAGCTAGATGTATTTCTGTGGAATCATCCAGGGGAAAGTCGTAAATTTTCCAGAATATGAAGTCTTATATGTGGCATCTGACAGATTTTGATTATTTATTCATGGCAGATAAAAAAATGAGAGAGGGAAAGATTAAACCTTTTGGGAGAGAATTGGCTGTGCATTGTCACTTTGAAGTTGAAAGTTCTATTAAATTTAGGTTATTATTCTTAGAGTTTTAAATAAAAAACAACTTTCAACAAAATTGCTTTCCTCTCCATACTGTATATGGGTTAGGCATATGGTAAATGACTATTTCTGAATTACTATTGATGGAATCAAAGAATCTTATTAAAACATAACATAGATTCTTTATTAATCAAGAAGAATAAAAAATCATAAGAATCATTACTTCATATACAAGAGGAAAAAACTAGGAATGGCTAAGGCTGTCATATTTTAAGGAACATCTATGTATGTGTTACATAAAAGTTCACAAAACATTTTCAAAAGATGTTTATTATTTTTATAAAATAAAATGTTTAACAAATTTTTGATTATGTGTGCTTTGCCTGTCTGTTATATTTTTATTGCCAGTCTACTATAGGTTCATTTTAAATGACTTTAAATTTGTTCTTATTCTTTATTGGTCTATAGAAATTCTAGTCTAGACATTAATTCTCAGTGATTTTCCCTTCGGAACCCACATCTAATCAAACTATATTTGTATTATTCTTTCCTGACTCCTATTCATTTACTATATTTAATTAAACTGATTATTTTTTTCTGAGTCTGTAACTTTTTAGATTCTCTCCAAGACTATACTATGTATATATAGTATGTAGACTATACCAGCAGAGACCAAAAATATATGGATGGAGAAGGTATTGCAACCCGCTTGTGTAAGTATGAGCACAGTATATTTCAATGACCATCAAAACAATATCAGTTCTAGTTTAACCTGTACATGAATTTTACTTGAACCTAAACCTGAAAACCACATAAAAGTTTGATTCAGCGGAACCCCTATTACATTCAGAACAAAGATACAGAAACAAATTATGTTGAATTACCTGCTTCAAGGGTTATCTCACTCTATGTATGTTTCCTGGTGAATACTATTTTTTGTATTAACAGTACATGTGTAGATATTATGAAAGATTTTTGATGAAAATTTCTTTTGCCTTGCTAACTAATTCAGGGGAATTGAAAAATTATTGATTTTAATAATAAGTAAATTGATAAAAGAGAACCTATGAACATATTGCCAATGTCATAAGAGAGGAACAGTGTTGTGAGAACATTGAATAATTTTCTGCTTTTAAAAAGTTTATGTAAATATTTTGCCCTCAAGGATTACTCTCCAGTCCTTCAGTCTGGGTTGCACATTGTTTTCCCTGCAGAGAATATGATATGAAAGGGGAAATTTTACCCTGGAAAATTTATAAATACTAATTCATTCAGGTGGTAAAAGTCAACTTCAGCAATGATGAACAGTGTTCATAATATATTCCTTTGATGTAATTAATTGAAAATGACAATCTCTGTAGTATTCACCTCCAAAGTCCCTAATTTGTTACCATGAGAAACTCATGAAACAAATTCAGTTAGAGCCACATTCTACAATATACCTACTCAGGATGCTCCAGGTCATCAAAAGAAAAGTTATCTGAAAAAGAAAGTCACATCCAAGAGAAGCCTAAGACATGACATTTAAATGAAATATAATATTCCAAAAGGGATGCTGGAACAGAAATTGTCATTAGGTAAAAACTAGCGGAATCTGAAAAGCAATATGGACATTCCTCAAAACTAAGAATGGAACTATCATATGTCCCAGCTGTCCCACTCCTAGTATTCATCCAAAGGAACTAAAATCAACATATAATAGTGATACAACCACATCAATGTTTATAGCAGCATAATTCACAATAGCCAAAATTATTGAACCAGCCCAGATGCCCATTAACAGATGAATGAATTTTTAAAAATGTGGTATACAGGACTGGGGATATAGCTCAGTTGGTAGAGTGTCTGCCTTGTAAACACAAGGTCCTGGGTTTAATCCCCAGCACCACAAAAAAAAAAAAAAGGTGGTATACATACATACACAATGGAGTGTTACCCATAAAGAAGAATGCGTTATGGCATTTCCTTATAAATAGTTGGAATTGGAGAACATAAAGCTAAGTGAAATAAGCAAGACTCGGTGTCAAGGGTTAAATATTTTCTCTCATGCAGAAAGTAGAGTAAAATCAAGGGGGAAAAGGCATGTGGGGGAAATCCCATGAAAATAAAAGAGAGATCAGTGTAGTAGAAGATCAGTGAAGGAGAGGGAAAAGGGATGAGAGGAATGGTGGAAAGAAATTGACAGATTTCCTCTGTATACATATGAATATGTGACAGTGAATTGTGCCCTAATGTACATTAAGCTCTAATTAAAACAAAAACTATAACTAAATAGTAGGAAGACCACTAGAGTAGTGGAAAAGAAACAGGGGGAGGGAAGAACAGAAAGGAAAGAGAAGTACTGGGGACTGAATTGAAGCAAATGGTATTCTATGAAAAAAATTATTTTATGCTTCTATAATTATGTCAAAATGAAACCCAATATTATGTACAACTACAAAGCACTAATAAAAATGTAAATTATATTCTTAAAAACTAACCATATTAAAATATGTGTTTAAAAGGTAATTCCTTGAAATTTCTATGAAAATAAACCAAAAATAAAATAAAATAATAAAATATAATAATAAACTAGCATAATCTCAATATAGATTTTTATTTAATGATTATATATTATTGTTGGTGCAGTAATTTTAATAAATATATAAAGTGCAAGATGTTACTAGCATTTTTGGGAACTCTGTACTCTCTACTAAAATCTAAACTAGGTCTAAGATATAAAGTCTATTAAGTAGAGTAAAATAACTTATTGAAATTTAGACAGACTGTGAATGGATGTTAGGTTTAAAAACAAATTCAATAACATTAATTAAACAGATTAAACAATATGAATCAATCATGTTAAAAGTAGAAAAGAGTTTTTCGTGAAAAATAAAGATTAGGACTTTAGTCCTAAAAATATTAGTACTTGGTTATGTAGAATGTGAGACAAAGTCTACTTTATAGTATAGTATGTTCTTGAAATAAAATTAAACAGTTACAGAAATAGAAAACAGTTTACCTGGTATTTAAAAAACCAAACCAAAAATTATTTAAGTGCATTTAAAATTGAAAAAGTAATATAAAATGAGTTTTATAGTTAGAGATTTGAATTGGTGAATTATACTAAAATCGTACAAATCAAACAATATAAATATATATGATTACATAAGAACTTTTGACATGCATATAAACAAATATTTATGTATTATTGTTCACAAAGAAAACTTCAGTATATTTGCATATATGTAGTTTTCAGGTTACAGCTTTATATTATATTATGAAGTTAAACATTAATAACAAAATGTTGAATTGTAAAAAACTTATAAAAAAAAAGTAACATGAAGAAGTGAATTTGCATAAGAACCACGTTTTAAATTAAAGCCCTTAATTTGTACAATAGTAAAGTGTGTAACTGAGAGTGTGGGTGGCTTCCCAATAAGGAATGTTTATTAACTCAATAACAGAAGTGGTAAAATGTGTGTATCTAGAGTGTGTTTTCGAAGGTGTAAATCAAGAAAGTATTATAATGCCATATGTATCTTTATGTGTCTCTTAAATTTAACAAATCTGTGATTCCCACAAAATAAATTCAATTTCTTGCTATATTCATGGAATCCTAGTTATTAGGATAAAAAATACAATGGTCAAAAATGAGAAAATGACAGTGACCTTTACAAAAAGTGGTCATCAGATGACATTAAAGTATAATACAACACATGTCATCTGCTCTTGAGAAACACTGAAGAGAGAATTCTTCTTTCATTTATTCAAATTAAATGTAATTTACACTATTGAGGTAGAGAACTGACTCTGTATTTCAGTGGAATAAACTGAAGTATATTCAAGTTTATACAGTTTAAAATAAATCAATAGTTGTAGTGAAGTAAAATGAAAACATGAATAAATGACCATCAGTGCCTGAGCACACCAAATATGGTTTGGATATCTTCCCAGTTGTCTGGCTAGTTTCATTTCTCAGATGAGATTTAATACACTGGCTTAGCACTTTGCAAAATAATAATCTCACTGATGCAGCCTAGCAGCACGGCCAACGTTGTATTACTCACACTTTGCCACTTCTTTTTTTAAACAAGTTGCTAGGTCACAGCTTAGATAGCATTTCCTTTGGGAAATTTTGTTGGACCACAAAAGACTTTTAAAGTGATTCATGAAAGAGGTTAAAAATTGAACATGTTTCTCTCCCTCTTTCTTTTCCTCAAGAATCTTTTCAAATGATAATAAAATTGATAATATTTATTCATACAAGGACATGGAATGGACAATTAGTATAATATTTAAAATATGATTGTGATAAAAGTTGATAATTCACTAAAAATACTTATATAGCAGAAAATGTTGCATTTATTACAGATGCTGTGAAAATTTTGGTAAAGTCTACGTTAACATACATTTTACATTTTTATGAATAAATAGAAAATAAGTAAATAAATATATTATGTTTGATAACTGATATGTGACTATGTATAAATCATAAACAGTCATAAAATATGCACATATACATGTAATATAAACAAATTATGCAATCAAATTGAAACACCCATATATATGTATGTATTAGTACCTGGAAAATATGATTTTTCAAGTGAGGGGAGGGGAGGAGGAGTAGGCTTGAGAAGGATGGTGGAATGAGATGGACATTATCACCCTATATACATGTATGATTGCACAACCTTGTGACTCTGCACCATGTACAGCCAGAGGAATGAGAAGTTGTGCTCCATCTGTGTACAATGTGTTAAAATGTATTCTACTGTCACGTACAACTAATTAGAACAAATTTTAAAAATGACATTTGTTGAATTTCCAAATAAATGAAAACAGTGTATGTAATGGTCTGAAGATGAATTAAAGCCCAAGGTGTGAATGATATTGACATACAAATATCAGCAAAGAAAGAAAAGACACCAATATACTGTAGAAGATAAAATGTCTTCAGTGGAAATCCATTTATATAAGAATGGGAAGGGGAAATACTGTTTTTAAGTTTGATGGCTATATTAATAGTAAGTACTTGTGTCAGGAATGCATTTAGCTGCAAGTAACAACCTATAGGGTTTAAAATAATTAAATTTTTTTTTTTCCTCACTTGATAGCTTGAAAATAAGCACTTCTTGATTTCAGTTGAGCTATGTAGTGATATCATCAGGAACTAAAACTCCTTCTGTTTCTTTCTCTAGTCTAGCTGAGTTTTACACTTGTATTTTATCCATAATAGATATAGGGTTGCTTGCTAAGGAACCAAGTGTCTCATTTTCAATTAGGTAGGAAAAAGAATGAAAATGTGACACCAATAGAATTTTTTTTTCTGGCATCCTTCTTATTTGCAAGCAAAGCATTTTCAACACACCTCCCTAAAGACTCTGCTACTCTTATACTAACCAAAATTGGGTCATCTACACATCCATAGTTTCAAGATGAATTGAAAAGTGACAGTTTTGTATTTCCACTCTATAGAAAAAAATGGGTGAGGAATAAACAGATCTATCATGATTTGGGGGCCTGTTAGCCTAACGCATAGGCTAAAGCACTAAATATTTATTAATGGAATTAATACTTTTTGGGAGTTGTAGGAGTCGCAAGAAAAAAAAGCTACTTATTGCTTCCTTGTGAAGTAATATGAGCCAGCTCAGAAACTGTTACCAGTGAGCTGGGATTCAAGATGAAATAGCAGACATATTCTGAGGTAAAATTCCGTTCGTGATATAAATTTCCTTTGGGAAAATGAATTTCATATTTTAGAAATTATCTGTCTCTTATATATCTCTATCACATCACAAGTGAAATAATTCACATACTGACAATGTTTACTGCTTTCCACACCAAGAATCGGAACCTGAATTACCAGTTTCTTTTTTGTTAAATTTACAGGTCAGGAATTTAGGTGAACAATTCTTAAGTAGTTATTCAATACAATAAGTTAAATCAAATAAGTGGTCAATTTTGATATAATCATATGTAAATCAAAGGTACTTTTCTATCATCTGATATTTTGAATTGAAATAATTTTGAGATGATTCTTAATATATAAGGTTGTACATATTTCCTCAGATACCAAAATCTTTGTCTTGTAGCTACATGATTTTCCTTTTACAGTGACATATATTTAGAAAAAAATATAAATGTGGATTGAAAGAAAAATGGCATTTAATATTCAGTAATGAAGTTTTCCTTCCCAAATGAAGATTTACCCATTTTACAAAGTAATAATTTTCTCATCACAATTAAGTAAATCTATCAATTTGTAATTCCTAAGCATATGGTTACTTTATTTCATGTCAAAAGCACCTAAAAGACATACTTACATAATATTTTGACAATTATGTAGTGTAAATGAGAAAACTAAGGTGTAGACTAACCGAAAATATTAAGAGATCTCCCCTAATGAATAAAGAAAAAAAAGGAAGCTAAACTGCTAGAGCAAAGGTATTTGCTTCAGATTCTGACTCAATTCATTTTATGAATAAATGTCAATAACTTAAAATAAAAATGAACACTAAGTTGTATTTATTAAATACCAAGGAAGAGATAACAAAGTAAAAGATGGATTAAAATTCAAGTACTAATTATCAATTTTTAAAAATGATTTTTATTTGGAGATTGATTAGTAAAATTGATTCCTAC
>JAJEJO010002239.1:394174-423338 GCA_020662805.1 Glaucomys volans | reverse complement strand
GTCAGATTTTATTGATTCTTCTTTCAATCTCACAAATCATCAAGTATGGAAACATAACCTTAGGTATGTAAAAATTAAAATATTTCCCTAAATCCCCAGTTAATTATAAACATAGAAGACAAGAAAATGAGTTTCAAACAAAATAAGTGAAAAAAATCTTATCATTTCTTTATCTTTCTGAGTGAAACAAGTGATACGCTTAAGAAATATTCACCTTATCCATTGCATTTTCTTTATTCTTATTGTTTGCTTTCTTTGATGTATCTTGTTTTTCTCTTCCATAAGATAATACTTTTCTAATTTTATGGAATTGCAAATAAAATTACCTTTAATAAATGCTGTCATTGAATGTGTTCTTTACTTAACTGAATTAAGTAGGTAAATTTGAAATTTATGCTACTACAATTGAAAATGTGGTGGGCTGCTTAGCCTTTGAATTTTTCCTTCCACCCAGTTTTTACTTCCACTCTGATAAAAACAGAGGAAAATCGGAAAACCAGTTACTTTATTTGGAAAATTATAATCAGTAACTTGACCTGGCATAAAAATCTCATTTTTCTTTCTGATAAACTAGGTTTCTAATATAAACTGTGCACTTTAAAGCTAATATAAACAAAAAAACTATATGAAAATTGCAAATATGCCAATTTCCAATTGTTTATTAGACTTCATCTCTAAAAATTATTTGCTCAAATCATTTGATTTGCCTCCTGAAGAATGGAGATAATATAAATAAAATGATTTATCCTTTAATTTAGAAATTCTTAGGTTCAAGTGAGTCTCAAAGGTGGGAAACATTAAGTACTGGGGGTTTGCCCACACTTTGTGTTTTTCTTCTAAACCCTACATGAGTGTTTTCTATTTTAATCCTTGCACTGTATATGGCATCTGTAAATTTGTATCACTTCAAGAAGCATGACTTCACAAAAAGGCCAAGTAGCTCTCTTCAGTTCATATTAATAATACCCAAAGGACTTAAAAGTAGTATACAACAGTAACACAGCCATATCAAAGTTTATAGCAACTCAATTCACAATAGCTAGACTGCAGAACCAAGATAAGATGCCCTTCAACAGATGAAAGGATAAAGAAGCTGTGGTATATATATGCATAATGGAGTACTACTCAGCCATAAAGAATAATAATACTATGGCTTTGCAAATAAATGGATGGAATTGGAGAATATCATGCTAAGTGAAATAAGCCAATCCCCCCAAACCAAGGCCAAATGTTTTCCCTGATAAGTGGATGATGATATATAATTGGGTTGGGGGGGTGGGGGATGAGAGAAGAATTGAGGAACTTTAGATTACAAAGAGGGAAATGTGAGGGGGAGGGAGTGGGGTATGAACAGTGGTGGAATGAGACAGACATCATTACCCTATGTACATGTTTGATTACATGAATGGTATGAATCTACATCATGCACAATCATAGAAATGAAAAGTTGTACCCTATTTGTGAACAATGAATCAAAATGAAGTCTGTAAAACTCAAAAAAAATAATAATAATAAGCGAGGCATATCCACAAATCTTAATTTTACTTATCTATGCCATTTCAGATTTCTTCCAAAGAGGTCTTGAAGTTGTTTATACGTATCACAATGTTCACAAAGTAGAATGGATATAATTTAAGAAAAAACCTTAATAGATAGAGTTCATATACATTTAAGAAACATCCTTCAACCTAATATTTGTCTATACAAATGATAGACATTTTTCCTTACCTATATTTTAATTGGTCCTAAACTCCAATAAAAAAGACTCTTTTATTGAGCGTCTTGAAACCTATCACAATATAAATTTTTACTATGATTTTAACACAAGACCACTTTTCAATATTTTGAGTATATATTGGATGAGTTCATGTTTACTGGCATGTTATTTTTGTAAACTGTAAATTTCTAAATTAAAGGAGAAATCATTTTCTTCACATTATTTCTACTCTTCAAGAGGAAAAGCAAATTCTTTGAGCACAGGTACATATTTTAAGAGATAAATATTAATAAAAAATTGGAGGCAGGCATATTTGTAATGTTGTTTAAAGTTTATAGCTTTTATTAGTTATAAAGTTTAAAGTGATAAAATAAAATTCTGCATTCATCTTTGCATCCCTAGAACAGCTCCTTGACCTGGGACTATTCACATTTTGAAGGGATCTTTTTTGTTTTGGGATCTGTCCTGTGTCTTGGAGGATGCTAGGAGCATTCCTGCCCATGACTCAATTCACTGCCTGACATTAGCCATTCTCAATTGCAACAACCAAAATTTCTCCAGACACTGCTAAATGTACTGTGAGGAATACAATTCTCTACTGAGAACCACTTTTCTATAGCATAATAGTTGGCATAAATTAATACTTACGAAATTTCATTACTTTTTACTTTGAGTGTTTATGGATATAATTTATTAGCATGATTTAGAGCTGATATAAAGAACTAACAATAAATATTATGTTAGCAGATAATTCTGCCACTATCATGTAAGAAGGTTTTCAATAAGCACAGTACAACTTTTATATAAATTTTCTGAAAGTTTCAGACTAGAAAAAGTGTAAAGAAAATTGACACATCACTGTGAAGAAATAAAAATGATTAAGGGACTTGTTGATTTTATGCATTAATTTCTAATTCTGTCCTTGAATCTAACTTAATTTTTTTATATGAATTTAGTTGCTTTGCCACTGATCAGATGTACTAATTGATATTATTGTTAAGAAATAATTTGGAAAGAATAAAGTAGAGAAGGGCACATTGCTTCTCAAATGACCATATCTTGGTCAGTCTGAACCTCGTAATAAAATATCAGACTGGGTAGCTTCATCAAAAGAATTTGTTTCTCACAGTTCTGTAGGCTAGGAAGTCCAAGATCAAGATGATAAGTTGGCATATTTGGTTCCTGATGGGACCTGCTTTTGGGCTTGCAGAGAGCTGCCTTCTTTGTCTTCTCATGGTAGACGCGTGCGCGCACACACACACACAGAGAGATGGGTTTCTTTTGCTCTTCTTATAAGGACACTAGAAGAGCTTTGGAAACAAGTGGGAAACAAAAATAACAATTATCACTTTTGTTGACTAATTTGATTTAGTTGGAAGTGATATTTTATAGATCATTTCTTTCTTTTCTATCATACAGATCATTCCTCATCAAATACTGCTTCTTCCATTACCCAAACATATCTAGACTTCTTTCTTACCACTTCTCTTTTCAGTACTCTGGTCTAAGCCATCATCATTGCTCATCAAGTGTGCTGGTGAGGAGAACAGGCCACTTCAAATTCCTACTGCAGAAAACTGACTTTATCAGTGGATTCAGCTGCTGTCCTCTGAAATCCAAAGCAGCATTTTTGCTGCTTAACTTTCATCAAAGTCAGGTTATCAGTACACATAAGGAAATCCTCTGGGCATCTGATTTTAGTTGGAGGCTAGTTGATCTTCCTGAAAAAACAATTTAATGATTACAAATCATTAGTCTCATGCTATAAATCTATAAACCATATGATTGGATTCTACCTGTCTCCTAGACTCATTAAATGTAGAGCAACAATGGAGGCTTGTCACTGTTCTAGAATACAACCCAGATTGCATAAAAGCAAGCTTGACCCATCCATACCTTTTAGCATTACAACAAAATTCCTTAGAACTCTATTTTTTCATTTCATTCCTGTTTGCTTGTGAGCTCTAGTATACATTATATATGGTAAGAATACAGACAGGCCATTTGTTAGCTTTTTAAAAACTGTATATTTATATCCCAAAATGTTTTCTTTCATAATTTAGAATATAAATATCATGAGGTCAGAGAGAATTTAACCTCTTTTCTTTTTACTTATATTTCCCAATTTCTATAGTTGTTACTCAAGTATTTTTTGAAAGAACAAATGCACACATGAATCAATTGCAGAAAAATATAGAAGCATAAGTTTTGTACAGAAGAATGGAACAAAATATTGATAAACTTTACTAAATAAACATATGTCCATTATAACCAATATAAATAAAACTAACAGCTAGTATCAGTGTGGAACAATATTACAATCAGTGAACCAACAATAACACATTTGTGTTCAACAAAGTCCATACAGGTTCACTCTTGGCAATGTACGTTCTGTGGGTTTAACATATATTGTCAGGGTCAAACAAAAGTATAGGGGTGAATCACCAATCATAGGATTTAACTTGGGAATAAACAAAGTCTGCAATCCAGGGTATATATGTGTACATATGGGCAGCCTCTGGTATGTCAAAAGAAAAAAGAAAAAGTTAGGTAGAATTTTTATACAGGAAAAATGAAAACTAAATAAGATGTTTGAATTGCATTGACACTTATGATGTTGTATGAGCTCACATTGGTGAGTGATTGTATTGACTAGGTAAAATTTGTCTCAAACTCAGAGTAAGTACTTTTGTTGGACTGGGTTTGTGAGGAAGTATGACAGACTTGTGTTCCTATTTTCACAACTGTCAGTCCTTGTGTGACTTGTGTAGTTAACTATGGTTTGGAAAATTTTCTTCTGATAGTTTCTATTGGTCAAACTGTGTATGAAAGCTCTCCCTTCAGACCTTCCCAGTTCCATTTTCCAGGGTGTGATACTGTGGCCCAATTTTGAGTTCGACAACTTTCATGGTATAATAGCATATATCCACCTTTACAGCAATGTACAAAATGGTTTCCTCAATATCTCCTGTGACCCACCTATTCATCTGTCCCTTCCTCCTCTCCCAACCCCTGGCAAACACTGAACTTTTCACTGGATTCATAGTCTTCCCTTTCCTAGAATGTTGTGTTTGCAATCATATGTAACCTTTGCAGACTGACTTCTTTCACTTATGAATATGCATTTATGATTGTCACGCCTTTTCCTACGTGATATTTTATTTGTTTATAGCCCTGGATAATATTTTATTGTATGTGTAGACTACAGTTTACCCATTTACATATTGAGAGGCATCCTGGTTACTTCTAAATCTGTGTAACTGTGAAAAGCTGCTACATACAATAATAGCACAAAGATTGTGCCTCTTCTATCACAATCTGTACCATGAAATGGTGCTCTGCACTTTTTCCTTAGCTCTTACAAAGCTATGGGTTTAACCAAAGCAACTCTGATACAAGTGTGGCAAGAAGACAGAATGTTTTCTTGACCCTCTTGCTAGCAGGATGATCAGTCATCAAACGAATAGTCTCCTCCTCATAATGCACTATTTCTGTTTTCTAAATCTTCCATTTCGCCTTCAGAATGTTACAAGCTACATCACATCTGAAACTCAGACTCAAGGCAGTCTGAGATATACATATTTCCATATCAGGAAAAAAAAAGCTTCTATAACACACACACATATGTACAGAAAATTGATGTGATTAGTGAACTAGTAGAATGATTCCCAAAAATTTTGATCCAAAGAAACTTTCTATGCTAAGTACTGTTCTGAGGATTTCCATAGACTGCTCTTTAAGTGAGTTTTATTTATTGAGTGTTGTCAATTAGAAATTAAGACTAGAATATATTTATTACTTTATTTAAAAATATAATAAATAATTCATTAAATATTAAGATAACACTTCATCACAAGAAATTATTTTTCCAAAGGAAAAAAATTTATTAAGAATAGAAAAATAGTTGAAAATTCTTGTGAATTTTTGTTTCTTTTTAAATACAATCTGGATTTTCATGCCTTCTTTTGTATTCAATCTATATTTCACTTTGATTTAAGATATACAACAAAGTTGACCTCACTTAGATTTATCATTGGAAAGGGAAATTGAACATTTCTGAGATATCAGGAGTCCTCAGGATTTACTTTCAAAATTCTCATGATTAACTCTTTTCAGAATATAAAACAAGCAACAAGAAAAAGCAAGAAACTATTTAAATTTTGTCACATTTAAATTAAAGATAGAAATTATCTCAACCTATTTTTAAGCAGGAAAACAACAACAACAACAAAAATTCCTCTGATAATCTGACATAAAAGTCTAGGGAGAATACCATACTAATTAAATAGAGACCAAACTCAGTAATGAACAAAAATACAGAAAACTCAAATTTTAGAGTTGACAGAGTAATACTAAAATAATTACATATAATTAAACATGTGGATTTTAATCCAAAAGGGTAAAATGCATTCAGCATTAGCTAATATATTAATAAAATCCATTGCACTTTTATTTTTAAAAATATAAAATTTTTACTTTTAAAATAAAATTATAAACAAAAAAGGAAGTACTGAAATCATTATCAAAATGCATTTGATTAAAATTAAAAATAAGATAAAAGTTACAAAATAATAAATTGACAATATCTTGCATTTAATTGAAATATAGACATTTCTATTAAATTTAGGGGCTAGAGTTGTAATTCAGTGAAAGAATGCTTGTCTATCATGTATGAGAGATTGGATTTGATCCCCAGCCCTGCAAATAAATGAATGAATAAATAAATAAAATAAAGTTGCTACAGCAGCACAATGACTTGCTTTTGATATAACAAGCAATACGTATATACATGAAAACATGTCAAAGAATGTATCAGTACATACACAGCGTTATCTTCTGGTGTGAGATAATTATAGATAATTCCTTCCACATATTCATTCATCAAAAATTAATGTGTCCTATTTGCATAGCAAAACATGCTTAAAGAAGTCTAAGTAAAGGCTCTTTTCACAAGAGACTTGAGAAAACCAAGACAGCACAGAAAGTTTAGATATAATTCATTGGCGTTAATACAGCAGAGAGATGCAGAAAAAGAGAAAAAAGATGGATATATTATTATCAGGCAAAGTGTTATTGCAAAGAAAAGTACAACATAGAACAGAGTGGACCATTTCATATTATATCTCACAACTGACCATATTAGAGCTATAGCAGGAGGTAACATTGATATGATAATAGCACAGAATAAAAATGCATATGTAGAAAAATCCTTTGAAATGTAACTGAAAATTAGAAAAATATAAAAATAAGGATGAAAATTATAAGATTGACATGAGGAAACCTTAATAATAGTGGCAAGTTGTCTTTTGTACCTTCTGTAGGAGGCCAACCTTGAACATTCCAAAGACAAAAACAAACAGCAATTCCAATCTTTCTCACCACTCTGTCTTTAAAAAATTGAACTTGATGTGAAATAGACATGTATATTTTATTATTTTATTTTATGTATTTATTGGTTCTTTTCAGTTATACTTGACTACAGAATCCATTTTGATATAATTATACAAGCATGAAATATATTTTATTCTAATTAGTATCTCATTCTTATAAATATGCATGATGGTGGCACTCATTGTGTTGTTTTCATACATGTATATGGAAAATGATGTCAGATTCATTCCACTGCCTTTCCTTTCCCTAACGCCCCTCCCTTACCTCTACTCCTCATTGTCTAATTTCCTAAACTTCTATTCCTCCTCTCACCTGACCCCCTTTGTTGTGGATTATCTTACATATATCAGAGAAAACATTTGACCTTTGGTTTTATGGTACTGACTTCACTTAGCATGATAGTCTCTAGATCCATTGATTTGCTGACAAAGTTCGTTCTTCTTTTAGGCTGTGTAATGTTCCATTTTGTATATATACCATATTCTCTTTATCCCTTCATCTATTGAAAGGTAACAATTGGTTCCATTGTTTGGTTATTGTGCGTTGAGCCAGTATAAGCGTTGATGTGGCTGTGTCACTGCAGTATGCTGATTTTAAATCCTTTGGATATACACTGAAGGGTGGGATAACTGGGCCAAATGGTTACTCCATTCCAATTTTCTGAAGAATCTCCATACTACTTTCTAGACTGGTTACATCAATTTGCAGTTCCATCAGCAATATATAAATGTACCTTTTCCCCACATCATTGCTAACATTTATTGTATTATTGATAATTGTCATTCTGACTGGAGTGAAATGGAATCTCAGCGTAGTTTTAATTTGCATTTCTCTAATTATTAGAGATGTTGAACATTTTTTCATATATTTGTTGACCATTTGTATTTCTTCTATGAAGTGTCTCTTCAGTTCTGTTGCCTTTTTTTAATTTTTTTTTTTCTTTTTTAAGTTTGTTGAGTTCTTCATATATCCTGGAAATTAATGCTCTATCTGAGGTACAAATAGCCAAGATTTTCTCCCATTCTGTAGCTCTCTCCTCATCCTCTTGATTGTTTCCTTTGCTGTGAGGAAATGTTTTAGTTTGATGCCATCTCATTTATTGGTTATTGATTATTGATTTATTTTTTGTGCTTTAGTGGTCTTATTAAGGAAGTCAGATCCTGAGCCAATATGTTGAAGTGTTAGACCTAATTTTTATTCTGGTATGTGAAGGATTTCTGATCTAATACCTAGGTTTTTGTTCTCCTTTGAGTTGAGTTTTGTTTAGGGTGATATGGGTTAAATTTCATACTACTATATATGGATTTCCAGTTCTGCAAGCACCATTTTTTAAGAGACTATCTTTTCTCCAGTGTATGTTATTAGCCATTTTGTCTCATATGAGTGACTATATTTTTCTGGGTTTTTCTCTGCATCTTATGTTCCATTTGTCTTCTTGCCTATTTTACTGCCAATACCATGCTGGTCTTTTTAGTACAGCTCTATAGTATAATTTTAGGTCTGATGTTGTGATGCTTCTGTCCTCTCTTTTCTTGCTGAGAACTTTGGATATTCTGGGCCTCTTATATTTCTAAATGAATTTCATGACTGGTTTTTCTATTTCTATGAAGAACCTCACTAAAATTTTTATGGGAATTCCATTAAATCTGTATAGCACTTTTACTATTAGGGCCATTTTGACAATTAATTCTGCCTAACTGAGAACACGGGAGGTCTTTCCAGCCTAAGGTCTTTTGCAATTTCTTTTTTACTATTCTGTAATTTTCATTATAGAGCTCTGTCATCTCTTTTTTTACATTGATTCCTAAGTATTTTGGGGGGGTCTAATGTGAAAAGAAAGGTTTTCCTAATTTCTCTTTCAACTAATTCATCATTGAAGTACAGAAATGCAATAGATTAGCACATGTTAATTTTGTATCCTGCAACTTTGCTGAATTTATGTATGATTTTTCATTCATGAGAATTCATTTATGATGTTTTCTGGAGTTTTATAGGTTTTCTGAATATAGAATCACAGGCATGCATTTTTTCAATCATGAAATACTGAAGATTATATTTATATGCTAATGCATGTATTTGTTATTTACATTATATCAAAAGCACTAAAGCATTACTGTTATTTCTAAAGGAAAATAAAATGCCATATTCTAAATTTTTAAGATGAAATTAAATATTTGTATATTCGTAGATATTTGGATGATTTAAAAAGAAACATGTATACAGAATACAAATCTCAGTTACAGCTCAATTTTTATTTTGACTATTCTTACAATAAAGTCAAAACTTTACTTCTTCAATACTTAATCACCACCTAGCATGAACATCAGAATATTGGTTGTTGCTCATTTATAATATATTCACATTTAATCTCCAAAATCACAAATCATACAAATAATAAACCTATGCTATAAATTTACAAAATTGTGGATTTAAAAATAGCATGGAATATATCTCTGTGAATAGCAAAGTTTTATTATGCAGCCAAACCCAGTAGTGAAGCCTGTGTGTTTCATTTACATTACTGCATGATTTATTTTTGCTGAAATATATGTTATTTTTATATTACTAAATTTAACTATACTATGTTAATTTTCCATAGTTAAATGCTCATGAAAAATAATTTACTTATCATGCCCTTTCATTCCATGCAATTAAAATTTATAAACAGATATGAAAGTGCAAATTGTAGAGAGGGGCTATTTTTCATGTGATATTTATTAGAGGTTAAACATGTATTCATTTAATATGGAATTTTTCAACACGTACTCAAAAACCTTTACACCAAGAATACTAATAACCCAATCAGTAAATGGGCCAAGAAAATGAACAGACATTTTACAGAAGATCTATAAGCAATCAACAGATATATGAAAAAGTGTTCAACATCCCTAGTAATAAGAGAAATGCAAATCAAAACCACCTTAAGATTTCATCTCACCCCAATTAGAATGTCTTTTATTAATAATACAGGCAACAACAGGTGTTGGCGAGGATGTGGGGAAAAGGGTACACTCATACATAGCTGGTGGGATTGCAAGTTGGTGCAGCCACTCTGGAAAGCGGTGTGGATATTCCTTAGAAAACTAGGAATGGATCCACCATTTGACCCAGCTATCCCACTCCTTGGCCTATACCCAAAGGACTTAAAATCAAATTACTACAGTGATGCAGCCACATCAATATTCATAGCTGCTCAATTCACAATAGCTAGATTGTGGAACCAACCTAGACGCCCTTCAATAGATGAATGTATAAAGAAACTGTGGTATATATACACAGTGGACTATTAGCCATAAAGAAGAATAAAATTATGGCATTTGTAGGTAAATGGATGATGTTGGAGACTATCACGTTAAGTGAGATTAGCCAGTCCCAAAAATCCAAAGGCCGAATGGTATCTCTGATAAGTGAATGATGATTCATAATGTGGGGGTGGAAGGGAGGCAAGAATGGAGGAAGGATAGATTGCATTGAGGAAAGGGAGGGTTGGGGTTGGAGGGGGGGTAAGAATAATAACAGAATTAGACATCATTGCCCTGTGTCCATGTATGAATGCACAGATGGCGTGCCTCTACTTTGTGTACAAGCAGAGAAACAAAAGCTGTACTCCATTTGTGTACAATGAATCACAATAAATAAATAAATAAATAAATAAATAAAATGGAATTTTTTTCAATTGAGTGAACAGCAACTCCTTATTTAGAGATAAGGGAGAATGGCAAGGATTGAGTTTAAATGAGAAGTCAAATCACAAAGCAATATATATGTATATATGCACATTTATATGTCATACTTTTATGAACTATGTAGAAGGAAAGCCTATGTATGTAAAGGGAATTATGTAATTATGTAATCCCCTTACTAATTACTAATATTGTTCTAATGGTACATCTATTAACTTAATTTTTCATTACTGAAATGACTTGTTAAATTCAACTGACTTATTTTCACAGAAGAGCTCTATCACAGGCAAAAGGTACAAAGGAGTAAGAGTAGAAGAGGGGTTTTTATTAAAAGGGAGTTAGCAATCTCAAAGGGAGATCTCCAGTTTTCCTTCCATTGCTGGATCACATGAGATCTCTGAGTCTCAAACTATTTGTAGACCAAGGTTACAGACAATCCTTTCTCTTTAAGTAATATATTCAATAGAATAAGTCAAAGTTCTCCACTGTTCTCCAGGAAGCTCTGGAGATAAGCACCATAGACTGAATCCACACTGTGAACTTTAAACTAACACCTTGGTCAGAGTCATGAATAATTTTTTTATCTGGTCAGCAGGTTTACATATTTTACAGCAGCAATGTAGAATCAAGTCAATTACATACAGATGGCTAAACTGAATGTCTGTAATTTCTAGAGAGGATTGTGTATTGCTCTACAAACCAACTATGCCATGTGCCATTTCCTACATAAATTCATCATGTCACTGACCACATGAACAATTTTTACTCCCTTTGATCAGTATAATTTGGTTTATATTGTTTTAACTGATTGATTTACAACCATATTAAATTTTCATTTTTATTAGAATGGATTATTGTAAAGATTAGAAATTTCATTATGACCTCAAACTGAATGATAAGAACAGAGCATATACTTTTATATACACTTGAATCCAGTTTTATTAAGAAGCTATGTTTATGGATGTATGCCCCCCTTATGCTGGAGAAAGCTGCAAAGGAATTCACAATTTTCTAATAATTGCAAAAGCCCATGTAAAGTACAAAATCATGACTTATCTTACTGGTCCTCCACAACCAAGCAACCTAATTTGGAAAGACAGACTGCTCTGAGGAGAGAAGAGGCACACTGACATTTAGCCTGCAAAAAGGATGAGGAAGAACAAACTCCAGCAGTAATATACAAAGACAGGAGGAAAAAAATCAGCAAAAATTTGTAATCAGTAACGGTTAAAATTTAAATATAAGCTAATGTGTCAATACTCAAGAGGAGTTTGCACCCTCTCCTAAAATATTTCTTATGAGACTTTGCCAGATATATACTCAATAGATATAGGGTGCAGAGCATGGCAAAAGAAAGATTCCCTTGCTGGTCCAGGTGGGCAGGAGGTGATCAACTAGTGTGAGGGGAAAGGACAAGGATGCTCACTTCCCCAAGCTCTTTTTTCTTAAGAGGAAAAGGACATTGAAGTCCCATGGGAGTGTAAAGAAATAATCTCAAAGTTGATCAACAATTGTGGGACAGCCAAGTGCTGATTGCTGCCTCTTTCTCTGGTTCCTTTTTGTTTAGAAAGCAAAGAAATCTTAAGCCAGTATAAAAGGGGCAGGTGTTGCCGCTGTTAGGACACAGACAGAGGTATTGCAGTTGGTAACAGTAAAAAAAAAAAAAATAACTCTGAACTGTGGTGAGAAAACCGTCTTGATCGTGAGAGACTATAATTTGTTTCACATGTGAATTTGGCCAGGTTGTATATTCACTTGAACACTAAACTAGGTATTGATGTGAAGATATTTTGTGGATTTGATTAATAAATATCTACAATCAATGGAGTTTAAGTGCAGGAGATAATCATCAATACTCTGGTTTATTGGATGAATTCATTAGTCACAAAAAAAGCCTCAATAGAAAAATAGAGGTTTTTCCCAAGACAAGAAAAAATTATGTCCATGAATTGCATAGACTAGTCCTGTCCAAGAATGTCCAGTTTACTTATCTGGCTTACAGATTTTGGACTTGTCTAGCCAGGTCACACAATCACATAATCCAATTATTTTATATAAACATACATCTCCCACTGTTTCTGTTTTTTGTAGTAAAATCCCTAAAATATTTTCCAGATTCCAGATTCCAGAAAATTTCTAGATTCCAGAAAAACAGAATCTGAAAGATGAGTCTTCTGAATGGTTTTTGAAACTGATTCTCTAACCTGATTAGATTTAAAGGCACAGAAGACTATTTCCAGAGGGAAAAGAACCCTGGCAATTTGTAGCATGGTGTACTACAGAGATGTATATGTCACTATTGAATATTCCTAATCATATATTTTTAACAGGTAAGAGTCTTTATTTGACACCTAAAACCATTTCTTCAATATAAGAAATATAATGTGTTTGGCTACTCCTAACTGCACTGGAGAATGTAGGCAAAGAAGAGAATGAATTCAGGCTTGATCTTCACAATGGCTGCTCTGCAATAAATGAAGTGAAACCCTCCATGTGTGCCCTGAAATAAAATGTTATATCCTGTAATCACAAAGCTAACATTTCTGAAATCAAACTCAGGTTTCATCCTTCAAATGACTGAATTACAACACAAATGACCTGTTATGGCCCTACTGAGGTAGTTACCATGCAGGACAATTACAATTTTACTTTCGGGGAAGCGGGCCTCTCCCCATAGAACTTCCTATCATTCTGAACAGTTGGTTGGATAGAACTTCAGGACTAGGGCAATATCTTCTAAGACATTGTGTATGATCTAACTCTGTGTCCAATATATGAAGCAATTTGTTGAATTACCAGGATTCTCTTCTTCAGGATTCAAGAATAGTTCTTTAGGTTGTCTTGGGCTGACCCAGTTTTCCACTCCTAACACCCTGTACTTCTCAGGAGTAACTGTAGAATGTGTGGTGAATGTGACATTCTGAGACAAGAGGGAACTGGTTAAAAAACTTCCCTCTTTCATATCCTAAAAAAATGATGTTCATCCACACTTTATCCTAGTGTGTCATGTAACTGGTGTGTAAATCCCCAGGTGGGAAGCTTTTCAGGACACCTCATGAGGTGCAAATAGGCTGTGCACAATTAAAACTCCATCTGCACAGAACAACTTTTCTGAAACCTGGGGGAGTGACTCATGATGAATCCTAGGCTTCTACTGTCCTTTGCTGCCTAGTATAAGTAGTAAATCCTCCTCATTTAACTTGTTGCCTATGAATGTATATGTACTATCTTAATAAACGAAGACGAGTTGGTAAGCAGTGCACTGTAAACCAGCTTCAAGTTGGAAGTGGGAGTGGCACCAATCACTATTAACCCTGGTGGACCACTAGCAACATTTTTATTTCTTGTTTTCATTACCACACACCCTTCTGGTCTAGATGTCTTAGTTCCAATGGGAGGAATATGTTCTCTGTCACATAGAGCAATGATATAACTGAACTGGAAGTTAAGACCAGCCCCTGTCCACTTGGAGCTTTTCATGTAATTCAATAAAGGAAGATAGAATGAGTAGGGGAGGAAGGTCATTTTAAACACCAACAGATGACAGTCGCACAAATTAGAAATGTAATTTTTATTAGGATTTCTTTCTTATTTTGTTGTAAATATACTTGCATATTTATTTTAAGAAAAAGTTTGTATTTCACCTCTCTTACCCCATTGTGTTCTAATATAAGATGTATGAATAATATCCAATTTTATATCCCGTATTTTAGCTATTAAATGTCAAGGAGAAGAGACAACATCATTCAAGGCCTTTCTATACTCTTTGGTGGAAAAGACATATCTTGGTTTCGAAAAGTAATTAAAAGACATATAAAGATAGCTTGGAATTCCATACTGCTAGTTACATTTACCCATAACTTGAAGCAAAAAGCAATAAAGATCATGTGGAAAGTGTTAAAATAAATTATACTCACGTAAATATTTCACAGACTGTGATTAAAAAGAGAATATGTAAAATGATTTTTTTATTCATTGTTCATTGGTGCATTAAAATCACACACAGTAACATAATTTATCCCCTGAATCTTTCCTCCCTTCCCCCATGTGTTCACTCTATTCTATTGATCTCCTTTCCATTAATATTATCATCAACATTATTTTCATCAGTGCATTATCTTTATACATATATGCATATATATGTGTATATGTATACATATGTATATTTAAGGAGAATTTATTATGGTATATTTGTATGTGGACATAGAATATTTTGGTATGTTTCACTCTTCAGTACTTCCCCATGCCTTTCTTTTCATTCTTACATCCTTTTCCTCTAACTACTGATCTCCCTTCTATTTTTATAAGATTCCCCCTTTTTTAATTCCTTTTTTTCTCTCTTTTTAACTTCCACTAAGGAGAGAAAACATTTGACCCTTGACTTTTTGAATCTGTTTTTTTGCTTTTTATTTTTTCACTTAGCATGAAAAAAACTCCAGTTCCATTCATTTACCAGCAAGTCACATAATTTTGTTCTTCTTTATGGCTGAGTAAAACTCCATTATGTACATATGTACATATACCACATTTTCTTTATCCATTTGCCTGACGATGGTCATCTAGGCTGGTTCCATAATTGGCTCTTGTGAATTGCACTGCTACCAACATCAGTATGCATGTACCACTCTAGTATGTTGATTTTAGTTCTTTTGGACAAATAAAAGGAGTGGAACACCTGGTCAGACAGTGATTCCACTCCTAATCCTTTAAGAGATCATTATACTGCCTTCAAAAGTCATTGTAGTAATTTGCAATCACACCAACAATGTTTAAGTATATATTTTCCCCCACATCCTCACCAATATTTATTGTTTTTTGTATTCTGAATGATTGCCATACTAACTGGAATAAGATAAAATCTCAGTGTAGTTTTTATTTGTATTTCTATAATTGCTAAGAATGTTGAACTGTTTTTTCTTGTATTTGTTGGCCATGTGTTTCTTCTTTTGAGAAAAGTCTGTTAAGTGCATTAGCTCATTTATTTGTTAGCTATTTCTTAAGCAAATAAAAACAACTTCTTAATAGAGATTTTTAAAGTTACCAAGGTTTTTAAATGGAGGACTACAATAGATTTGACATATTTTTGAAGGTTCATCTGTGAAATGAAATACATTTAAAACTTGAATAACATTCCTTATAAGTATTTTCAAGATCATAAATGTAAAGAAATTAATGACATTAATGATATGTATAAATTTGTGATTATAACAGAAGTAGTGTATTATTATCTTGAACTTAATTTTAGAAAAAAATAGAATTTGATAAATTCTACTAAGTAGAACTTGGATAATGAAGAAACTTTTAAAAATTAAAGTCTGAAGTATTCCTAGACTTTTTAAGAAGTTATTTTGATTAAAATTCTAGTGCATTCACTATAACTCCGAGCATAACTATTTATGGAGCTGTTGTGTGAAATACAAGGTATTGTCACAAAGCTCTTCTGTCAAATATATTTCTATATTTTTAAAATGAACAAATATTCCAAAATAACTCTTTATCCTGAAGAGAGCAAACATACTTCTGACTTCGCTGAAAGAAAAAAAAAAAAATCAGGTATTCTACTCAGTAGTGCTCTTTCCTATTCTCTAAAATCTGTTTCAGAATAAGCCCCCAATGAATGAAGAATCCTTTTAGCTGTCAAAGATTTTCTTTAATGATTGCTTAGTAAGAAGTTTCATGCACATACCTTGTGGAATACATACAGAAAAATGAATTTGAGCCCTTGAAGTTAATGGACTACACTTGCAATTATAGTTCAGTTTGGTTAAGTGACTGAGGGAAATCAATTTACTCCACATCACCAGTGGATGTCATTGTCATACGCAATGAAGTCTCTACTTAAAATGTGTGTTCAAGAAATAAACCACTTAATGAACAATTTTACTTCATGCCACTGTGTTGAAGGTGATTTTTCTCATAATTTCTACTATGATGCAATAAAGACAAGATTTCCCTAAGTTCTCAGAGAAGCGGTGATAGAAGGATTAATTATGGTTTCAAATGAAAGTATAATTGCCTATTCAAAATCAAGAGAGAAGGCAGGCAAAACAATTTAAGAACCAAGTATAAATCCAAACTATTACAATTCATCTACTATGGTGTTTATGGGAATACTTAAAATGGAAAATTCTGTATATTATAAAACTACATTTTCATACATATCATCATAAATATTTGAGCATCCTATCCAGTGTTTTTGTTTCCCTGTGTGAGGGGGAAGGGGTTGATAAGACCATGTTATTTATTAATTTTGTCTGAAATGGTAACCCCAAATAGCTTCCTTTTGCTACTAAGTATCTAATTTTTTTCAGCTTGTTTACCAGTTGATCACTTGACATTCCTGTTTGCTCCCTCCCATGGTAAATGGAGAGAGATTTGCAGTACTCCTTTTTGGGGAACTGATAGGCTCTCAGAGGCTTCGCTGAAGCGGCAAGCATTTAATGTGAGCAGCATTTTGTTCTGTGCTTCTTGAACCTTGGCCTTTCCACTAGAGCATTTGACAAGAGTGCTACATCTGCTGGTAGCCTCTGATTTATCCAATTACAGGCATTTGTGTCCCTTAAGCATTGGTCTGAAACCTCTAATTCATTTCCAATAGACCTTGGACACCAACCAGATGGCAGTTCTTTTAGTTAAAATAAAACAGTTTGAACTTCCACCTCTGAGTGAACTGTCCTGTGGCACACGTCCTCAGGATCTGTGGTTCTCTGTAGCTAGTTTCTTAGCATTGTGTTGCAAGAACACTTAGAGCTGTAGAAGTTCCAATTAGAAATGGTTATATTATCAATGACAGGATATTCATTTTCTTAGATTTACTTTGAGATTCTCTACAAATTGTTTTTTGACATTCAGTCAGTTTTTCATGTGCCAAGCACTTTACTTTGATCATCTTGTAAATAGTCAGAGTAACTTGCTGAAGTAGTTATTACCATGGCTTTATACGTGAAGATATTAAAATTCAGAGATCCATCCATCTTTTGAGAAGTCACTGTTGGTAAGAAATCAATTCTGGATTGTACCAAAATGTTAATATCTATAAAGAGCTTATACATTTCACTGAATTTCAGAACTTTCTATAGTCTGGATGTGTTCCTCTCCCTCCCCAAATTCCTATAATGAAACTTACTTGCCAAAGTGATAGTTTTACAGGTGGGGCTTTTAGGAGGTCATTAGGTCATGAGGGCGCTATCCTCATGCTCTTGTAAAAAGTGATTGGAAGGAACACATTTGTTGTTCCCTTTATCTTTCAGTCTCTTCTGTCATGTGAGGACACAGCATGCATCCTCTCTGAGATGGCAGTATTCAAAATACCATGTTGAAAACAGAATCCATGCTCTCCCAGACACTGAACTGCTCATATCTTGATTTTGGACTGCCTACCCTCCAGAACTGTGAGAAGAGAGAAAGACAATTCTGTTGTTTGTTGTTTATAAATCACACAGTCTCGAGTCCTTTGGTATAGTAACACAGACAGATTAAGATAGCTCTTTATGATGTTCCACCAAAATACCCCAATCATACCGAGATGTCAAAGTTCAACTGAAACAACTGTGCAAGTTTGAAAATTTTATGACGGTTTCATTTTTTACTTTGATAATGATATATAGTTTACATTATATTACATATCTGTAATGTAAAACTAATTAAAATTACTTTCATGCTGCTTTCATTCTCTTCTAATATGAGATAAATTGATGCTCCAAGATGATCTATTATATTTATTCTGCTATCTTATCTAATGGCTACATTAATTTTTATAATTCCACAATTATAGAAACATGCACTCCAGTTTGAGAACAAAATAACACAATTCACAATGTAAATGCATGAGCAAGTTCATGGGGCAACAAAGATCTGGGCAAATTTAAAAGATTTCTGTGTAGGTAAGAAATGGGGTAGACATGGGCATGGGCCTGGTTCATGGAACCATGGAAAACATGAGTTGTAATTCTTGTTTTTAAATAATTACTTGGCAATAATTTGAGAATAGGAAACCACTAAATGCTAAAACCAGTTAATAATCCAACACACTGTTTGTTAAGTGACTAATAAAATGATAAGTGTTCTTCTAGATGGTGGGTGGTATACACATTTGTATACAAGCTTCTTGTCCTAAATAGATTCACAACCTGGGAGAGGAGTCCCACACATAAAACCAAACTTGCAACATAATATGGTAAATATCATAATAAAAGTATGTAGGGAATACATTGAAGCCACAAAAGAGGGTATTGTATCTGGGATATTGTTCTTGAGTTTTTAAGGACATGGAATCACAGAAGAACAAGGATGGAGAACAAGAAACAATACAAGAAACAAAATGCTATGAAGCAATATGATTTGCTTAGTGAATTTTAAATAGTTCAGAAGGCCAAACTACAAAATAATGTTCATGCTCGGGAGCAGTGTAGGAGGAAATTCTGTATAGAGAAATAGGAATAATAAGACTTCCTTTAAACGTGCAAGTGGCTTGCTGCATTTTTCCTTTACAAGATTCAATGTCCTTTTCAGTGGTTGTCTCCTGTATTAGACTGTAAAATCAAAGATTGGAGGAACTGTGTCTTGTTCTTCCCTGCTTAGCACAGTTCCTGACACATAGCATGCATGGGGCTTTGGGAAATTGCCAAAGTAAGGAAGGGAAATATGTACTTGACACAGTACATCAGAAAAAGTCAGTGATTAAAAGTCACAGGAAGAGGAGAATCATGTGGGAAATGGTGTCTTTAGAAGGCTTGACTAGGAGTTACATGGAGGTGGCTTAGGAGGAGGGCAGATGAGGTAGTGGTGTAGACTTAACTCACTGCTGAGAGGCCTGGTGAGGAGGAACAGACCATACAGGGAGAAAAGGTCAGAGAAGAGACATACGTACAACATGAAATTGTCCAGAGTTTGCATAGTAGAATAAAAAGATGAAGGAAAAAACTAAGACAAAAAAGAAGACTTAATTTTCAACTTGAAGAACAGAGAAACAGAGTCACTTTGAAAGCTCTGAAAGAAACAGAACTAACATGGAGAAATTAAAAAGAACTGATAACAAATATAACTTGAAACTGCTAACATTTGTTAATTGCAGAAATGTATCTGCCTAGGATCTCATCTGTAAATTTTGTTAGTGTCTCAAAATCTCATACTTGAAGAGTAAAGATAATGCTATAATTAAGCTTATTTTAGTGATTTACACATTTTCTTTTCTTTAAGCCACACCATGAAAGGTCCTTATATAAATATGACTACTGTTTCAAAATTTGACATCATTTTGCCTGGAAAAGCAAATTCATAGATTCAGACCTCCATTGTGCACACTGATTCCAATATGTTGGGATTAGCCTTCTTCATGACTGGCTTGTGTCTTAATTACAATGTTGTGAAGCATACTCCTAAAACTATCCCCCTTCTGAAGTTACAAACAAAAAGTGGCAAAAGAATTTTTAGACAGCTTCAGAACAACATCATTTTTTTTTTAACCTTTTTCTTATTTTATTTATTTATTTGTTTACTTCTTAGAGGGACATGTATGTGTTGTGTGCTATACCTGATGAACTTTTTCTTCAGGTAATGAGGTCACAAAGCCTGCAGGACTAAAGTTATAGGACAAGCAGATGAGGCTTCTGTTAAGCTCTGGATGAGATGCAGGCGAAACACCAATTCAGCAACTCAATCTTTCTTCAAATGTTTTGCTTCCCAACGACCAAGTGCAGATTATAATAGTGTTTGCTTTGCTGTCTCCTATGATCAGAACATTTCCAACTGATTCTCAGAGAGTATAGAACAGGTTTCATCTTCACTTACAGATTTTATCCCTGGAAAGAGAAGGAGATGGAAATTTTTAAGGTTGCTTTAAGAATAGTAAGTGATGTCAGGTAAAAGAACAAAATATATATATATATATATATATATAAAACTTTTCACAATAAGGTAAAAATGACAAGTAAACCTATAAGGTATGTTTTGAAAATATTCCTTGGTTGGATAAAAGAAGTAAAATATGAATTACTTATGTTTGAAGCTGAAGGGGCAAGAACAGACCAAAAAAAGAATTGATAACACAAATATTTGATTCTACAAGCTCAAGTATGGTACTTCATATGAAATGAGTTTAGGGGTATGAAAAAGGACACCAGGAAAACATTGGTATTTTTATTCATTTACATAAAGATGAGTAGAAAATGAATACTGAGATGGTAAAGAAGAGACAAATGAATATAGTGAAATCACATTTCTCTGAACTTAAGTTTATGGTATGAGTTCTACATTTCTGGTATTAAAATATTTAAGAAAACTCTGATATGCCTAAGTCTAGACAGACTACATTTATAGTATATTACACCTATGCTATATTGTAATACTTATAATTTATAGTATATTTATAGTATATTATAATTTTAGTACTAGCTAACACTATAGTAGCTTATAAATGTAGTTATTATAATATGGAGGAAGTTAATTTTTTCAAATTCTGAATAGGATATATAGCCCAACATATTTATTTACACCCAATATATGTGTTCATACATATTCCATAAGCAGTTTAAGACACAGAATTTCAAATTATTCTCCAGTACGTTAATAAATAAGGCTGAAAAATATGACTCTATGCACCTATTATAGTCCAATTCTTTTCAGCCCTAATTTAAATGTAATGCAGTTAGAATGCATTGAATATATTGAAGGAAGATCAGTGTAATATTCACCAAAAAAAAGGAAGAATGTTGTAGACCCCATCTCCAGTGCACATGGTTAAGACTTATTAGTATAACTCAAGATATATTCTTAGAATTAAAAAGTAAAGTGATTGTTCACATAAGAAAAAGGGAGAGAATAGGTTCTGGCTACTTGAACTCTGAAGATAAGGGGATCATATAAACCTAATTTTGTTTTAACTGTGTCCATTTTAAGAGGCATGACTGACTAGATTTTGCCCCCGAACCATTAATAAGCTGAAACTTAGACTTATGTGTTCTTTCCATAAGGCACTAGAGTGCTCCATTACTTTCCTAAAATGATATGCATAGTATACTGCTTCCTTTTTTGGCTCATTTCTTTCACACACTTTTGAATGATATCACTACAGGAAGAATACAGAAGTTTTTCTAAAGCACATTTAAGATATTTGTCCCCTGTCAGGGTATAGGTCACAGGTGACAAGGGGTAACCGCCGAAACAAGATTTGACTAAATAACGTGGTAATGGGAAACATGCACACAGAGTGGGGTGAGCTTGAAGTCAGAGTAATGATATAGAGGTTATCTCTAAATGAAGAAAAATAGACATGGAGTTGCTCATGTCATTATCTTCAAGGAGCTCAGGCCCTAACTCTCTAATTTCTCAGAGTGAGGGATTAATACATTAAAACTTAAGTGCATTCTTCCGCGGTTTTTAACATCAGCTACCGTCTTTTTGCATGGTTGATATTCTTTTTTTCCTATTTAAATTCTTTTTTTATTATTTTGATTTATTGTACGCAAATGGGATACAACTATAGTTTCTCTGGTTGTACACGAAGTAGAATCATACCATTTGTGTGATCATGCATGTACATAGATAGGGTAATGATGTCTGTCTTGTTCCACACTTTTTCAAATCCCCTCTCCCTCCCCCTCTCATTACCCTCTTAATGCTGTCTGAGAAGTTCCGTAACACCTCAGATTACCAGTTGATGGTTAGAACCAGCTGGTGGCATTATAAAGAATGTGAAACTTTGGTTTATTACACAATAGTTGTCTGGAAAGTAAGAGAGAACAGAGAAATTTTAGAAAGAAGTTCCCATGGGAAAATATTACAGAAAGCTTATTTTTCCACTATAAAACTAACATACTTTCCATGTACTCTATAAGAGAAAGTAAATAAAAACTTTAATGTCTCGTACTTACTAATTGAGGGTGTGGTTGGTAGTCTCAGGGAGTGAAAATTCCATTTAGCATATTACATAGCTATAGTTGGTATAGTGTGGAAGTTGATTTTATGAAACGAAGGTGCTATTTTCATAAGTGTATCCTCTAGCATTGACCTTGGAAAAAGCTATTGGTCATTTTGATGATACATAAGAAATGTTGTAAGGGAGTAATTTAAGCAGTTAAAGGTCTGTTCATTTTTTTTCAACCTATACTTAATGTTAATAGATGTCTAATATCAAAAAGTTGTGTATTTGCAGTAAGATCACTACCCACCCTTCTGGACAACATTGGCAAACGTGGACACACTTTAATGGCTGTCATGTAGAGTAATGGTCCAGTGACAGGACTTGGAATAGGTGTTCTAGAAAAGCACACAGTTCCCATTCTTGTAGAAAATAGTAATTTTACTACCCTAAGAAAACCTCTCCATCAAACCGTATTTCAGTCAGGATTTTTTTAATGCCCTGGTTTGTGTGTTTTTTCATACCAAACCACTTTTTTGGCGGGAGGAATTGATGCCTGTCTCTGAGAAATTTCCTGAAGTGAAATAATATTTCATCATGGAAATAGATAATGTGTCATGCATTTCTAAAGTGAAATGCTAAAAGAAGGGAGATCTGAATTTAGCAATGAGAACTGTGTGAGAGCTAAATGGAGGGAAGTCAAGGGAAGACAACACTGGAAGAAGAGTTGATGTGAACACTGATCTGACTAAAAACAGATTCTGGAGGCAGTGTCCTGGGTTTAAGTTGCATTAATCACTCTGCAGCTGTGAAACCTAAGGCTTAATTGTTCCCTCAACAGCAAACTGGAGATAGGAAATGTGTCTATTTCTCAGGGTTTCTGTGAGGATCATGTGTTTGTGTTTGTAAAGTCTTTAAAAAGTTTCTCACCAATAATAACAGTTGTGGGGATATGTTTAAAAATTTATTTATAAAGCTTAAAACATATATGTTCTGGATAAAACAGGAAGCAAGGGAAAAGAACCTTTGCCCAGCTGGTGACAACTAACTTACAGAATATCTTTTCTGTGGTCCCTATAATGTGTGTGGTCACAAAACACGATGCTGGGCATGTCAGGATCACTTCACCCCTTGAAGTTCCTTTGGCTTTCACATCTTGCTTGTCACCTTTACCTTGCTCAGGGATCAGTGTAGGTTGTTATCACACACACACAATTGCTACTCCATAGGGATGACATGAATGCAATTTGAGTATGTTTTCTTCACCCAGAAATCATCCCTGCCTCCTAGGACTCTCAGCTCAGCATAGTCACCTACCAATGCAGTTCAGCCCGAACAGGCATAGGGTGCATCATAAATGGCACTTCTAAAGTTCCATGGACAAGTCATCAGCTATGGTATGTGGCAGTCATACAATACTAATATTTACACTCCTGGACACTCTTCTGATTCTGTGGATGCCTGCTTAGGGAGCATTCCACCCACTTTCACGTATGATCTAGTCAAAACAGTAGACTACTGCAAACGAAGGTGATGTATTGCCCATTTTATCCAAGAAGATACCTCAAAAGTACTTCATCCTACTGAAAATATTCAATAGGTTAGTTGTTGGCTGCCTTTCAATAGCTTAGCCTAAAGAGTAAAATACTAGGATTTTCCTCGAGGGAACAAAGAACCTAAAGTGTTGAAAGTAACCAGTATAACATGACTTGAAGGATAGTTCCAAGTTACTATTGTGCAGTCAGATCATCAAGGGATATTATGTATTGTTTGATCTTTCCCCAAAATCCAAGCAAAATACTCAGGGGAACTTCATACCTTCAACCCAATGTAATAATTCCTTGAAGGGCAGGTACATGAATGCTTACAAAGTGAAGCTCCCACATCCATTTGAGAGAAGTCTAATTTCCTCAAATTGAAAACGTTCTCTGAAAAAAAATGAAAATGATGCTTCCCAGTATCATTATCATCCATTTACCTGTCTTTCCCCATTTACCACACTCACCATTTGTTCATGTAATGGTCTTTAACTCACTATATGGGAAATTCTGGTTGAACAGTTGCCCATGCACAAAGACTAGAAAAGGAAAGTTCTTAGAGCTTCTCTTACTTGTATTTTAAAAAAAAAAAAAAAAAAAAAAAAGATAAAGGCTTCACAGGCACAGTAAAATGGGGAAATTACTATAAGGTATTTTAATTTATCTGCAAGATGTGATGTCATTTTCCAGTTCAATGTTTCTTTCAGAATATGTCCAACCAAATTCAGAGTAATTGAATTAATGTACTGAGTAGTACAATCATTCTCAGTGGACATGCAAGTACTAGGCACAGACAAGAAATTCACCAGAGAGAGTCAAAACATGAGTTCATGATTCTCAGTGAAATAAATATGTAAATTCATGAATCATTTTCTTTTTAACTTATCATACTGCTATTTTTAAGCATCATATTTTATGATTAGATAGCTATTCACTACTTGTAGAAATGTAAATGGTTCCATTTTCTGGTAAAATTACTTGATGTACTGTTTTAGCTTTTTGCCACTGTGACCAAAGATCTGACAAGAACAATTAGAGGAAGAAAAGTGTAGTTGGAGGCTCGTGGCTTCAGAGGTCTTAGTGGATAGACTGCCAACTGCATTCCTCTGTGTTTGAGGTGAGGCAGAACATCATGGCAGAAAAACATGGTGCAGGAAAGTGGATTCAGACATGATCACCATGAAGCAGAGAGACTAAGCTTAGCTTACCCAATATATATCCCAAAGGTATGTTCCAAAGATCTACCTTCTTCAGCCACACCCATCAGACTTCAGTTACCACCCACTTAATCTCTATCAGGGGATTGATTCACTGTTTGGGTTAAGGCTTTCATAACCCAATCATCTCACCTCTAAACCTTCTTGCATTATCTCACACATGAGCTTTGGGAAACACTTCACATTAAACCATAGCATTTCACCCCTGCACCCACCAAAGTGCATGTCCATCTCACAATGAAAAATATATTTAGTCAGTGTCCAAGAGTCCCCATAGTCTGAACAGTACCAAGATTGCCCAAAAATATAATTATAAAGTCAACTCTGAAATTCAAAGTAAACTTTCATCATAAGCTCCTATAATAATCAAGAGCAATTTACATACATCCCATATATGAAAACAAGAGATATGCTTTTCCATTCTACAAAGGAGAAATAGAGGTATAAAAAGAAGGGATGAGAATAAAGCAAGACCAAAATTCAGTTAGGCAAATCAGTTTTGTATTTCCATGTCCGGCATCTAGAGCATCCTGATGTTCTCTCCAAAGGTCTTGTGCAGCCCTGTCCCTATAGCCTGGCCAGTTGCAGCACTCACAACCTCTCTGTTTACTTTTCTTTGCTCAGTTCTTGCAGTTTTCCTTGGCAGACTATTCACATTACTGGCATTTCTTAATCTTGAGGGTCTCCAACTATCTCCACCATAGCTTTAGTTTCTTTCCCATATCTACTCATTACCCTCTCAGGGGCTACCTCTAGGGACTCTGACCCTACAGTACTTTGCCTGGCCTCCCAGGCCTTCCTTTGAAATCTTGGTAGAAGCCTCCATGACCCCTATCTCCAGCATCCAGCAGTCCCTCAGAACCAGCAACAGATGGTTGTTTCCAAGGTCTGCTCCCCTCTCAAGCAGTAGCCAAGCTCCCAGGGACCATGGCTGCAGTAGTTGCTGAGTGTCTGGATTATTATGTATGGGGAACAACTTCATGGCCCTACTCTGTGCAAGCAGGGTGCCCCACTAGTCTCTTTTCAAAAGAATTTTTGCTTTTATTCCTTTGAGTGTAAGATGAGTATTGGCTTGTAAATTGCTGAGATGCTCTAAGCCACCTTTCTTATTATCTCTGGGCAAAGTCTTTAGCATTTCTTTTGTGGCAGTAATGGCTTTAACAATTGCCACTTCCTTAGCCCTAGTTTTACTACTACCATTCAAACCCAAGTTTTTCAAATCTTTCTGCTCTGCTTTCTACTCCTGAATATCACAATAAACTTGTCTAAAAGCCACAAGCCATACTCATGCCATCACCAGAATACTATGTGGCTTAGTAATTTCTTCCCTAGGTTAAGTCCACCACTTTTAAAATCAGCCTCATTGAAAGTGTCAGGACATAGGCAAAATGCAGCATGATGGCCTCTAGTCCAATTCCAATAATGTCCTCCTCCTTTTCTGAAACTTTGTGAGCCCTGTCTTACTGGGCACAGTCCTATCAGCATTCTGGTCTTTAAACCACTACCAGAACTACCCATTAAGCTCCACTTACAATAATCTAAAGATTTTCCAGCTTGCATCACAGACTTTCCAAAATTCCTCCTACAAATTCCAAAAAGTTCCAAAAGTTTTGAACTACATGGTCAGGTTAGTCATAGCAACAATTTCACTTGTTGATATTGTTTTGTTTTAATCAGCTTTTTTGCTGCTGTGACCAAAAGACCTAATAAGAACAATTAAAGGAGGAAAAATTTATTTTCAGGCTCTGGGTTTCAATAGTCTTAGTCCATAGTCTGTCATTCCTCAGGGCTTGAAGTGAGACAGAATATTGTGGCAGAAGAATGTGATGGAGGAAAGTGGCTTCAGAAATGGTCATAATGAATCAAAGAGACTAAGCTCAGCTCACCCAATATATATCCCAAAGGCATGCCCCCAACTACTCACCTCCTCTAGCCATTTTCTACCTTCCTACAGTCACCTAATAGGGATTAATAGTTAATCCCTATTAGGGAATTCATTCACTGATTGGGTTAAGGTTCTCACAACCTAATCATCTCACCTCTAAACTTTCTAGCATTGTCTCACACATGAGCTTTTGAGGAACACCTTATACTAAACTGTGAAATACATAGAATCATTTACATTGATAAAATGAATTTACATATGCTAATCTTTATCTTTCCATATTTTATTGGTGCATTAGAAATAGACATAGTAGCAGGATTCATTGTTACATATTCATACATTCACATTATGTAACAATATAATTCAGTCAATATTGTTTCCCAGTGTTTCCCTTTCCTTCTCTTCCTCCCTCCCGAGCTTCCTTTCCTCTTCTGTACAGACCTCCCTTCTGTTTTCACAAGACCCCTACTTGCATTTCTATTCCTATTTCCTCTCTAAATATCACATGTGAGAGAAAACATAAGACCCTTGATTTGCTGAGTTTGGTTTATTTTGCTTAACAATGTTCTCTAGATCCATCAATTTTCCTGCAAATGACATAATTTTATTCTTCTTTATAACTAAATAAAACTCCATTTTGTGTATATATTATGTTTTCTTTATCCATTCATCCATTGATAGACATCTGTGCTGACTCATAGTTTGGTTAGTGTGAATTGTACTACTATAAATGTTGATGTGTTGTGTCACTATAATATGATTTTTAGTGCTTCAGGATAAATATCAAGAGTAGTATAGCTGATCATATGGTAATTCCATTCCTAGTCTCTTCAGGAACCTGCAAACTGATTTCCACAGTGATTTACTAATTTACAACCCCATCAACAGTATAAAACTGATTTCCACAGTGATTTACTAATTTACAACCCCATCAACAGTATAAAAGTGTTCCTTTTTCCTCACATCCACTCCGGAATTTATTGATGCTTGTATTATTGATGGCGGCCATTCTAACTGGAGTGAGTTGATATCTCAGTGTGGTATGATTTACATTTCTTAATTACTAAAGGTACCAAACATTTTTTCATATAATTGTTGGTCATTTGCATTTCTTCTTTGAGAAATGTCTGTTTAGTTCATTTGTCCATTTATTGGCTGGCTTATATGATTTTATGTTTTTTTTTTAATTTTTGGAACTAATTTTTAAAATTTCTTATATATTCTGTATACTAATTCTCTGTCAGAAGATGCTATAGTTTAGATATGAGGTGTTCCCCCCCCAAAACTGATGTGTGAGAAGATATAAGAAAGTTTAGAGGTGAAATAGTAAGTTATGATTATTTATCAGTTATGCACTCAATCAGTGCATTAATCAGCTTGAACATATTAACTGGGTGATAACTGTAGTCAGGAAAGTGGTGGGTGGAGTAGGTGGGCACTGTGAACATGAACGTGGGGATTGTGTTTTGTCCCTGGTAAGGAAGAACTTTCCCTTCTGAGCTGCTTTCCTCTCCCACACCCTAATGCCATGGTGTTCTACCTCACCTGGGACCCAGAGCTATGGAGTTGGTCATCAGAAACTGAGATTCTGAAATTGTGAGCACCAAATAAACTTTTTTCCTTTAAAATTGTCCTTGTTGGGTCTTTTGTTCATGGTGGTGAAAAAGCAGACTAAAGAAAATAGTTAGCAAAGTCTTTCTCCCATTCTGTGCATTCTCTCTTCATATTCTTGTTTCCTTTACTATATAGAGGCTTTTAAATTTGATGCCATCCCATTCATTAATACTTGGAAATATTTACTGGGCTTTAGGAATCCTGCTGAAGAAGTATGACTGTACCTATATGTTGAATATATATATATATATATATATATATA